>CM045759.1:113609066-113971070 GCA_025200525.1 Camellia lanceoleosa
CCACTTTTGGGGGCATTAGACGCTTCATCGAGTTCGCCCACGGTGCATCGAAGGACCTTTTGCTGAGGGAACCGGATTTTCACTTGTCGGCCATTGCCATTGAGGTATGACCTCTATTTTCATGTATTTTACCTTTAGTTGCTTGCATTTTCTATACTACCTTATATCTGATTGCATTTGTTTTCTGCCACAGGGCGAGTCTCGCACCTTCAGAGGCTATGGTGCCACGACCGCTTGAGACTAGTATGATGAGCTCCTAGCTGGAGTTCGTGACATCATCGACGAGGTAGGCTTCGGCCTCTTCTGCTCTGGCTTGACACGGGTCACTGCGAGCTGTCCCCTCCTAGGAGCACTAGTGGAGAAGTGGTGGGGTACCACCAACTCCTTCCACTTTTCCACCGTAGGGGAGATGACGATGACTCCTTATGACTTTGCCATGATCACTGGCTTAGACGTAAGGGGCGATTCGATCTCTATTGATACAAATATAGAGAAGTGGGAGGCAGCCTAGTTCGAGCTGCTGGGGGCATGCCCACCCATATACCGGACGGGATGATCAGATACACTTGGTTCGCTGAGCGATTCATAAGGACTGAGCCCGAGACGATAGAGGAGACTGAGCAGTATGCTAGGGACTTCCTGATGTTCATCTTCGATACCACCTTATTTTCAAATAGGTGGAATACCATAGGTCTGCATTTGCTAAGTACCCTGGTGACCTTTCCTTGGGTTTGTTTCTACGACTGGAGTGGAGCTGGCCTCACCGCGCTATATGGATATATGAGCTCTACCTCCTGTTTGCGAGGAGACTTGATTGGAGGCTACTGGGGAGCCTGTGAGGTACACATCTCAGTTCCTTCTATGTACTTTATATTTTCTTTACAGTTTCTGCTTTACATGTATTTCAACACATGCTTTTTGCTTCACATTTCTGTAACTGTTCAAACACTGTATGCTTTTTGCTTCGTATTTTTGTATCTGCTTGATACTATACTGATCACATACCATTGCATTTTCCCTACAGCTATGGGTATACGTATACTTTCTGACGCTCGCTTTGGAGCCTGTGGAGGAGTTTCCATTAACAGTCCCCTATTCGCGGATATATGACGGTCAGCTTCGCCGTAGGACCCGTAATCCTTTCACATTCTGCAGGCAGTACTTCGACTCGATAGCTGCCCATGAGGTAATCCGACACACAGTCATTTTTTCTTTGAAACTGTCCATTTAGCAACTAACAGCAACTAAATAATCTGTACAACTTTTGTTTGCAGATCATGTAGTAGCCATGGGCCTTGATGCCAGGGGGTCCGGGACGAGTTTGTCAGCACCTGGGCCATCTCCTGCTAAAACATTCTGCTTGAGGGCTCGATCTATTGGGCTTGGTTCTTGGGTGAGCGCTTCATGCGCCAGTTTATGGGCTTGCCCGACCCGATCGTCCCGATGGCTCCACCAGAGTCCATGCAGTTGACAGAGAGCCTACTTGTTGAGGAGGTCATCCAGTTTATGGTAGGCCTCGACGTCAACTTTTTCCCAGCGGAGGGTGACTATGCAGCTTTTATCCAAACACACTTGATGCAGCCCCTGACTGGTATTTGTGGTGCTGAAAAGGCAAGAGCTATTACCACGAGAGTGAAGCGCAGAGTGACCCAGACGAGTAGGGCCCTTGGCAGAAGGGCTTCCCGAGTGGGACAGAGGGCTGATTGGCCAGAGCTTCCCATCACATTGACTTGCTGGCGACACACCGGGGATGCTTACTAGGTCCCGATTGAGCCCGCAGCGGCTGGTCATGAGCTTGTCAGGATCTGAGGCCCGACTCTGGGATGAACCACATTTTAGCACTTGCACTCCATGTGTCATTTTTGATATGTTCACTTGCACTCCATGTTTTATTTTAGACATACTCTCTTATAGATTCTAATCATTCAAACTACATTTACAAGCATCGATCGATTACACAGGAGGCGCCCTTGAGCTAATAGCCTCGCTGATGGGGATGATACAGAAGAGAGAGGCGCTGCTCAGCCTCTACGGTATTTAGGTAATTTTTTCAGCTTTACATTCCAGGTATCAAATTTCTACTGACACACTGACACTGACATTTCAACTGAAAACTTCCCAAATTGCACTGATACAATGCATTGATAGACCACATTTGACACATTGCACTTGTATATTGTATTCATACATTGTATCTGATTTTTGTACATACTCATTCTGCATACTATGCTTGCATCTGATATACATGCTATAATTGATACACAACAACTATCTTTTCAAATTCCATCCATACCGATGGCGCTAGCGGCAGCTGCAGCGCCCACACCAGTAGTGCCTCTTCCAGTAGTAGGGAGGAGAGAGAGACAGGTTTCGACACGCGGTCGAGGTAGAGCTAAGGGCACCCGAGTTGAGAGTAGCCCTTTAGAGCCTATTCTGAGTGATGATGATACTGAGACGAGCGACTCTGAGGAGGCAGCGAGTTAGCATTCAGAGTCATCTGAGAGTGGAGGTGATGCCAAGGTGAGCTTTGGGGTGGAGAGCGATGATGACACCGGCTTGGGTTTCGGTCCAAGTTCAGACAGTGGCGCTGACGGAGACAGTGCCCCAGAGTCCTCTCCTCCGAGGAAGAGGACGAAGAGGACTTCTCGAGCCTGAGGCGACCGGTGCTGATTTTTTTATTTTTACTTAGTTTCTTTTTGTTTGTAGTTTTAGCACATTGTATAGCTTCAGATAGGTTTTATTTGTTTTAAAAACTTGTACTGCATTTTTGTAAAAACAACCATGATCGGAATGAAAACCAATTTTTCTTTGAAAAAGTGTTGTATTTTTGCATCATGAGCACCACTTAGCATGGAAATAAGATTGAATTTGATACTGAAAATTGAACACTTGTATTGGCACAACATTCTTAATCGGGTAATGAACCAACCAACAATTGAAATGAAAAGCAATACACAACTCGATAAACAACACAATAGCTCGATAAACAAAATGATGACAACTCGATAAACAGAACAACATACAACTCGATAAGCAAAACTATGCAACAACAACTAAAATACAAAATAACAAACTTGCTAAAGCCGAAAGGACTGAGAACAAGACCTTAAACCAGACAAAAAGCAAAACAAAACACATGCTTTCAGCATTGTTCAACACAAAGAGGGACAACAGGTCAGAGTGAGAGACTGCTGGCCAAGGTTACCGTCCATGAAGGGTGGCTTGCCGGCCATCAATCCCTCTTGCCGGCCATCAATGAGCCTTGGCAGCCATCTATGTACAGGACCTCCAAATTGTTGACACCTGGTTTCCACTCGCTGTCTTATCTTGTACAAAAGGTTGAGCTTCGTAGTTTCTTCATTTCAGTTGCAAATTCTTCACAAATGGAGCCATTTTTCGCCGAAAAACTCTCGAATTGGATTGCGATTTTGGATTGCTCGGAAAAGGTGAATTTCTGGGGTTTCGGCATAAATGCACTTTTCCCGCTGAGTCATTCTCCGCTTTGTTTTCCGTTCCTACATGCCGCAGCCAGATGCTGGAACCCGATTACGCATGTTTTTAGCTTTGGAGGACAAGAGATATGCTTGACAATCGAAGAATTTCAAGTGCTAATGGAATCCCAATGCGATGAGGAAATCATGCCTTAAGCTTGCTTTGGCCACATCCAAGCTTTGGGACGGATGTGCGGGCTTACTCTACACGAGGCTCAATCCTTGGTTCACAACGGAGAGCTGGATATTCCCAGCCCTATCCATCAATTTTCTAAGGTTGGCAACTGAGGTAATCTTCTTTGGCGGGGTTTTCGGTAACATGCCCTTTGTTCGTGTATGTTGGCTCATTTCTTTCTTGCCCCTAATTTTGACGGGTCTAGTATTCGGCTAATTGAAGTGGCCCAAGGTTTGAAAGAGGGAAACAGTTGCATTGGTTTGGTATTGGCCGAGACTTTGATGGGCTTAGGTGCCTTCCATCGGCGAGAGACAAACAAATTTGCAAGGAGTTCACTACTTCTGCAGTTACTGTTTCCTATCCTTTCTAATAGGTGTTTCTCACATCACTCGGCACTCACACTCTGTTTTTCTCTTAAAACCCTTTTCTTACTTTTCGCTCAACACATATCTTTTTATTCTTTAGTCTCTTTTTTCTTTCATCCCCTCCTATATATGGCTAATGGACAAGCTGAAGGTAGTGGACTCTTGCCCCGCATACTCAACTCGAGCGTACTTTTTCCGCTAATAGCTAGTGGATTTCCCAAACGAGGGAGGGTGGTGCCATTAGATGTGCAATAGGTTTGCCGCTGACATTGCTTGGTGTTGCCCCTGTCTTAGTCTGACCGAAATGAGCTACAGCATGACTCGGCAACCTGGCATTGAGCTGCTTGGCCTTACACATTGTGTATTCTACTTTCTATTCCAGTTCAAATGTCAATTTGGACATGATCAGATTTGCCCAGAGAAGGGGGTAAAGTACCCGGTTTCATTCCCAATCCGAGGTTCACATTTGGCTAGATACCTCACTGCTTGGAGGACGAGAGAGCTTTTGGCCCCTGCCCCTAGTTTCAGCTGCGCCCTTTCTGGCAAGTGCTTGACCTGACTCAAAGATAAGGCACAATCTGGGCCCACTTTAGCATCAGAAGCTTCCACAAGCACAAACGGGGGACGTAGGAACACCTGACTCATCTATGCCCCTAGTTTATTACTTCGATCTTTACTTTTCAAGTGTTATGAATGTAATAAAAGAAACTTTGATTTGAATTGAGAGTTGGAGAACTTTGTATTGAAATCAATAAAATTAAAGTTGTGAGCACTGAAAATTTTCCTTTTGGTCCAAAAATAGTCTAGTAAAAGGCAAAATTTGAGCAAAAATCAACTTTTATTAAAACTTTTCAAAACCATTTTTGAAAAGCATCATTACTTGACACATATGGAATCAATCCTCGAGATGTGCAACCCCGAATCCAAAGATTACAAATTGCCCCTTGACTGAATAACACTGCTCAGCATTGTAACCAACTCTCAGAAAAAGGATCATAACCAAACTTTCAGGTAAAGAATGGACAAAAATGACATGATTAACACATGGACGAGACAGTTGATTTGGAGGTGTTTATGGCTAAACTTCATAATGAAGTTGCCTACATATCCCGAAGATGGAAATCAAGCCTTACGTAGTTCGGTTCGGGTTCACTCAAATATTAACACTCTCTTCTTGTGCTCTAACTCTTGCCAAGGCCACCCTTTAGGGTTTTCAACCTTGCGAGCTTAGTTTTTCTTTATTTCCAATTTTTTTGTGCTCTAACTTTTGCCTAGGTTGCCCTTCCGGGTTTTCAGCACAACGAGCCTCTCAGGGATAATATTTCTTCAACTTGTCCATGTTGATTGGTTGGGAAAATTCTAGGCCATCCAGGTCCATGAGAATAACTGCTCCATCCAACCAGATAGTTTTAATGATGTAAGGACCAGTCCAATTGGGTCTGAACTTGCCCCTAGGGTCATGGATGGGAGCTTGGTTGTCTTTTAGTACCTAATCGCCTTCTTTGAGATTCCTAGACTTAACCTTCTTGTTAAAAGCCCTGGCAGTCCTGCGTTAATAACTTTGAACATGGTACAGTGCTTTCAGCCTTTTCTCATCAAACAGTATTAGTTCTTCGAACTTGCTCTGTTGCGAGTCCGCCTCTGCTATTTGATACTCAGCCATAACCCGCAGTGATGGAACTTCTATTTTGATTGGCAGAATAGCTTCCATTCCATAAACAAGAGAGTAAGGAGTTGCCCTTATAGACATCCAGATTGAAGTTCTATAGCTCCAAAGTGCGAAAGGCAATTTTTCTGGCCAATCCCTATAGGTCTCAACCATTTTGTGCAGAATATGCTTGATGTTATTGTTGGTGGCCTCAACAACTCCGTTGGTTTGCGACCTATATATAGATGACTTATGAAAAGCCACGTTGTATTTCTCCAACAAGTCTATCATTTTTTTCTTGAAATGGGATCCATTATCTGAAATGATCTCGTTTAGGACTCCATATTGGCAAATGATGTTGTTTCGGATGAACTTAGCCACATGCGTTGCTTTCAACATTACATAAGACTGAGCTTCCACCCATTTAGTGAAGTAATTAATTACCACCAAAATATATTCATGTCCATTTGACCCTTTTGATGTGACTGCGCCTATAACATCGACTCTCTAGACTGAGAAAGGCCATGGTAAAGTTATGTTGTACAGCTTCGACGGCGGGATGTTCATGCGATTAGCATGAATTTGGCATTTGTGGCATTGTCGAACAAAATTGATACAATCCTCCTCCATAGTAGACCAGTAGTAACCTTGCCTAAGAATCTTCCAGGCTAACATTACTCTGTTCATGTGCACTCCGCACTCTCCCCTATGGATGGTCTCCATTAGGTGCTTTGACTCTTCTACTTTGACATACAACTTGTGCATTCCCAGATGACCTCTTTTGTACAGTTTACCTCCGCAGATGATAAATTGAATGGCCATTTGCCATATTGCCCTCTTATCTTTGGTATTTGCCTCTGGTGGATAAATCTCATTTTCCAAGAAGTTCTGGATGTCATAGAACCAAGGGTTTTGATTTTGCGCTTCATCTATTGCGACGATAGTCTCGTAGGCTGGCTTATATCTCTACTCAATGATGATCGGACGAATCCGGACTCCAAATCCATTTATCATAGAAGATAGAGTTGATAAGGCGTCAGCGAACCTGTTGTTCTCTCTCAGTAGATGCGTGAAAGTTAGCTTCTCAAACCTAAGGATCAAAACGTTCAGGGTTTGGTGACAAATCTTCATATTTTCTTCTTTGACCTTCCAGTCTCCTTTTGCTTATGACATAACTAGGTTCGAGTCCCCAATGACGTTCAACCTTTTGCCTTTAGTTCCAGGGTAGCTTCCAAACCAGCAATACAGGCCTCGTATTCTGCTTCGTTATTAGATACCTTGAATCAGAGTTTGAAGGCTAAAGGTATATGGGAATTGTCAGGTGCTATCAACAACAGCCCTATCCGATTACCATACTGATTAGACGCTTTGTCAAAGTACTTTGTCCAAATCTCTTCCTCAAATTGCAGAATGGCTTCATCTGGGAACAGGTATTCTACTGTTTCATCCCCTTCCACTAGGTGATTTTCCAAGAACTCTGCTACTGCTCTCCCTTTGACTGACTTACGAGTGACATACTTCAAATCAAATTTGAAGAGAAGAAGCAACAAATGGGCTAGCCTACCTGTAAGAACTAGTTTCTCAAAGAGATATTTGATGGGATCTAATCTCGAAACCAGAATTACGGAGTGAGCTAACAAGTAATGCCTCAACTTCCTGGTAGCCCATACTAAGGCTAAGCAAGCTTTCTCCAGCAGAGTGTAGCGGGTCTCATAATCCAGCATTTTCTTATTAAAATAGTAGATGGCTTTCTCCACCCTATCCTTAGATTCCTGAGCAAGCATGCATCCTATCGTTGTGTCCGTTACTAACAGATACAAAATCAAAGGCTTCTCCAGCTCTGGCGGCGACAACACAGATGGGTTCTGAAGATACTGCTTGATTTGTTCAAAAGCAAATTGACATTGATCATCCCATCGAAACTTCTTTCCTTTCTTTAGGAGACCAAATAGTGGTTCACAAGTCAAGGTTAATTTAGAGATAAACCGTCTTATGAATTGCACTTTACCCAGGAAGCCTTGCACCTCCTTTTCAGTCCTTGGTGGTGGCATTTCTAGGATGGCCTTGATTTTGGAAGGATCTACCTCGATGCCTTTCTGTGTGATCAAGAAACCCAGCATTTTTCCTGCTGTAACACCGAAAGTACATTTTTGTGGATTGAACCTCAGTCTGTATTCTCTGATTCATTGGAAGAATTTCTTCAAGGCGGTGTAGTGGCCCTCTCTTTCCTTGGACTTGACAATCATGTCATCTACGTACACCTCTACTTCTTTATGGATCATATCATGCATAATTGTGGTTGCAGCCCTTTGATGGGTAGCCCCGGTATTCTTCAGCCCAAACGGCATCACTTTGTAGCAGTAGGTTCCCCACGACATAGTGAAAGCAGTTTTCTCTCTGTTCTCGGGTGTCATTAGAATCTGGTTATACCTAGAAAATCCATCCATGAAGGAGAGTAATGCATGACCTGCGGTGAAGTCCACTAATTCATTGATGTGCAGTAGAGAAAAATTGTCATTTGGACTGGCTCTGTTCAGATCTCTGAAGTCCACACACATCCGAATTCTACTTTCTTTGGCACAGGGACGACGTTGGCCAACCATGTTGGATACTCAGCTACTAGCAAGAACCCGGCGTCGATCTGCTTGGTGACCTCCTCCTTAATCTTCAAAGCCCAATTCGGGCGTATTCTCCGTAACTTCTATTTGATGGGTCGGGCCTCGGGGTCGAGAGGGATCTAATGCTGTACAATCTTAGAATCGATTTCAAGCATGTTTTTGTAGGACCACGTGAAAACATCTTTGAAAACTTTTAATAAAGCGACTAAGCGCTCACGCTCCTCTGAAGACAACGTGGACCCAATTTTGACCAAACATGGGTCCTTCTTAGTACCCACATTAAAAGTAATGATTTCATCAACAAGGAGTTTTGCAAACCTCTTCTTTTCTCGATTAATTAAAATTTTCAAAACCAGAGGAGTTCCTTTCTCTTCGGTTTCATTAAAATTTTGAAAATCATGATCAATGCAATAAATAAGCGGCACAGAGAAATACTCAGAATCTGCGGTGATATTCTCATTCACAAAGTCAAGTTCATCCATTTCCTTGGTTACAACCGACTCAAAGGAAAAAGAAAAGGACGACCTAGACAAAACCTCAGCATCCGGGTTATCAACCCTAGGAATACCAGACTCTGACTCAAAAGAACTGGAATTTGATTCCGACTCCACAGACTTTGTGGAATCAAATTCTGGCTCACTACCCGACTTAGAACTACTGGATAGGTAGCCCTCCTCTAGCTGCCAAATGAGGGATGGTACATCAAATGCATCCAAAATGCTACTAGAAAGGTTCACCCCCAATTGGTCCCTGATCATGGAAACGACCAGGTTATCTCCTAAGCTCTCCGAGTTGATTGGAGGATTTGAAAGGAGACATGCCAGTGTTGCTCCTACTTCAAGCTCGCTGCTGTTGGAATCATTTTCTATGCTCCGTTTAGCTTCAACAGTCAGTTCAGTCTGTTCCTCTGTATCACTGTCTTGCAGCTGCAAGTCAAAGAAAATCTCAAGGCTAGGAACCCGCTGCTTCTTAGAATTGAACCAAGGTTCGGGGAAACCGCAAAATGGGAAGTCTTTTCCCTCCCGAACAAAATGACCATTTAGGGTTCCCCAGATAGGTCGGTACACAAGCTCATAGCGCTTCTCGGTCTGTTTAGCTCTGGCTTTGCCGTCCATCTCTTTCCCTTTCCTAACCCAGTCCTCTTTGGTGGGCATATAGCCAAGACCAAAGACATGCTGGTTATGTGGCACATCGGCCAATGCAGTAATGCCCTTCTGACCACTTCTTCCCATCTCCATTCCTGGCTTATGTTGGAGCTTGTTTATGAAATAGATTGATTGGGCACTGACATACAAGCCCTTATCAGCTAACAAGATATTCTGTACTATTCGGGCTTCAGCCAAGGTAAACCCCGAAAGGAAAACATCCTTTTCGCCATGTACAATCTCCAACACAGGTGTAGTGACCTCTGGTGGAGAATGAATAGATAAATTCTCGAATACAATGAACACCCCCTTTCCATGGGGGTACTTCAGCATTTAGTGGAGGGTGGAAGAGGTAGCTTTCACTTAGTACAGCCAGGGTCACCCAAGTAGTAAGTTGAAAGTGGTTGGAACATCCAGGACATGGAACTCGATATCCTGTTGAGCTGGGCTAACTTGTACTCCGATCTGTACTATTCCCATTACCTCTCTGCTGGTATTGTCATACGCCCGGATCACCTGGGCTATAGGTATGAAATCTGGTGGTCTCAGGCCAATAGCATAAGCCGTGCGCCGAGGACAGATGTTGATTGCTGACCCGATGTCGACCAATACTACTAGTACCTATTTTTCTCGGCACTTCATTGATATGTACATAGGCTTGTTGTGTGCAGAGCCTTCTGGCGACAGTTTCTTGTTCGAGAAGGTTAGAGTTGGTGCAGCACCTCTCGGGAAGATTAATCCTACCAGTTGTTCCGTGGTAATGTCGATGGACAACTTAACTTTATCCATCACCGACAGTACAACCTGTCTATGTACTCGCGAAGCCATAAGCAGACCCTAGATAGATATATAAGCTTGCATCTTCTTCAACTGTTTCAACACAGCCTCTTCTTCTAACTGTTTTTTTTTTCTGCTTCTCTACTTCTTTATCCTTCTCGGATGCCTTGGGTTGGTCCAGATGTGGTGGTTTGAAATATCGGCCACTTCTCGTCATATGGTTAACCTCTTCTACATACCAAGTGTTGTCAGGAAGGTCTTCACCCTAATCCTCATCAATATAAGCTAGGTGTAGGTCGTCATCGTCCCACTAGATTCCTTCGGCAGCTGACAAGCATTTGTCTGGCTTCGTTCGGATTATCTTCTCGTCACAAATCTCCCCCGCAGAGTGTTGGGCTTTTCCAGCTTTCCGGTTGTTTTCACCCATTTCTTGCTTAAAACGCTTCAGTGCGGCTTCTTGCTCTGTTTGTACATGTGGACTCACCATTTTTCCGTACCTTGCCTTTCGGAAAGGATTTGAAAAGAAAGTCCTCACAATTCGGACACCTGTGGTTCTGAATCTAGTCTCACAAGTGCAATGTGAAACTGATAAACACCAAAGAGTCCAAGTCTAGCAAGCCTTTTTGGAAAATCGATTTTAAATTAAATAATGCCAAAATTGGTCTGCTTTGCCAGATACAGAGTTGCTACCTAAATATTTTGTTTTTGGAGAAATTTAGGAAATCTTGACTAGTGCCAAAGGCCACGTGTCCGTCATCACCAAAGTTGCCTCGGCTCGGGAACTTAGGTACGAGAGAGGAAGGCCCTAAAATGAGCACCCCTGCTCGCCTGATCAAAGATCGGCCTCTACTAACCATGATATGATACTTTATAAACATTATGTGTTCTTATTCTAGTTTTTAGACTAGCTTTATTATTTGACGCACACAAGCAAGTATAGACTAGTCGCAAGACTTGGAACAATTCAACTCGTGTTTGTTTCCAAAAATGGTTTGAATTTGCCACCCTCAAGTGGGCTTAAAAGATGCGGATTTTCCACTAAACATAGTGGGCTTAAAACATGATTTTTCACTCAGTAAAGTGGGCTTAAAACGCACATTCGTTGAATCATTCCAATTCAAACAACAAGCTTTCATCCACAGACATTCATGCAGTCTAGCATTTAAGCACATAGCCTCATGGAAAGCATTCTAAACATGGCAATATGTCAATTACACTCATGCAAGTATGCTAAAGCGTAAAACTCATCGAGTACTCCAAGCCAAAACAAAAACTAGTTAGAAAAATGCATGATCCTAACTATACAAGATGCCTAATGCAACACATGCAATGTGAAATTAATAGGCGCGGCTACTAATATGGCATATGATTTAATTTGAATAACATGCGATTTAAACACGTATTCAAAGAAGATATTGAAATGACGATGCAGTTTGAATGATGCGCTGAGCCTCAGTGCATGTAAGACAAATGAATGGATGCAATCATGCAAGCATAAGGTATGCTAATTGAAAATGTCCTTAATCTAACCATTGAAAGCGATTAAATAAAATGGAGAAAGACGTGGGGTTGGAAAACACACACACACACATACACACTTATTACAACATTATGCCCTCACGATGAAGGGTCCAAATGAATAAGCTAACTTGCTACGCTAATTAAGCTAACTAATTATTACAAAACGAATTAATTAACTATTCTAGTTAACTAATTATTACAAACAGAAAATGAAAAACTAGTTAAACTAACTAATTATTGAAAACACTTAATTAGCTACAACTAATTAATTACAACATACATTTGATCTAATGCTAATTAAACCAAGTAACTAATCCCAGGGAAGCGAGGAACGCATGTATGCTTGATCCTTCACCCGAAAAGCCACCGTTTTGTTGCTGTAGCCTCTGTTTGCACACTTGAACACCAAAGAAGTTGTCTACTTCCAGAACATCTCTGCTCCACCTCAGGAACACACTGTGCAATTTTCATTGGTGGTTGGTCAACTACCACTGTTGGCCGGTCGGCTACTAGTGGTGGCCGGTCGGCCACTGATGACATGAACTCCACTTTTTGCTGCAATAGAGAGTAGACATGGCAAAACAGTGTATTTTCACAAATGTTTGCACATTTTGCCTCTCCTCTTCATGGGGAAATCAAAGGAGGGACAAAATTTGATTTCACAAACCATCAATCAAGCAATTTCATTGCATGATGGCTTGTGTAGCCAATTGTGCAAGTTCAATTAATGCAAAATGAGACTCAAAATGCCACCACCCTATCATGCATGATCAAGGATGATGGTGACCAAGGAAAGTGGCACATTTAATCACTTTCGAGTATGAAATGTCCCATTTTCCTTGTGTTCGAATTAACATCCAATTCGAAAACATGCAATGCAACATGAAAGATTCTTATCTTGCCTCTTTTACTTGTTCATTTTGTTTACTCATTTTAAATTACTGATTCATTTTTTAATCGATTAAGTCCAAAGGTGAGTGTCCTCTAAAGTGAAAGAAGTGTCAACCAAGGGGTAGTTCAAGGCATGAGGGAAGTTTCATGCCGTTGGTAATGAACCCTCAAAGGAGGATTAAACCATTAAGCATAAGCCTCAACCTCAAGCTTAAACAACCCTCAAAACAAATGAAAAAGTAAAGAAACGAGGGAGGTTGAAGAGATTGTATGTGCTGAAATTAGGCATGAAAAAGCATTCAAACATGCAACCAAGACACACAAATGATGCTCACAGCCTAAAAACACTACGCTAGTGAAGGAAATTGCACCACAACCATACAAAACAAAGCTCAAATGAACCAAACAATCCAAAATAGAGCTAAAGCAAGTCAAAATAGAGGCAAAAACATGCTGGACTAAAGCTAAGTTAGGCTAGAAAAACATGCTAACATGTGAGGCTAACTAGGCATGCAAGCAAGACACAAGGAGGGGAGGCTAACCCCTATAATTTTGGACTTCAAAAGTTGATTTTTTCCATTCAGTGGTTAAAAGGGCCAAAAAAGGAGTTTTGAAAGTGATGAAAAGATGGCACAAAAGCTTAAACAATTAAGCAACAAGAAGGGTGGATTACCCTTTTAGACAAGATAACCTCAAACCATCATTTTAAGCCTAAAAAAATAGAGTTTTTTATAGTTGAAAACCAGCCCAAAAACAATACAAAAGGATGGCAAAACAAGGCCGAAGACTTGGACAAATAAACAAGCAAGACAAAGAACGGTTGCGCCCGTTGGCTGCCTACGTATCCATTTGCAAGGAATCAAACCAGCGTAGTTCTGGGGCAAGATGCAAAAGATATGCATGATGCAAAAACATAACTTATGATCATGCAATGAGGTTGTAATGAAACATCTAGATGCAAATGTTATGCAAAGAAATGTTACAATCAAACAAACTGAAGTAAGTTATAACAACCTCTAACATGAATAGAAGTAAGTAGACATGAACCAAACCACATTTTATGTAGAAAGGATATAAGAAAATTATGCAAGTTTAACCAAACACCACGCAGGAAAGGCAAAGAATAACGCAATCGTCAGGCGCACCCAAGGTGTCAAACAAGATCCTAATGCGTTGCATGTAGAAGGAGAGAAGGGATAGTGTGAACACCGGGGGGTACCTGACTGTTTTGAACCAAAGGGAATGGTGATAAACATCGGAGTGCATCCGAACGTTTGTAACCAAAACAAGGAATAGTGATAAACAATCGGAACACATCTGGCTATTTTTGTTTAACCATAACAGGGAGTGATGGTAAACATCGGAACACGTCCAAATGTTTTTAACCAAAACAGGGAGTGGTGGTGAACATCGGAACACGTCCAAATGCTCTTAACCAAAACAGGGAGTGGTGGTGAACATTGGAACACGTCCAAATGCTCTAAACCAAAACAGGGAGTGGTGATGAACATTAGAACAAATCCAAATGCTCTAAACCAAAACAGGGAGTGGTGGTGAAGATCGGAACACATCCAAATGCTCTTAACCAAAACAGGGAGTGGTGGTAAACATCGGAACACGTCCAAATGCTCTTAACCAAAACAGGGAGTGGTGGTAAACATCGGAACACGTCTAAATGCTCTAACCCAAAACAGGGAGTGGTGATGAACATCGGAACACGTCCAAATGCTCTAAACCAAAACAGGGAGTGGTGATGAACATCGGAACACGTCCAATGCTCTAAACCAAAACAGGGAGTGGTGGTGAACATCGGAACACGTCCAAATGCTCTTAACCAAAACAGGGAGTGGTGGTGAACATCGGAACACGTCCAAATGCTCTAAACCACTAGCCGATCGGCCATTAATGTAAGAGACCTCCAGATTGTTGCCACCTGTCTTTCACTAAGTGCCTTATCTTCTATAAAAGTTGGGACTTCGTAGTTTCTTCATTCTAGCTCTACTTTTGCCACAATTGGAACCATTATTTGCTGAAAAACTCTCAAATTGGATTGCGACTTTAGATGGCTCGGAAAAAGTGAATTTTCAAGGTTTCGGGATAAATGCACTATTCCCACTAAGTTGTTCTCCGCTGTGTTTTCCATTCCTTCATGCTGCGGCTAGGTGTTGGAACCCGGTTACATATGTTTTCAGCTTCGAGAGACAAGAGATATGCCCCACAATTGAAGAATTTCAAGTTTTGATGGAATCCCGGCGCGACGAGAAAACCTTGCCCCAATCCCGTTTTGGTCACATCCAGGCTTTAAGAAGGATGTGTGGGCTCACTTTACATGATGCCCGATCCTTAGTTCACAACGGGGAGCTGGACATTCCCAGCCTCATTCATTAATTTTCTGATGCCGGTGACCGCAACAATCGTCTTTGGCAGAGTTTTCGACAACATGCCTTTTGTTTGTGTATGTTGGCACATTTCCTACTCGCCCCTGGTTTCGGTGGGTCTAGCATTCGCTTGATCGAAGTAGCCCAAGGCTTGAAAGAGGGCAAGAGCTGCATTGGCCTAGCATTGGCCAAGACTTTGATGGGCTTAGATGCCTTCCATCGACGGGAGACAACCAAATTCATAGGAAGTCCACTACTTTTACAAGTAATGTTTCCCATCCTATCTTATATGTGTTTCTTACATCACTTGGCACTCATGCTCTGTTTTCTTCTTAAAACCCTTTCTCACTTTTCCTCTCCATATATACCTCTATATTGTTTAATCTCTCTTATTTTTCATCCCTCCCTAGATATAGCTCATGGATAGGTTGAAAGTAGTGAACTCATGCCCTGCATACTCAGCACGAGGCTATTTCTTTCGCCAACGGCTAGTTGATTTCCCGAACGAAGGGTGGTAGTGCCATTGGATGTGCAACAGGTTTGCTGTTGACATTGCTTGGCGTTGCCTTTGGTTTGATCTGCCCGAGATGAGCTACAGCATGGCTTGATAACCTGGCATTCAGCTGATTGGCTTGACACAAACTTGTCCAAAAGAGAGGGTAGAGTACCCGACTCCATTCTTTGTCCAAGGCTCACTATTAGCTCGATATCCCACTGCATGGAGGACAAGAGAACTTCTGGCTCTCGCTCCTAATTTCAATTGCGCCCTTTCTGGCAAATGCTAGCTTGGCTTGAAGATGAGGCGCACACCGGGCCTACTTTAGTGTTTGAAGCTTCCACAAGCTCTGGGAGAAGACGCAGGAACACCTGACTCATCTATGCCCCAAGTTTATTGCTTTGATTTGTACTTTCAAGTTTTCCTTTTGAATGTAATGAAAAACAACTTTAATTTGCATCGAGAGATGGGAAATTTTGTATTGAAATCAATGAAATTGAAGTTGTGGGCACTAAAATTTTTCCTTTTGGTCTAAAAATGGTCTAAGTTGTAAGAAGATTAATTTGAACAAAATCAACTTTTATTAAAACTTTTCAAAACCATTTTCGATAAGGATCACAACTTGATACACGTGGAATCTATCCTCGAGATGTACAACCCTGAATCCAACAATTGAAAAGTTGCCCATTGTCTGAATAGCATTGCATTGTACTGTAACGAGCTCTCATAGTGAAGATCATAACCTAACACTTGGATACTGCAGACTTGACTTTCCTCGCACCCTCTTTGTCGGAGAGCTCAAATTGGTCCTACAGTTCAGACTCCTGTCACGGTTCTGAATCTAGTCTCACAAAGTGCAATGTGAAACTGATAAATACCAAATAGTCCAATCTGGCAAATCATTTTGGAAAATCATATTTTTGAATAACATAATGCCAAAACTGGACCGCTTTGCCAGATTACAGAGTTGCCACCTAAATATTTTATTTTGAAAAAATTTAGAAAACCCTGACTCGTGCCAAAGGCCATGTGTCTGTCATCACCAAAGTTGCCTCGGCTTGGAAACTTGGGTACGAGGGGGGAATGTCATGAAATGAGCACCCTCACTCGCCCGATCAAAGGATCGGCCTCTACTAAGTATGATATGTTATTTTATAAACACATGTGTTCTTATTCCAGTTATTAGCTAATTTTACTATGTGACGCACACAAGCAAGTATAGACTAAGTCGCAGGACTTGGAACGAATTCAATTCATGTTTGTTTTCGAAAATGGTTTGAATTTGCCACCCTCAAGTGGGCTAAAATGCGGATTTGCTATCAAACATGATGGGCTTAAAACATGATTTGCCACTTTACAAAGTGGGCTTAAAACTCACATTTGTTGAATTGTTCCAATTCAAGCAACAAAGCTTTCATCCACAAGAATTCATGTAGTTTAGCAAGTAAGCACATAGCCTCATGGCAAGCATGCGAAACATGGCAACACTCACACTCATGCAAGTATGCTAAAGCATAAAAGCTTACCAAGTACTCCAAGCCAAAACAAAAGCTAGTTAGAAACAATGCATGATCCTAACTATGTTAACAATGCTTAATGCAACACATGCAATAATGCAACTAAATAGGCTCGGCTACCTAATCATGGTATTTGTAACACTTTGATAGCATGCTTTGAAAAGCGTATTCAAGGAAGTGTATTGAATTGACAATGCAGTTTGAATGATGCACCGAGACTCAGTGCATGCAAGACAAATGAATGATGCAACATGCAAGCATAAGGTATGCTAATCAAAACATGATCCCTAATCTAACCATCGAAAGTGGATAAATAAAAGGGACAAAGAAGTGGGGTTGGAAGACATGCACACACGCACGCACGTATATTACAACATTGTGCCATCGCGAAAGAGGATCCGAATGAATAAGCTAAGGTAATCTAAGCTAAGCTAATCAAAGTAATCTAATTAAACTAATTAGACTAATTATTACAAAACAAATGAATAACTAGTAAACTAATTACTAATTATTACAACACTTAACTAATTAGCAAACTAATTAATTAAATTACAAAACCAATGTACACTAATTAAACATTTAGAGCACTGAATCACACTGCCTCAGCTCTGATTTAGGAAATGGAGGATACATGCACTCGATTTTCGCCCAAAAAGCCCTCCGGTTTGCTCTTGAGAGGCTCTGTTTGCAGGGTTAGGCTACATTCAAGAACTTTCTACTCCACCTTACCAAACAAATGCTGAGGATTGCACTAATGGCCTGCTGGCCATGAATGCTTGCTGCCGGCCATCTGCCGGCAAAAAGTGTGCCCTGCCGGCCAAGAATGAAGCACTGCCAACCATCAATGAGCCACTGCCAGCCACTGGTGCTCTGAGTCAGCACACTGCAACAGAGCACAAATAGAGAAAAAGTGAGGGTTTTCCAAGGGTATGTTTGTACTGTGCCCCTTCTTATTATCTCAAAACATCAAAGGAGTGGCACTCTTGGATCCAAAACCACCAATCAAGCATTCTCAATGCATGATGGCCAAAGATCCAAGTTGCACAATTTCAATAAATGCACAAAAGCAAGACTCTAGACCACTACCTTGTCATGAATGATCAAAGGCAATAGAGACAAAGGAGATTGGCTCATTTCATCACTTTGACTATGAAATGCTCTAATCTACCTTGTGTTCAATATAACGTCTGATTGAACACACGCAATGCAAACACAACATGCTTAACTTGCTCAAGTTTTACTTATCATGTTTTATTTACACATTTTACATTACCAAACCATTTTTTAGTTGATAGTCCAAGGTGAGTGTCCTCTAATGAGAGAAGAGTCAACCAAAGGATGATTTAAGACATGAGAGAGATCATGCCGTTGGTTAGTAGAAACTCTCAATAGAGGATTAAAACCATTAAGCACAAGCTCTATCTCAAGCTTAAACACAACCTTAAGGTTAAAAAACCCTCAAAACAAATGGAAAAGTAAAGAAATGAGGGAGGTGGTAGATAATTCAGTGCTGAAATGGCATGCAAAATGACATTAAATCACGCAAGCAACACATGCACAACATGTTTAAGAGCCTAACTCATTAAGCTAGTGAAGATCACAACACCATAGGCATGCAATACAAAGCTCAACTGGCCAAACCAGCACTGGACAGAGTTAAAACACGCCAAAATAGAGGCTAAAACATGCTGAGATTGAAGCACAAAAGGCTAGAAAAACATGCTCACATGTTAGCTTGTAAACAACACTCAAGACACAACTCTCAAAAGCAATGAAAGAGTGAAATAAATGAGCACGTGACAGAGCTGTATACACTGAAATTACATGTAAAAAGACACTTCAAAATGCAAACATCTCAAGCAAATCAAGTTTAGAGCCTTAAAACAATGAGCTAGTGAAGGCCATTTGCACTACAACCATGCAAGACAAGGCTCATATGACCAAGACAGCCCAAAACAGAGTTAGATTATGCCAAATCAGTAGCTAAAACATACTGAAATCAAGTCACAAAAAGGAAGAAAAACGTGCTCACATGTTAGGCTATCTACACTTGCAAACAAGACACAAGGAGGGGAGGCCACCCCCTCCTATTTTGGACCTCAAAACAAGGTTTTTACCACTGAAGATTCCCTGGAATTCAATGGATAAAAGAGTCAAAAAAAAGTTGTTTTAAAAGCTTTGAAAGATGGCACAACTCTTTAATAAACAAGCTACCAAAAGGGTGGACTACCCCTAACTCAAATCAAACCTCAAACCACCATTTTAAACCATAAAAACAGAGATTTCAGAGGTTAAAACCAGCCTCAAAAAAGCATGCAAAGGTGGCCAAACAAGTATTTAAATTAGACTTAAAATACAAGTATTCTACCTGTTTGAAGACAAGATGCTATTTAGGCAACAAAGGCAAGTCAAACCAAGCTAATATCCTCTTCTAGAGCTCAAATAGGACCTCAAGCAACCTCAACACAATGGTGATCAAGTTTGATCAAGAGCTCACAAGCAAGAGTGTAGAGAATTCAAGCTTTAAGGCAAAATATTTAGAGAGAGAGGATTCTAGAGAGAGAGAGAGAGAGAGAGAGAGAAATTTTTGTCTTCAAAATTTCCAACCTTGAGCATGCAAGAGGAAGGCTTCTATATATAGAAGATACAAAATCCTCTCAAAGAGATCTAGCCATACACGTGCAAGCAAATGGCTCAACTCAGGCAAACAATGGCACAAAATATCGAAAATATCTCATCGATACACTAGTGGTCGCCACCATCAAGAATGGTTTAGGGGCTCATTGATGGCCGGCAGGGCACATCAATGGCCAGCAGGCCAAAATCCATGGCTGGCAGTGCCTTAAAATGGCCGGCAGTGCATCAAGAATAACATGCTGGAAGGGCCAAAACATGGTCCAAAAATGAGATAGAATTGATGCAAGGTTTGGAAAGTTCAAACCTGTGGCGTTCCGCTGTGAAGTTTGAGTGCTTGACGAGCAATCAAACTTGTCACTGAATGTACCTGTAAGAACATTCAAGTCTTGAGGACGGTCAAAAATGGGGTGTCTACAGATACAGAAAAGACAAAGATGACCTGAACAATCTCATGGACAAGACAATTGAGTTTAAAGTGTTTATGGCTAAACTTCATAACGAAGTTGCCTATGTATCCTGAAGATGGGAATTAAGCCTTACGTAGTTCAGTTTGGGTTCACTCAGGTATTAACACTCTTCTTTTACGCTCTAACTTTTGTCAAGGCCGCCATTTCTGGGTTTTCAACCTTACAAGCTCAGTTTTTCTTATTTCAAATTTTTTGTGCTCTAACTTTTGCCTAGGTCGCCCTTCTGAGTTTTCGGCCTAGCGAGCCACTCAAGGATAGTATTTCTTCAACTTGTCCATGTTGATTGGTTGGAAGAATTCTAGGCCATCTAGATCCATAAGAATGACAACTCCACCCGACCAAATAGTCTTGATAATGTAAGGACTAGTCCAATTGGGTCTGAACTTGCCCTTAGGGTCATGGATGGGAGCTCGGTTGTCTTTCAGCACCAAATCCCCTTTCTTGAGATTTCGAGACTTAACTTTCTTGTTAAAAGCCTTGGTAATCCTGCGTTGATAACCTTAACATGGTACAATGCTTTCAGCCTCCTCTCGTCGAACAACATTAGTTCCTCAAACCTGCTTAGCTGCCAATCCGCTTCTACTATTTGGCACTCAGCCATAACCCGCAGCGATAGAACCTCTATTTCAATTGGCAGAACAACTTCCATTCCACAAACCAGAGAATACGGAGTTGCCCTAGTAGATGTTCGAATTGAAGTCCTATAGCCCCAAAGAGCAAATGGAAATTTGTTTGGCCAGTCCTTGTAAGCCTCAACCATTTTCTGCAAAATGTGCTTGATGTTCTTGTTGGTGGCCTCAATAGCTCCGTTGGTTTATGGCCGATATGTGGATGACTTATGAAAAGCCACGCTGTATTTGTCCAGCAAGTCGATCACTTCTCTCTTGAAATGGGAGCCATTATCTGAAATGATCTCATTCGGGACACCATAACGACAAATAATATTGTTCCTGATGAACTTGGCTGCATGCGATGCTTTCAGCAAGGAACATGATGGGTTTCGACCCACTTTGTAAAATAGTCTATTGCCACCAGGATATACTCATGCCCATTCGAGTCTTTCGGCGTAACTGCCCCAATAACATCAATTCTCCAGATTGAAAATGGCCATGGTGAAGTCATATTGTACAGCTTCGATGGCGGGATATTTATGTGATTTGCATGAATTTGGCATTTGTGGCATTACCGAACAAAACCGATACAATCCTCCTCCATGGTTGACTAGTAATAGCCATGCCTAAGAATCTTCCAGGCAAGCATCACTCCACTCATGTGTGCTTCGCACTCTCCCCCATAGATGACCTTCATTAGGTGCTTCGATTCTTCTGCATCGACACACAGCTTGTGCATTCCCAGATGACCCCTTTTACATAACTTACTCCCGCAGATGATAAATTGAGCAGCCATTCGCCGTGTTACCCTTTTATCTTTGGCATTTGCCCCTAGTGGATAAGCTTCATTTTCCAAAAAGTTCTAGATATCATGATACCAGGGGTTCTGATCTTGTACTTCATCTATTGCAGCGATCAACTCGTAGGCCGGCGCATACCTCTGTTCAATAATGATCGAATGCATCTGGACTCCCAATGGCATGTCTATCATAGAAGATAAAGTTGATAAAGCATCAATGAACCTGTTGTTCTCTCTTAACAGATGCATGAAGGTTAGCTTCTCAAACCTAGGAATCAGATCATCCAAGGTTTGGTGATAGATTTTCATCCTTTCTTGTTTAACCTTCCAGTCTCCTTTTTCTTGAGAAACAACCAGGTTTGAGTCCCCGATGACGTCCAACCTTTTTGCCCCTAGTTCCAAGGTGGCTTCCAAGCCAGCGATACATGCTTCGTATTCTGCTTCATTGTTAGATACCTTGAACTGGAGTTTGAAGGCTAAAGGTATATGGGAATTGTTGGGTGCTATTAGCAATACCCTTATCCCATAACCGTATTGATTAGACACTCTGTCAAAATACATTGTCCAAATCTCTTCCTCAACCTGCAGAATAGCTTCATCTGAGAATAGGTATTCTACTGCTTCGTCCCCTTTCACTGGGTGATTTGCCAAGAACTCAGCTACCGTTCTCCCCTTAACAGACTTGCGAGTCATATACTTCAAATCAAATTCGGAGAGAAGAAGCAGCCAACGAGCTAGTCTACCCGTAAGTGTCGATTTCTCAAAGAGATATTTGATGGGATCGAATCTCGAAACCAGAATCACAGAGTGAGCTAACAGGTAGTGCCTCAACTTCCTAGTGGCCCATACCAAAGCTAAGCAAGCCTTCTCCAGTGGGGTATAACGGGTCTCATATTCCAGTATCTTCTTGCTCAGGTAATAGATGGTTTTCTCTACTCTATCCTTAGATTCCTGCGCAAGCATGTAGCCCATAGTCGTGTTGGTCACTGACAGATACAAAATCAATGCCTTCCCCGACTCTGGTGGTGACAACATGGGTGTGTTCTGAAAGTACTGCTTGATCTGCTCAAAAGCAAACTGGTATCGGTCATCCCATTGGAATTTATTTCTTTTCTGTAGGAGACCAAATAGTGATTCACAAGTCAAGGTTAATTTTATGATAAACCGTCTTATGAATTGCACTTTACCCAGAAAGTCTTGCACCTTCTTTTCAGTCCTTGGTGGTGGCATTTCTAGGATAGCCTTGATTTTGGAAGGATCGACCTCAATCCCCCTTTGTGTAATCAGGAACCCCAACATTTTCCCTGCTGTGACACCAAAAGTGCACTTCTGTGGATTCAACCTTAACCGATATTCTCTGATCCATTGGAAGAATTTCTTCAAGGCGGTGTAGTGGCCCTCTCTTTCCTTAAACTTGACAATCATCTCGTCCACTTACACCTCAACCTCTTCGTGGATCATATCATTTAAGATCGTGGTTGCAGCCCGTTGATAAGTAGCCCCAATATTTTTCAGACCGAACGGCATCACCCTATAGTAATAGGTTCCCCATGGCATGGTGAAGGCAGTCTTCTCCCTGTCCTCGGGTGCCATTAAGATCTGGTTATACCCCAAAAATCCATCTATAAAGGAGAGTAGCTCATGGCTTGCGGTGAAGTTCATCAATTCTCGATGTGCGGTAGAGGAAAGTCATCATTTGGATTAGCTTTATTCAGATCTCTGAAATCCATACACACCCAAATTCTGCCATCTTTCTTCGGCACTAGAACAATGTTGGCCAACCAAGTCGGATACTCAGATACTAGCAAAAACCATGCGTCTATCTGCTTGGTGACTTCTTCCTTAATTCTCAAAGACCAATCCGGGCATATTCTCCAAAGCTTTTGCTTGATGGGTCCGGCCTCAAGGTTAAAAGGGATCCGGTGTTGTACAATCTCAGGATCGATTCCAGGGATGTCTTCGTAAGACCACATGAAAACATCTTTGATATCTTTTAATAAAGTGACTAAGCGCTTGCGTTCCTCCGAAGACAACGTGGACCTGATTTGGACCATACATGTATCCTTTTCAATACCCACATCAATTGCAATAATTTCATCAATAAAGGGTTTTACAAAGCTCTCATCCTCTCGATCAACCAAATGTTTCAAAACTAGAGGAATTCCTTCCTCATTGTTTTTATCAAAATTTTGAAAGTCATGATCAATGTAATATACAAGTGGCACAGAGAAGTACTCAGAAACAACAGTGGTATCATTCTTATTCAAAGCTGCCAGCTCGTCCAATTCCTCGGTTACAACCGACTCAAAAGAAAAAGGAAAAAGACAACCTAAACAAAACTACAGCATTCGGGTTACCAACCCCAGGAATACCGGACTCAGACTTTGTGGAATTGGAATCTGATTCTGACTCTATAGACTCTGTGGAATCAGATTCCGGCTCACTACCTGATTCAGAACTGCTGGACAGAAAGCCCTCATTTAGTTGCTAAATGAGAGAGGGTACGTTAGATGCGTCCAGAATACCACCGGAAGGGTCCACACCTGATTGATCTCCGATCATAGAAATGGTGAAGTCATCCCCCAAGCTCTTCGATTTGATCTGAGGATCTGAAAGGAGACATGTCAGCGCTGCTCCTATCTCAAGTTCACTGCCGTTGGACTCACCCTTTGTACTCTGTTCAGCCTCAGCAGTTAATTCAGTCTGTTCCTCTCTAGCTTCATCCTCTTGTAGCTATAGATGAAAGAAAATCTCAAAGCCGAGATGACGCCACTTCTCAGAGGTTAACCATGGCTCAGAAAAGCCATAAAATGGGAAGTCTTCCCCCTCCCGGACAAAGTGACCGTTTAGAGTTCCCTGAATTGGTCTATGCACAAGCTCATAGTACTTCCCACTTTGTTTAGCTTTGGCTCTTTTTGCCATTTCGTTCCCTTTTCTCACCCAGTCCTCTTTGGTGGGCATGTAACCGCGACCAAAGATATATGGGTTATGTGGCACTTCGGCCAATGCAACAACGCCCTTCCGGCCGCTCCTTCCTAATCTTATCCCGGGTATATGTTGTAGCTTGTTCATAAGGTAGATTGATTGAGCACTGACGTACAACCCCTCATCAATAGCCAAGATATCTTGCACCACTTGGGCCTCAGCCAAAGTAAATCCAAACGTAAAAACATCCTCATCGCCATGTACAATCTCCAGTATTGGTGTAGTAACCTCAGGAGGAGGATGTATAGATGAATTTCCAAACACAATGGCTACCCCCTTTCCAAGAGGATACTTCAACATTTGATGCATGGTGGAAGAAACAACTTTTACTTTGTGCAGCCAGGGTAGCCTAAGTAACAAGTTGAAAGTAGCCGGAACATCCAGGACATGAAACTCAATATCCTATTGGGTCAGGCCGACTTGTGTTCTGATCTAAACTATTTCCATCACCTCTCTACTTGTGTTGTCGTACGCCCGAATCACCTGGGCCGTAGGTACAAAGTCCGTTGGCTTCAAGCCAATAGCATAGGTTGTGCGCGACGAACAAACATTAATTGCAGACCTAGTGTCAACCAATACAAGTAGTACCCACTTCTCTCTACATTCAACTGAGATATATAAGGGTTTGTTATGTGTAGAGCCCTCTAGCGGCAATTCCTTATCCAAGAAGGTCAAAGTAGGCGAAGCACCTCCTGGGAAGACGAGTCCCACTAGTTGTTCGGGAGTTGTGTCAATGGATAACTTAACCTTATCCATTGCTGATAGGACAACTTGCCTGTGTACTCGCGAAGCCATGAGCAACCTCCAAATAGATATGTCTGCTTGGATGTTCTTTAGCTGCTTCAGTATAACTTCTTCTTCTAATTGCTTATCCTTTTGTTTTTCGATCTCCTTATCCTTTCCGGATACTTCTGGTTAGTCTAAGTGTGGGGGCTTGAAGTACCACCCGCTTCTAGTCATATGATCTACATCCTCAGAATACCAAGTGTTGTCTGTCAGGTCTTGGCCCCAATCCTTGTTTATGTGGGCAAGATGCAGATCATCATCTTCCCGCCATATTTCTCCGGCAACCGATAGAAAATTGTCTGGTTCTATTGTAATTACTTTCACATCACAGTCATCCCCCACAAGGTGCTTGGCTTTTCCAGCTTCCTGACTATTCCCATCGCTTTCCTGTTCAAACCGCTTCAGTACGGCTTCTTGCTTTGTATCAACAGTACAAATAACGCCCATTTCTTGAGCGGAATTCTTGATACTGACGCTCTTCGGTAATTTCCCTTTGTCCTCGGCCGTTCCGGCCCTTGTAGGAGTTCCCTCTTTTGGCTATTCCAGCTTTGTTTGAAGTCCCTCATCCACATCAGGTTCATCATTGAGCCACCTCGAATTATCTGCTGACCCATTCAGATCAAACCAGTCAATCTGTACATTCCTCGAATATTGTTCATCATAGAACTACAGATTGTCCAAGTCTTCTTCCAACTTTGCTAGATCATCGAGACCTTGGCTCGGCCATCCTCCTGGACTCCCATTTCTGTTAGCAGTTCCACAACTGGTCTGGCCTGATTGGTTGGCACAATGTAGCGACATGGGTTATATTCCTTTTATGCTAAATCCATGGAGTCCTCAGGCATTGGAATGGCATTCTCATTCTCTACCAAGGTTAGCCTGTTTTCCTCTACCACAATCACCACCACAGGTTCAGGCTAGAATATGGTTGCGTTCATCGTGCACAAGTCTATGCTCTCAGGAATGAACAACGCCGGCTTAGGTAGGTGGACAAGGGTGATGTATATACTGGGGTCGTAAGGGACGGCTAATGTATGGATGAGGTTTATTTATCGAGGAGGAGGGACTTGGTTATGTGGTGGGAGAGGATTTGTAGTGACATTGGGCTTTTTGAGAGGTGCTATCACTTTGTTGTCAATGAGATCCTGAATCTCATGATGAAGTCTAAAGCATTGGTTAGTATCATGACCATGTTGTTGGTGAAAGGCACAGTATTTGGCCGAGTTGTGTTTAAGAGGGAGAATATCGGGCAATGGGCATGTTCTAACAGCTTCAGATGCCCTTTTCTGATTAGGACTCTCAGGACTGTAGATAGAGACATGTATAGAGGGGTGAAGACCTTTTGGCCTTGGGGTTGGTGCTTTGAGGTTTGTGAGATTGTATCGGATGTACCAGCAAAGAGGTTGGCAATTTTCGGTGTGGTGATGACTATACCCACACCGAAAGCCCTTGTAGCTGCACTACCACTCGTAGTCGCATTGGAACTGTGCGTGAACACCTTCTTGGGCTGTTTTTTCTTGTGGTCTATCAGACCCTGCTTCATTGTATCCTCTACCTGCATCCCTATTTCGTAGAGGTCGGCAAAAGTAAACAGATGTAAGGCTATCATCTTCTGTAGCAGTCTTGGTTGCAGATTATGGACCACGATTTTGATTTGGTCCTTTTTAGCTGGCCGGACAATCATCATAGAGGCCTTGGCCCTCCACCGGGTGACAAAATCGGAGAAGCCCTCCTTTGCCTCCTGACGACTTGCTTCGAGATCACAAGTTGTGACCTCGATCTAAGTGTTGTATGAGTACTGCACTATGATGGCCTCAGCCATTTCCTCCCATTTTCTTTTCACAAAGTCTTCAAGTTTGGCGTACCAGATGGTCGCTATACCCGATAGGGTCCGGCCGAAGAGGGATAACTTATGGAGTTTAAATAGGCCCATGGGCCGCAGAATGTCTGAAAATAACTGGAGATGGACCATAGCGTCACTTGAGCCATCAAAGCAATCTATATGCGGCATTTTGAACCTATTTGGCAAAGTCACTGTCAACTCAGTATAGTCGTTCTCAATATTAGGGATCGAATTGATGCCTTGAGCTCGTTTAAAAAGCTTTTCCAGCTTGCTTACTTTTAGTGCAGCAGGGTCAACTTCAAACTCAAACGGTGCCTCTATTGGGTAAGCCGGTGCCTTAGAGGTTTGGGGTGGAATCGGATCCACTGGGATGCCCGCATTTTCCTGGACATTAGCTGTGGGAGTAGTAGCTTCGGGTATTGGAATGTTTACAGGAGGTGGATGGAATACAAGGTTATTGCCTGCTGCGGTTATTGTTACTGTAGTTGTGGGAGCCGAATGTAAGACTGCGCTAGTGATGCTGTCTGCCAAAAGTGATAGATGGACGTCATCAGGGATGGAGAAATGGCGTAGAAAGCCGAAGATTCGATCCGCCGAAAGGAGCTCTTTCAGATGTTTTGCCATTCTTTTTAAGCCAAACCCAAGGATTATGGAAAGTTAAAAGCAAATAAGGAAGCGGATCAAAAATGAAGGAGAAGAAGACTTACAAGAAATAAAGGGAGAAGCGAGAAGCAAGGAGTTGTAGAAGCCGCGAAGAGATAAAGTTACACTAGAGGGCGGGCAAGATATCATTTGAACATTTAGGACATACACTCGAAGAGACAATTTCAAATCATATTAAATGGAAGCAGTGTATGAAGGAGCGGGAAAGCATTGCAGTAACTACGAAGCGTGTGCGCATTCTGACATGCATTGGGAAGAGGGTTAACCGTCGAATTTTCGACTTCCCAGGTTAAAAGCCAAAACGCCAACTAACTGATGCTAGTAAGGTGTTTGGGGGACAATTGTGGGAGCTGAATATTTATTAGATCCATAGGGACGGATGAGCGTGTCCGGTCCGAAACGTAACCTCTATTCGGTATATGCCCCAGCCAATCAAGGAGCCGAATAAAATAACCAAGATATCGGCCCAAAGAGAATGCACTTGAGTAGAGGTACATCTGACGAAACAGGGATGGGCCCAACCCAAAGGCCCAAAGAAAATACTATAAATATGGGATCACCCATCAGAGAATGAGAGGTGAGAACTATTATACTTTACTTAAAATAAAAGCAATTCAGAGATTAAAGACTGACTTGCCCGTCGGAGTGCTAATTCCGGCACCCCCGACCGGAGTGTTTATTCTTTTTCAAGTGACTAGAAGAGGATCAATAGCGTCCCCCGGGATCAGAAGAGTATTTCTAAACCACTTCTCTACAGCAGCCTAGCGATCAACTCAGCCGGTTGGGCTGCAATTTCCGCTTGGCGGACAGCATCTAGCGACATATCCTCAATAGTTTGCTGGAGTTGTCGAAGCATATCTTCCATGTCAGCTGGAGGATTTTGAACTGCTGGAACTGGCGAATACTCTCTATCTGGAGTAGAAGTAGATGATTAGGCCTGGCTGAGCACAGACGAGGTAAACGGTGACTGTTGTATTGGCGAATTTTTTCAAATCCTCCTCTGTCTAGTAACCTGTAGGAATGACACAAATACTGGCTGTCTCCTGACTAGATCCCCAGATCTACAGATCTTTCAAACTCGAGTCCAGAGTGCTTGGGGGGTAATAGACTCGTCTGAAGCAATGGTGAAGGACTACCTTGCAAAAAGAAAATAAAGCAAAAAAAAAAAAAAAAAAGGAAACATAAATCAGAAACCGCACAACACCTCGACTCAGACAGAAACAACACACAGTTGCAATCATAAGCTGGATAACTGTACTCAAACACTAATTTCTGCCCCAACTTTCTACTTCAAAACTGATACCCAGACTTGCAATTGATACATATATTCCTGTAGAGTTTCACTCTAAAGCATGTATCAAGCAAGTGAGAGCCAAAACACCCCTATGATGGGGTAGGGTTACCTAGTCATAATTTCGTCAGGAACTAGGGATTCACTACTCAAACAAGTGGTTTCATACAATCCTGCACTCGGGTGAGCAACCTGTCCTAGTTTGGAACAGTCTCTATGGCTTCCGATATGCAACTAGGCCGATTAGTCAAAAAGGGTACCTTAGCAAGGCTACCTAATATACCTCTCCCACTTAACACCGAGAAGTGAAAGGTGGATCAAATGGTACAGCAGTAGTCCAGATCCAAGGATTGTGTTCCCATCGTGGCAGAGCCTATAACCGATCAGCCTTTTTGCAAGCTTTTCCAAGCAAGCCTCCAGCAAACTGTTTAGGAATAGCAGATGGAAAACACTGTGACTTAGGTGCACCGATGCAAATGCAATGCAAAGAAACTCATAAGTGTAGATAAAACAACATATCATGAGTTCGAGTCAAGTTCTCTAAATCCCCAGCAAAGTCGCCAGAAACTGTGGACTTGCCTTTTTCCGTGCCCCGCCTTTCGAAAAGGGTTTGAAAAGAATGGTCTCATAGTTCGGACTCCCACGGTTTTGAATCTAGTCTCACAAGTGCAATGTGAAACTAATAAGTACCAAAGAGTCCAAGTCTAGCAAACCTTTTTGGAAAATCGATTTTTAATCAAATAATGTCAAAATTGGATTGCTTTCCAAATACAGAGTCACCACCTAAATATTTTGTTTTTGAAAAAATTTAAGAAACCCTAACTCGTGCCAAAGGCCACGTGTCCGTCATCACCAAAGTTGCCTCCACTACGGAACTTAGGTATGAGAGGGGAAGGTCCTGAAATGAGCACACCTGCTTGCCCGATCAAAGATCGGCCTCTACTAATCATGATATGATGTTTTATAAACATTATGTGTTCTTATTCTAGTTTTTAAACTAGCTTTACTATGTGACGCACACAAGCAAATATAGACTAGTCACAAGACTTGGAACAATTCAACTTGTGTTTGTTTTCGAAAATGGTTTGAATTTGCCACCCTCAAGTGGGTATAAAAGATACAGATTTGCCACCAAACATAGTGGGCTTAAAACATGATTTGCCACTCAACAAAGTGGGCTTAAAACGCATATTCATTGAATCATTCCAATTCAAACAACAAGCCTTTATCCACAAACATTCATGCAGTCTAGCATTTAAGCACATAGCCTCATGGCAAGCATACTAAACATGGCAATATGGCAATCACACTCATGCAAGTATGCTAAAACGTAAAACTCACCGAGTACTCCAAGCCAAAACAAAAACTAGTTATAAAAATGCATGATCCTAACTATACAAGACGCCTAATGCAACACATGCAATATGAAATTAATAGGCTCGGTTACTAATATGACATATGATTCAATTTGAATAACATGCGATTTAAACACATATTCAAAGAAGATATTGAAATGACGATGCAGTTTGAATGATGCGTCGAACCTCGGTGCATGCAAGACAAATGAATGGATGCAATCATGTAAGCATAAGGTATTCTAATTGAAAATGTCCCTAATGTAACCATCGAAAGCGATTAAATAAAAGGGAGAAAGACGTGGGGTTGGAAAACATACACACACACACACACACTTATTACAACATTATTTCCTCACGACAAAGGGTCCAAATGAATAAGCTAACTTGCTACGCTAATTAAGCTAACTAATTATTACAAAACCAATTAATTAACTATTCTAGTTAACTAATTATTACAAATCGAAAACAAATAACTAGTTAAACTAACTAATTATTGAAAACAATTAATTAGCTACAACTAATTAATTACAACACACATTTGATCTAATGCTAATTAGACCAACTAACTAATCCCGGGAAGTGAGGAATGCATGCATGCTTGATCCTTCACCCGAAAAGCCACCATTTTGCTGCTGCAGCCTTTGTTTGCACACTTGAACACCAAAGAAGCTGTCCACTTCTAGAACACCTCTGCTCCACCTCAAGAACACACTGTGCAATTTTCATTGGTAGCCAGTTGGCTACTAATGGTGGCCGGTCGGCCACTGATGACATGAACTCCACTTTTTGCTGCAACAGAGAGCAGATAGGGCCAAACAGTGTATTTTCACAGATGTTTGCACATTTTGCCTCTCCTCTTCATGGGGAAATCAAAGGAGGGACAAAATTTGATTTCACAAACCATCAATCAAGCAATTTCATTGCATGATGGCTTGTGTAGCCAATTGTGCAAGTTCAATTAATGCAAAATGAGACTCAAAATGCCACCACCCTATCATGCATGATCAAGGATGATGGTGACCAAGGAAAGTGGCACATTTCATCACTTTCGAGTATGAAATGTCCCATTTTCCTTGTGTTCAAATTAACATCCAATTCGAACACATGCAATGCAACATGAAAGATGCTTAGCTTGCCTCTTTTACTTGTTCATTTTGTTTACTCATTTTAAATTACCGATTCATTCTTTAATCGATTAAGTCCAAAGGTGAGTCTCCTCTAAAGTGAAATAAGTGGCAACCAAGGGGTAGTTCAAGGCATGAGGGAAGTTTCATGCCCTTGGTAATGAACCCTCAAAGGAGGATTAAACCATTAAGCATGAGCCTCAACCTCAAGCTTAAACAACCCTCAAAACAAATGAAAAAGTGAAGAAATGAGTGAGGTTGCAGAGATTGTATGTGCTAAAAATTAGGCATGAAAAAGCATTCAAACATGCAACCAAGACACAAATGATGCTCAAAGCCTAGAAACACTAAGCTAGTGAAGGAAATTGCACCACAACCATACAAAACAAAGCTCAATTGAACCAAACAGTCCAAAATAGAGCTAACGTAGGTCAAAACAGAGGCAAAAACATGCTGGACTAAAGCTAAGTTAGGCTAGAAAAATATTCTAACATGTGAGGCTAACTAAGCATGTAAGCAAGACACAAGGAGGGGAAGCTAACCCCTCTAATTTTGGACTTCAAAAGTTGGTTTTTACCACTGAAAATATTCTGAGATTTAGTGGTTAAAAGGGCCAAAAAGGTGTTTTGAAAGTGATGAAAAGGTGGCACAAAAGCTTAAACAATTAAGCAACAAGAAGGGTGGATTACCCATTTACACAAGATTGCCTCAAACCATCATTTTAAGCCTCAAAAAATGGAGTTTTTTATAGTTGAAAACCAACCCAAAAAAAATACAAAAGGATGGCAAAACAAGTCTTCAAAGCAAGTATACTACTCAAGTAAACTACCTCTAGAAGCTCAAGTACAAATTACGCAACAATCCAAGCTTAAATCGTCTTCTAGAGCACAAACAAAGCTCCAAGAAACCTCAGCTCCAAGGTGGCCAAGTTTAATCAAGGGTTCATGTGCAAAAGTGTAGAGAAACTAGACTTTAAGGTACAAAATAATGAGAGAGAGAGAGAGAGAGAGAGAGAGAGAGAGAGAGAGAGAGAGAGAGAGATTTTGGTCTAAAAATGTCTAACCCTTCAAAATGGGGGCGGAACCCCCCTATATATAGAAAATCAAGGTTTGAGCTTAGATATATCCTACCATACACGTGTATGAAGATGCAACTCAGTGAGGAACAGCTGGCACAACTGGCAAACAAATATCAAGAAATATCTGGAAAAAGTCGGCCACCACTGGTGGCCGACCGGCCACATCCATGGCTGACAGGCACAACTCATGGCCGATAGCCTTGGGGGGTGGCCAACAGGTCACCAATAGGTCCAAACACTAAGTTTTGGTCCAAAACAAGGTAAAGAAAGAACAAGGTTCAAAGGATCAAAGACAGGGCATTCCGCCGAGGACTTCGGGCGCTTAAAACGAACACAAACAAGCACAATCATTGAGTGCACAAACGATGACGTCTAAGTCTTGAGGATGGTCAAAAATGGGGTGTCTACAGTACTAACAATGCCTAGTTCCTGAGCCAATTGTTCTACACCTGTGTTTTTCAATAGTTTACCCTTCTCATCGGCCATTCCGGCCATTGCAGCGGTTCCCGCTTTCTGTTCTTTCAGCTTTAATTCAGTTCCCTCATCTCTATTGAGTTCATCACTTAACTACCCAGAATTGTCTGTCGACCCATTTAGATCAATATAGTAGTACGGGTTGTAGACCCCTTCAGATAAGTCCTCAAGGCCCTCGGGTAACAGATTAACATTTTCCACCAAGGTCAACCTTCCTTTATCTACCACTGTTTCCACCACAGGTTCAGGTTGAAGTGTAGACATGTTCATTAGGCATAAGTCCGTGCCCTCAGGAATGAACAACGCCGGTTTAGGTAGGTGGAAAGGGGTGACATATATACTGGGGTCATAAGGGACGGCCAATGTGTAGATGAGGTTTATATTCCGAGGTGGAGGGACTTGATTATGTGGTGGAAGAGGATTTGTAGTGACGTTGGGTTTTGGGGGGAGGTGCTATCACCTTATTGTCGATGAGATCTTGAATCTCATAATACAGCTTATAGCGTTGATCAGTGTCATGACCGTGCTGCTGGTGAAAATCACAGTATTTGGCTAGGTTGTGTTTCGGGGAGAGAGGATTGGGTAGAGGGCAAAGCTGTAGTGGCTTAATATGCCCCTTTTTGATCAATACGCCCATGGCTTTAGATAAGGACATGTAAAGCACGGTAAAGACCCTCTGGGATCGGGCTTAGTTGTTTGAGGTTTGTGGCGTTGTGTTGGATGTACTAGCAAAAGGGTTAGCGGTCTTGGGTGTAGTGGTGACCATACTCACATCCGAAGGCCGTGCAGAGGTGCTACCACTCATGGTTGCATTGGAACTGGCTGTAAAGGGCCTCTTGGGCTGTTCTTTCTCACCGGCTATCAGCCCCTGTTTCATCGCATCTTCAATCTGAACCCCTATCTCATGGAGCTTAGCGAACGTAAACAATGGCAAGACTATCATCTTCTGCAATAATTTTCCTTGCAAGTTGCGGACCACCATTCTAATTTGATCCTTTTTGGATGGCCTGATAGTCATCATAGAGGCCTCGGCCCTCCATCTCGTTACAAAGTCCGAGAAATCCTTTTTTGGCTTATGACGGGTTGCTTCAAGATCACGGGTTGTGACCTCGATCTGGGTATTATAGGAGTACTGTGCGACGATGGCCTCATTCATTTCCTTCCAACTTCGTTTCATAGAGTCCTCAGGTTTTGCATACCAGATAACCGCTATCCCTGACAAGGTCCGGCCGAAAAGTGATAGCTTTTGAAGTCCGGTGAGGCCCATTGGCCGCAGAATATCTAAGAATAACCGCAAATAGACCATGGGATCCCCAGAGCCATCGAACTGGTCTATGTGTGGCATCTTGAATCTATCCGGCAGAGTTACTACGGAGTCTGTGTATCCATTATTGATGTCAAGGATTGAGTTCACACCCTGTGCCTCCTTGAAAAGCTTTTCTAGCTTGTTGACCTTTTGTACAGTGGGGACAACCTCGAATTCAAATGACGTCTCAGTTTGGTGCACTAGTGCCTTGGAGGTTTGCGGTGGGATTAGATCTACTGGAATGCCCAGATTCTCTTAGGCATTGACAGTGACTCTAGGTGCTGGAATACTCGTAGGAGGTGCATGGGAAGCAGAAGCTACTGCCAGCTACGTTTGTGGCCTATTTATCACTTCCGCTTAGTGGGCTGTGACTTCAGCTTGGCGAGCAGCATCTAGCGGCATGGTTTCAATGGTTTGCTGGAGATGATGTAGCATGTCTTCCATGCTAACCGGGGGATGAGTAATTAGAATTGGCAAATAATCTCTCACTAGAGTGGAAGTAGAAGACAAAGTCTAATTGGGCGCAGGCGAAGTAAAAGGTGACTGCTGTACTGGTAAATTATGCCTAACCCTCCTCCGTCTCGTAACCAGTGGGAGTTAAGCAAACACTGGCTATCCCCTAACAAGATCCCTGGATCTGTAAAGTCTCCTTACAAGGCTCCAGAGTGCTTGGGGGTAACAGAATCATCCGAAGCAATTGTGAAAAGCTACCTTGCAAAAAGAAATAAAGCAAAAGAAAGCAAAAATCAGAAATCGCACAACACCTCAGCTCAGATGTGAACAAGATACAGTTGTAGAACTGCACTCAACACTGATTTCTGTCCCCAAATCTGACACCCAAACTTGTAACTGATACATACATTCTTGTAGAGTTTCACTCTAAAAGCACATACCAGTTAAGTGAGAGCCAAAACACCCCTATGATGGAGTAGGGTTACACTGTCCTAGTTTCGTCAGAAGCTAGGGTTTCACTATACACAATAAGCGGTTTCACACAATCCTGCATTCAGGTAAGCAACATGTCCTAGTTTGGAATAGTCTCTATGGTTTTCGATATGCAACTAGGCCAATTGGTCAAAAAGGATACCTCAGTAAGACTACCTAATATATCTCTCACACCTAATACCAAGAAGTGAAATGAGGATCAAACGGTATAGCGGTAGTCCAGATCCAAGGGTTGTGTTCCCATCATGGCAGAGCCCACAACCGGTTAGCCTTTTGGTAAGTTTTTCCAAGCAAGCCTCCAACAAACCGTTCAGGAATGTCAGATGGCAAACACAGTGACTTAGGCGCACTAATGCAAATGCAAATGCAAAGAAACACATAAATGTAGATAAAATAACATGTCATGAATTTCAGGTCAAGTTCTCTAATATCCCCAGCAGAGTCACCAGAAACTGTAGCTCAACTTTTTCGCGCCCCCTTTCAGAAGCTCGGAAATAAGCCCTACAGTTTGAACTCTCGCGGTTCTGAATCTAATCTCACAAGTGCAACGTGAAATTGATAAACACCAAAGAGTCCAAATCCAGCTAATCATTTGGAAAATTGATTTTGAATCAAATTGCCAAAAAGGACTATTTTGCCAGATACAGAGTTGCCACCAAAATATTTTATTTTGGAAAAATTTAGGAAACCCATGACTCATGCCAAGGGCCACGTGTCCGTCATTACCAAAGTTGCCTCGGCTCGGGAACTTAGGTACGAGAGGGGAAGGTCATGGATTAAGCACCCTCGCTCGCCTGATCAAAGATCGGCCTCTACTAATCATGATATGATTTTGTATAAACATTATGTGCTCTTATTCCGGTTATTAGTCTAGCATTACTATGTGATGCGTACAAGCAATTATAGACTAAAATTGCAGAATTAGAACAATTCAATTTCATGTTTGCTTTGTGAAAAGGGTTGAATTTGCCACCTCAAGTGGGCTTAAATTTTTTGATTTGCCACTCAACAAAGTGGGCCTAAAACATACATTTGTTAAATCGTTCCAATTCAAATAACAAGCCTTCATCCATAGGTATTCAAGCAATTCATCACTTAAGCATTTAGCCTCATGGAAAACATGATAGACATGGCAATCACTCATACTCATGCAAGTATGCTAAAGCACTAAAAACTCACCTAGTACTCCAAGCTTAGAAGATATGAGTTAGGAAAATATGCATGATTCGTATCTGTGCAAGATGTCTAATGCAACACTTGCAAAGAATGCAATTTAATAGGCTCGGCTACTAATGTGACATATGATTCAATTAAATAACATGCGGTTAAACATGTATTCAAAGAATTATTGAAATGACAATGTAATTTGAATGATACACCGAGCCCCGTTGCATGCAAGACAAAATGAATGTATGCAAGCATAAGGTATGCTAATTGAAACATGTCCCTAACCTAACCATCAAAAACGATTAAATAAAAGGGAGAAAGACGTGGGGTTAGAAGACATACACATTATTACATTACGCTCTCATGAAGGAGAGTTTGAATGAACAAAAGCAAAACTAAGTAGCAACTAAGCTAAGCTAATTAAGCTAATTATTACAAACCAAATGAAATAAATAGCTAAACTAATTAACTAATTATTACATCACTTGAATGAACTAACTAGTAAGCTAACTAATTAAGTTACAACACAAATGTGAACAAACTAAGTAACTAAAGTCTTTAACTACACTGCCACTACTCTGCTCTAGGAAATGGAAGATGCACATGCTCGGATACCACCCGAAAAGACCTCCGTTTTGCTCTTGAAAGCCTCTGTTTGCAGAGTTGAACACTTCCAGAACCATTTTGCTCCACCTTACTAACATTTTGCTGAAGTTTGCATCATTGGCCAGCCGGCCACTGGTAAAGGCTGCCGGCTAGGTACCGGCCATCTATGGTGGTCTGCCAGCCACTTGCTAGCCATGGATGATGGTCTGCCGGCCACTGATGCACTGGATCATCATGTTGCAATAGAGGACAAATAGAGCAAAGAAAGAGTATTTCCAAGGATTGTCTGCACAATTCACCCCTCTTTTTCATGAATAAATCTAAGAAGTTGTGAACTTAAGCCACAAACCACCAATCCAAGCAATTTCATTGTATGATGGCTTGTGATTCAAGATATACAAGCTCAATAAATGTAAAATGGGACACACAAGAACCATCACCCTATCATACATGATCAAGGGCAATGAAGACCTAGGAAACTTGATACATTTCATCACTTTGAGTATGAAATATCCCAATTTTTCTTGTGTTCAATTAATGTCTGATTGAACACACAACACACAAGTTATTATCTTGCTTAATTTTAATCCCAAGTTGTTAGTTACTCATTTTAACTTACCAACCATTTTTTAATCCAATTAAATCCAAAGGTGAGTTAAAGTCCTCTAATGAAAAAAATGCTCAAAGCACAAGTTTCTTTGGGTATGAAAGAAGTCTCATACCATTGGTAATGAACCCCTTAAGGGATTAAACCATTAAGTATGAAACCTCAATTTTACACTTAGGCAAACAAATGACTTGAAACCATTTTCAAAGAAAAATCAAAAGCCAAGAAAGGAGGGAAGTTACAGAGATGCTAAGTGCTGAAATTAAGTGTAAAAAGCACAAAAAACATGCAATCAACTCAAACAAGAAGCGTCTAATGGCCTAAAACACCAAGCTTATGAGGACTATTGCACTACAACCATGCAAAACAAGGCCCAACTGACCCAAACAACCTAAAACAGAGTTAAAGTAGTCAAAAACAAAGGCAAAAACATGCTGTAATATAGTTATAAAAAGCTTAAAAATCATGTTAACATATAGAATTAACTAGGCTAGCAAACAAGACACAAGGAGGGTAGGCTAACCCCTCCAATTTTAGACTTCAAAACATGTTTTTTGCCACTGAAAGTACTCTGAAATTCAATGGTTAAAAGCCCAAAAAAAGTTGGTTTGAAAGTGGAAAACAAAGGTGCAAAAACCATAGAAGCAAGGAATAAAGAAGGGTAAGACATCCCCCTAACCTTAAATAGCTTAAAACACCAATTCCAACCCATTAAAATAGAGATTTTTACAACTCAAAAAGACTCAAAAATAGTGGGAAAAGATACAGAAACAAGTGTACTAAAACAAGTTAAAAGACAAGTGTTATACCTCTTGAAGCCAAGCACAACTTTAGGCACAAATACAAGTCAAAACCACCTTCAAGAGCTCCAAGAAGACCTTAAGGGACCTCAGCCCAAAGGTGATCAATTTTGGTTAAGGATGTATATGCAAAAGAGTGATGTAACTAGGCAAGTGTGCACAAAATTGAAAGAGAGAGAGAGAGAGAGAGAGAGAGAGAGAGAAAATTTTGAGTTTTGAAACCTTCTAACCTTAAAACGTGAGAGAGGGGGTCCCTATATATAGAAAACATGAAATCTATTCAAGGAGATCTAGCTCTCCATGTGTGGACAGATGCAAGCATCTGTACAAACAGTTGGCACAATTGGCATAAAATATCTGCAGAAAATACTGGTGGCCGGCTAGCCATCAGTGATGGCTAGCAAGGCATCAGTGATGGCTAGCAAGGCATCATTGATGGCCGGCAAGGCACATTAATGGCCGGTAGACAAGAAGTGCTAGCCGATGTAGACACCCCATTTTTGACTGTCCTCAATACTTGGACGTCATCGTTTGAACACTCGATGATCATCCATGCTCGTATTCGTTTTGAGTTTCCAAAGGTCTCGACTGCGCGCCTTGCCTTAAGATCTCTCAACTTGTCTATTTTGTGCTTGGATGTGGACCAAGGACTTGTGGTTTTGATTCTGAGGGAAGAGGGTGGCATATTGGCCATCCCTATAACCCATCGGCCTTGTTTTCTTGCTATCGGCCATAAGTGTTGGCTGATTGGCACTTTTTTGGGTCGATCGACACTCTTTTTGGTCGATCAACCATATTTCTTAGCTGAGACCTTTCCACCTGCTTTTGCACATATTTTTGTGCCAGCTGTGACAGCTGGTAGGCATAATTCTCATCCTCCATATTGAATCAAGACTCAAGCTTGTTTAACAAGCTTGAGAATTGAATTTCTATAAGAAGAAAGGCCTCTCTCTCTTTCCAGAGGTTCTAAAAAGTTGATAAACAAAACATATATCACTCTCTCTCTATATTTTACCTCTTTCTCTCCATTTGCTCTTGTTTGTGCTCAAAAGTGTAAAATCTTCATACTATTGCACACAAACACCTACTAGAACACCATCTTTTTGTTGCTGAGGTACTTAGGAGTTGGTTTTAGTGTTTTTGGGTTGGTTTGAACTTAGAAAAGCTGCTGGAGTTGTGTTCTTAAAGGTGTTCTTTAAGGGTGAGAAATTAACCTTTTAATCCCTTGTTTTGGCTTAAGCTTTTAGACCTATTTTCATGCTGATTTAAGCTTAACTTTCTACCGTAAAAAGTTCTGATTTTTCATGCTTGTAATGTTTGTTTAAGGTCACTTTTGTGTTGGGGGTAGTCTACCCCCTCTTAGGCCTTGTTTGGCCTTGTTTTGTGCCTTCCTTTTGAAGCTATTGGGACCACTTTGTTTTGGCCTTCTCACCACTGAAATCCAGAGGATTTTCACTGGTGGAAAGGTAGTTTTGAGGTCCCAAATAGGAGAGGGTCATCCCCTCTCCTTATGTCTCATATGCTTGTATTGATGGCTCATAAAAGCAACATGTTTGTTAAGCTTGTTTTGGCTCCATTTCAGTAAGTATTTGGTGTTATTTTTCCATGCTATACCTTTGTCTAAGGTTGGTTTAATAGCCTCTTGCATTCACCATGCACTTGTAGTGCAATCCTCTCTATTGCCTTAACATGCATCTTGTGTTTGGACCATCATTTTTGCATGTTTTGGCTCAACTCAAAGAAGTTTTCCCTCATGTTTTACCATGCTTGAGCTCTGTTTGATGTTGTTTTAGTCATGCATGCATTGTTTTGTATAGCCACGGTTCAATCTAGCTTGTTAGCTTTGTGCATCAAGTCCACTAGCATGCGTTGCTTAGACTATTCTCATGATTTGGCATCATTTAAAATGATATTTTAGTGCATTTTTCATGGTCATACACTTGCCTTTGTCACTCTTTTAATGCTTTGAAGAGTTGGTGTTTTATGCCTTAAGAGTGGGTCATTGTGCATGCCTCTATGCTTAGGCCTTTGGGCTATTATTTCAATATATTTTTGGTCTTGTTTTACCATGATGCATCTCTAATTTTTGTTGTCAAAGTCATGCCATGTTTGGTTTTGATAGGTGTAGTGCAATCCCCTTTGTTGGCCTTACTTGCATCATGCCTTATGCCTTTCATGTTGACTTGTTTTGGCTTTGGTCCATGCATGCTTTAGACTCACTTTGGTATGTTTTAGGACTATTTTGGTTTACTTAGGCCATTTGTTTCATGTTTTGCATAGCCTTAGTGCAAGTGCCTTTTGCTAACCTTGAGCTTCGAGCCTTTTGATATGCTGTACTTGCTTTGTTTGGTTGATTTGGCATCATTCCATGCATGATTTCAGAGCTTATAGTGTTGTTACACTTCCACTTTTGTCACTCTTTGAGCACTCTTGAGAGTTGTGCTCTTATGCCTAAGTAATGGACCAATATGTGTGCATGTTTGTTTTCCCTTTTGGTGCCTTAATTTTGGTGTTTTGGCCACTAATTTGGGCATGATTAAGGTCTATCCATCCTGGTTTAAGTCCATTTTTGCATGTTGTTGCATGCTTGTCTTTGCGTGTTGTTCAAATGTTATTACATTGCATCATGCTTGCATATTTGGGTTGCACTGTGTTTTGCATGCTTGTTGCTTGCATTGTTGATACATGCTTGGTGCATTGCATGATTTTGCATGCTTGCTGCATTGCAATATGTGCGCATGCCTTGCCTCTTGATCAAATATGATAGAGGTTAAGGTCCCTTACGTGTTTTTGTGCATTTCATTCACATTGATTTGTGCAACTCGGCCTCTTTGGCCATCATGCATCGAAATGCATGATTGATGGCTCGAGGGCCGAGTACTACACTCTTTTGAGCTTTGAACATGATAAGGGGTGTAGTTGCACAACATTTTCTTGCAAATGTATTGCCATGCCTCTATTTGTACTCTGTTGCAGCAAAAGGAGCAGTTTGCAGGAAGAAATGGCCGATCGGCTATCCAGTGTGCCGATCGGCTAGAAATGTTTGGCCGATAGCCTCATATTTGGTCGATGACCATTATCCACTAGCTGATGGCCACCCCTCTTAGCCGATGACCTCTCAAAATGTCGATGAGGTAGGTCAGAAGCATCACAGAAGTTGGTACAATTTTCAGAGGTGCAGAACAGTGCAAACAGAGGCAACATGAGGCATGGCAACGGATTTTTGAGTGAAGCCGACCGAGCATGCATATGCCCCTCTTCTCGGGGCCATTTTAACCGCTTTGTATAGTTAGTTAATTTGTAATTAATTAGTTAATGTGTTAACTAATTTAATTCATCATTGTAAATTCTTAATTAGCTTAACTTAGCTAATATTCAATTTGTTTATGTACTAATTAGTCTAATTAGATTATTAGATTAGTTAGAATAGCTTAGCGTGGCTAGCTTGTATTATTCATTTGGATCCTCCGTCGAGAGGGCCAACTTTTGTAATAAGTGTGCATGAGTGTGTGAATGTCTTCCAACCCCACGTCTTTCTCCCTTTTACTTAACCACTTACGATGGTTAGTTCTAGGTCATATTTTGATTAGCATCCTTATGCTATGCATGTTTGCATCATTCATCTGTCTTGCATGCACCGGGCTCGGCGCATCATACAAACTACATTGTATTTCAATACCAATTTGAATACATGTTATCAAGTTGCATTTCATATGCCATTTTAGAATAGCCGAGCCTATTTTAGTCGCATTTTTGCATGTGTTGCATTAGCCATCTTAACATAATCTAGGAACATGCATGATTACTAACTAGTTTCTTTTTTTGGCTCGGAGTACACTATGAGAGTTTTCGCTTTAGCATCCTTGCATGAGTGTAAACGTTGCCATAACAGCATGCTTGCCATGAGGCTAATTGCTTAAATGATATAACTGCCTGAATGCCTGTGGGTGAAGGTTGGATTGCTTGAATTGGAACAATTCATTGAAATGCAAGTTTTAAAGCCCACTTGAGAGTGGCAAAATCATGTTTTCTAAGCCCATTCGAGGGTGGCAAATCCACATCTCAGCCTATGTAGACACCCCATTTTTGACCGTCCTCAAGACTTGGACGTCACTTCTTGAACACTCGGTGGTTATCCATGTTTGTGTTCGTCTTGAGTTCCCGGAGGTCTCGGCCACGCGCCTTGCCTCAAGATCTCTCGACTCGACTGTTTTGTGTTTGGTTTTGCACCAAACACTTGTGTTTTTGCTTTGGAGGGCAGGGAATAGCTTGTTGCCTATCCCCACACCTCACCGGCCATGGCTTGAGGCCACCGGCCATTGCTTTGTTGCCATTGGCCATTGGTTATGGCCGGCCGGCACTCTTTGTGGCCGGCCGACCATTGTTTTGGTCAATTTAGCATTTTTGGCTGGCCGACCACTGTGCATCTGCTTTTGCAGATATTTTTATGCCAGCTGTGCTAGCTGGCATACACTTTGCCCCCCTCCATACACGTGTATAGAGGGATTTCACTCTTGCTTAGCTTGTTTTGTAAGCTTTGCAAAAGTGATCCTCTATAAAGGGAGGGCCTCTCCTCCCTCCTTGAGGGTTACAAAAATTCCAGAGAGAGGTCTGAGATTAGGGTTTGAGTGTGTATCTATCTATCTCTATCTCCCTCTCCTTTTGTGCTTAAGTGTGTGTTTGTTCATAGTTTTGCACACAAACACCTACCATTACACTTTCCTTTAGCTACTGAGGTACTAAAGAGTTATTTTCAGAGTTTTGGACTTGGTTTTGAGCTAAGGAAGTTGCTGGAGCACCATTTTTGAAGGAGGTCTTCAAGGGTAAGAACTTTACCTTTAAATACCCCATTTTTGCATAGCTTTTTTGCCTACCTTGCATCTGTTTTTGAGCTTAGTGTATAACATATAAAAGTCTTCTTTTTACTTGCTTAAAATAGTTGTTTAAGGTTGCTTTGAGCTTTGGGGTTGTTTGACCCCTCTTAGGCCTTGTTTGGCCCCCATTTTGTGCTATTTTGGTGAGCTCCGGGACCACCTTGTTTGGGCCTCCTCACCACTGAAATCTTGAGGGATTTCAGTAGTGGGGATGGTGGTTTAAGGTCCTAAGAAGGAGAGGGCCATCCCCGCTCCTTGTTGTCTTCAAAATGTGTCATTTTAGTCTCATGTGTGAGCACCATTTTTAAGTTCATGTTAGCCATATCTTAAGTGTTATTTGTGCTCATTTTTCCATGATATAGCACTGTTTTTAGTTGGTTTAGACACACCATGCATGCCTTGCATACTTGTCTTGTGATGCCATGAATTTGCCTTAACATGCTTTAGGCTTTGACCCTTATTCTAGCATGATTTTGGCCAAGCTTTGTGAAGCTTTTGTGTATGTTTTAGTATGCTTTAGCTCTGTTTTTAGTTGCTTTGGCCATACTTGACATGTTTTGTATAGCCACCTTGCATTTTGGCTTGCTAGCCTCGAGTGTGTGAGTGTTTAGCATGCATTGTTTGGCTTATTTCAGTGGTCTGGCACCACTTATAGCATCATTTCAGTCCCCATGGTATGCTTGTATGCTTGCATTTGATGCTCTTTTAATGCTTTAAAAGGTTGTAATCTTGTGCTCCATGTTTGGCCTCTTTTGTGTGCTTCCATGTGTAGGCCACTTAGATGCTATCTAGGTGTATCCTTAGCTTTGTTTAGGTTTGCCTTGGGACTATTCTAAGTCCTCTTAGCCTTGTGAGGCTTGGTTGGCATGGCCATGGTTTAAGCCCCTTGGCTTGTCTTGAGTTTTGGACATTGTTGCATGCTTGGCTTGTCTTGTCTTGTTTACTTGGTTTGGCACCTTTATAACATGATTTTCAGAGGTTAGTATGCATGCTATATATCCATGTTAGTCCTCTTTTATGTGTGCTTAAAAGTTGCCCTTTGGTGCTTAAGTTTTGAACCATGTGTGCATGCATGTTTGTGTGTATTTTGGCCCTCATTTCCTTAGCATTTGGTCACTGTTTTGGGCTCATTTGAGAGCTGCCCAAATTGGTATAAGCCCATTGTTGGTATGTTGTTGCATGCTCACCTTGTGTGTTGTTGCATACTTGGCCTATCGCATGTGTTGCATGCTTGAATCATAGTGCATTTGGCATGCATTCTCATATTTGTTTCGATTGCCCAACATGCCATATGTTTTGCATATTTGCATGTTGGCATTGCATCTTGCATGCTCAATTAGCTTGCATACATGTTATATGCTTTGCATGCTTGTTGGCATCCCCATGTTGCATACTTGGTTTTCATGCTTAAGGTGCATTGCCTTGAACATGCATGCCTTGCCTCTTGAAATCAAGTGATAGAGGTTAGGCCTTTATGTGCTTATTTGGTTTGCATTTCATTTGACATGAAAATGCACAACTTGACTTCTTGGGCCATCACGCATCGAAATGCGCGATTGGTGGTCTGAGAATCAAAGAACATCCTCATTTGGTGTGTTGGTGCAAACATTGCTTGAAATGCATTGCTATACCTTGCTTGTCCTCTGTTACTGTCAAAGCAAAATTTTGCAGGCATAGATGGCCGACCGACCTCATTCAGTGCCGACCAGCCATCCATTTATAGCCGATGGCTTCATTTGTGGTCGATGGCCACTTATCTTTGGCCGGTGGTGTTTCTCCTTGGCCGGTGGTGTTCCATAGTGTTCAGAGAGTGTTCCTTGGGAATTGTGCCATTTTTAGAGGAGCAGAGCAGGGAAAACAGAGGCAGCTTGTGCATGGCATTGGATTCCCGGGCGAAGCCAATCCAAGCACGCGCGCATCCCTCTTCCCGAGGCCTTTTAATGCTTTCCTTAGCTTAATTGATTTGTTAATTAATTAGGTGGTCTGTAACGATTTAATTAGCTTGTTAGTTGATCAAATTGTATTATTCTTTTGGTCCCTCCGAGTGAGGGCGAATTTGTAATAAGTGTGGGTGCATGTGTGCATGTCTTTCAACCCCCACTTCTTTCTCCCTTTTACTTACCTACTTTGATGGTTAGTATTAGGGCATGTTTAATTTAGCATACCTTATGCTATGCATGCGTGCATCATTCATCAGTCTTGCATGCACCAGGCTCGGCGCATCATGCTAACCGCATAGCATTTCAATTCCAAACTTGAATACGTGCATCGAGTTGTCGCATTTCACATGTCATCCATAGATTAGCCGAGCCTATTCTAATGACATTTTGTATGCGATGCATGAGCCACTTAACATGGACTTGGATCATACATTGATTGCTAACAGGTTCTTTGTTTTGGCTCGGAGTACTAGGTAAGCTTTTTATGCTTTAGCATCTCGCATGAGTGTGAATGTTAAGATGACAACATGCTTACCATGAGGCTATTTGCTTATGTGATATAACTGCCTGAATGCCTGTGGGTGAAGGTTGGATTGTTTGAGTTGGAACAACTCATTGAAATCCGTGTTTTAGCCTACTCGCAAGTAGCAAATTCCAAACCATTTTCCAAACGAACGGATATGCAATGCTTTGTTCCAAATAGGCGATCTAGTCTATTCTTTTGTATTGTGCGCATCACATAGTAAATCTAGGCTAATAACCGGAATAAGAACGCATATGTTTTCAAAACAAGATATCACAGTTAGTAGAGACCGATCTTTGATCGGGCGAGCGGGGGTGCTCATAGCTGACCTTCCCCAATCGTACCCAAGTTCCCGAGCCGAGGAAACTTTGGTGATGATGGACACGTGGCCTTAGGCAAACGAGTCAGGGTTTCCTAAATTCCCCAAAATAAAATATTTAGGTGGCAACTCTGTATCTGGCAAAGCAGTCCATGTTTAACACTTCTTTATATAAAATTTGTTTTTCAAAACGATTTGCCAGATTTGGACTCTTTGGTTCAGATTAAGAACCGTGACAAATCGAGTCCGAACTGTAGCATTGAGGCCTACGCGGGTGCGTCTACAGCCTACTTGCGAGTAGCACCTTCAAACCATTTTCAAACAAACATGAGATGTTTTGTTCCAACTTAAGCGATCTAGTCTATACTTGTATGCAGTGCGCATCACGTAGTATGCTAGCTAATAAACCAGAATAAGAACACATGTGTTTTCAAAAACAAAATATCATGCTTAGTAAAGGCCGATCTTTGATCGGGCGAGCAGGGGTGCTCATTACATGACCTTCCCCTCTCGTACCCAAGTTCCCGAGCCGAGGCAACTTTGGTGATGACGGACATGTGGCCTTAGGCACGAGTCAGGGTTTCCTAAGTTTCCCAAAACAAAAACATTTAGGTGGTGACTCTGTATCTGGAAAAGCAGTCCATGTTTGACATTTCTTTATTAAAATTAGTTTTCCAAAACGATTTTCCGGATTTGGACTCTTTGGTGATTTATCGGTCTTGCATTGCACTTTGTGAGATTAGATTCAGAACCGTGGCATTGAGTCTAAACTATAGTAGCTAATGAACAAAATGGATTTCGCGCCATATCGCGCGCGGAGCAGAGACGTTTAGGCACGTCTACAGCCGGCAACCTCCATAGATGGTCGGCAGGCCACTAGAGACTGCAAGAGGGAAAGACCAAGGCATGGTCCAAAAATGAGACAAAATAAATGCAGGGTTTGAAAGGCTCAAAGCTGTGGCGTTTTGCTGAGGACTTTGAGCACTTGGCGAGCAAACAGACTTGTCATCGGATATACCTGCAAGAATATCCAAGTCTTGAAGGGCTGCCAAAAATGGGGTGTCTACACTATGATATAATTCTGGGTATGGATTGGTTATTAAAATATTGTGCCACTATCAATTATGTGACAAAACGGGTTGTGTTTAAACTGCTAGGCCATGTTGAATTTGAATTTGTGGGTAATGGGGTAGTGCCTCCACCTTATTTGATATCTACAATAAAAGCATGTAAATTGATTAGGAAAGGGTGCCAGGGTTATTTGTGTAGTGTATTATCTGAACAATCTGTGACTGTTGAATTGGATAATATTTCTGTGGTCTGAGAATTTCCAGATGTATTTCCCGACAAACTACTAGGGGGGTTGGTGGACAGGGAGATAGAATTTACCATTGATGTTGTGCCGCGCACCGAGCCTATCTCAAAAACTCCCTATAGAATGTCTATTAATGAGATGAAAGCACTGAAAGAGCAAATACAAGACCTACTTGACAAAGGGTTTATCTGACCAAGTACTTCGCTGTGGGGTGCATCGGTATTATTTGTGAAAAAAAGGACGAAACTTTATGCCTGTGTATTGATTACCGAGAATTGGATAAGGTAACAATAAAGAATAAATACCCTTTACCCCGTATTGACTACTTGTTTGATCAGTTGCAGGGATCACAAATATTTTCTAAGATTGACTTGAGATCTGGATACCACTAGTTGAAGGTAAAGGCAGAAGATGTTGAGGAAACTGCATTCAGAACAAGGGATGGTCACTACGAATTTCTTGTTATGCCGTTTGGAGTGACTAACGCACCTGCAACATTTATGGACCTTATGAACTGGATTTTCAAGACTTGTCTTGATGAATTTGATGTGGTTTTTATCGATGATATTTTGATATATTCAAAGAATAGATTTGAACGTGAACAACATTTGAGAACTCTCTTGTAAACACTTAGAGAAAAGAAATTATTTGATAAACTTACGAAGTGTGAAATTTGGTTAGATGAGGTTGTCTTTTTAGGGCATGCCATCAACAGAGATGGGATTTCGGTGGACCCACAGAAAATAGAAGGAATTATAAATTGGCCTACACCAACAAGTGTAACAGAAGTCCGTAGTTTCACAGGCTTAGTTGGGTACTACAGAAGGTTTGCCAAGAACTTTTCAAAAATAGCTATACCTCTTACTCAATTAACACGTAAAGGGCAACCATTTGAATGGAATGATGAAAGAGAATCTTCCTTCCAAGAACTGAAGACAAGGTTGATGACTGTGCCAGTGTTAACATTGCCCACAGGTTCGGAGAACTTTGTGATTTATAGTGATGCATCTTTAAGGGTCTGGGTTGTGTATTAATGCAGAAAGGACGGGTAATTGCTTATGCTTCCTGACAATTAAGGCCACATGAGAAGAACTACCCGACACATGACCTGGAATTGGCCGCAGTTATATTTGCTTTAAAAATTTGGTGGCATTACTTGTATGGGGCAAAATGTGAAGTTTATACAAATCACAAAAGTTTGAAGTATTTCTTTACTCAGAAAGAGTTGAACATGCGACAAAGAAGATGGCTCGAATTGATAAAAGAGTATGATTTCAAATTTAGTATCACCCCGGGAAAGCTAATACAGTTGCTGATGCCTTGAGCAGAAAATCAATGGAGGGTTTAGCTTGCCTACTTACTGAACAAAAGGAAATCTTGCAATATTTTGAAAAATTCAAGATTTAAGTGGTATTATATGAGCAAGGCGAATTGATGGCCGCCATTTTAGCTGAACCAGCAATCATCGATGAGATCAAACAAAAACAAAAGGAGGATGAATTCCTCAAAAAGGTAATTGATGAATTTGAAGCAAATATGAAAACTGTGATTTAGTGTTGTAAACGATGTGCTGAAATTCCAAGACAGATTGTATGTGCCAAATATTCTCGAGTTAAAGAGGAAAATTCTCGATGAAGCCCATAAATCGATGTTTTCTATGCATCCAGGTAACAACAAGATGTATCAGGACCTAAAGCAGAGTTACTGGTGGCCAAAAATGAAACGCGAGATTGCAGAATATGTGTCTAAATGTCTTTAGTGTCAGCAAGTTAAGGCTAAACACCAGAAACCAGCAGGTTTGCTCCAACCTCTCCCTATTCCGGAATGGAAGTGGAAACATATAACCATGGATTTCGTTGTCGGCCTACCTCGAACACCTAGAGGTATGGATTCCATTTGGGTTATAGTTGATAGATTGAATAAATCTGCACACTTTCTACCTGTAAAATCTACGTACGATGCATACCGATTAGCTACTATTTATGTTGATGAGATCGTTTGTTTACATGGAGTTCCAGTGTCTATTGTGTCGGACAGAGATCCGAAATTTGTATCTAGATTCTGAAAGAATCTTCAAGAGGCAATGGGAACAGAGTTTAGGCTTAGCGCAGCGTTTCATCCACAAACTGATGGACAATCCGAACGGACTATACAAACTCTAGAAGACATGCTCCGAATGTGTGCTTTGGATTTTCAAGGGAGTTGGAAGACTTACTTGCCATTAGCTAAATTTGCGTATAATAACAGTTTCCACTCTAGCATTGGCATGGCACCATATGAAGCTTTGTACAGCCGAAAATATAGATCTCCAATATGCTAGACTGAAGTTGGGGATAGAGTCTTGCTTCGGCCCGAGCTTGTGCAGACAACTGCTGATAAAATCAAAGTTATTCAACAAAGGCTTAAGACAGCTAAAAGCCAACAAAAGAGTTATGCAGATATTAGAAGAAGGCCTCTTGAATATGAGGTCGGTGATCATGTGTTCATTCATGTAAATCTGATGAAAGGCCAATTAAGGTTCGGTAAGAAGGGTAAACTATCACCTCGTTACATTGGGCCATTTCAAATTTTAGAAAGACTTGGTCCAGTTGCTTATAGAGTTGCTTTACCGCCGGGAATGGAACAAATGCACAATGTGTTTCACGTGTCAATGTTGAGGGGCTATCTCTGAGATCCGTTCCATGTGATTGACCATCATTGAATAGCACTTGATGAAAATATGGAGTACGGGGAATGTCCAGAACAAATTATTGACTGACAAGTGAAGCAGGTAAGAAACAAATCCATTCCAATGGTAAAAGTGAAATGGAAAGAACATTATGGTAAGGATGCCACATGGAAGAAAGAAGAATAAATGCGCCAACACTACCCACATTTATTTCCAACATAAGGTAATATAAGTTTGGGGGACCAAACTTCCTAAAGGGAGGAAAAATGTGACAACCCAACTCTTTATTATGCTAATTAATCTTAATTATGCTTATAATTGTGAACTTGATATAATTTTGAATGCTAATTATATGATTATATGTGTTTTTGAGTTTCTATCTGTTCATCGTAGGAAAAATCTGTTTGATTTTCTGTTATAAATTTAAATTGAAGGCCATAGAGGCGACACAAACTAAAATTGGCCGTATTAATGTGATTAGCGTAATTTTTAGAGCCTATGGCAAAATTTAATTGAAAACTGATTCAGATCAAAATAATTAGATTAAATTGATTAAATGAAGTACAATTGATTAACCTTAATTAAGATGGATTAGTTTAACCTAAACACTTAGTATATATATGACTATACACACTTAGGCCCCTCATTTTGACTTCAAAAATTTGAAGATACACGTTAGAGAGAGAGAGAGAGAGAGAGAGAGAGGGAGCCGAATTTGAGAGAGAAGGAAACTCAAGATTGGAGATTTGAACTAAGAGCTTGAGAATTTGAATGCCAGGCTCAAGAATTAGCCATAATTGGAAGGGTTGAAGACTCTAGGTGAGTAATTGAACTCAAATTTATGAGTTTAAGTTCATAACTAAGTGAATTCAAAGTATATATGAAGTTTAATACACAAACTAAGCTAAGCTTGGTGAATTTAAGATCATTGGATGCATGTATGTAAGAATTGGCCATGATTTTGCATATTTGAATGTAAAGCATGTTGGTTGTTTCATTGAGGATTGTTTGATACATGCATGTAAGAAATTTCATGTATTGAGGCTTAGTTTCAAGCCTTAAAGCATGTCGATGCAAGATACAAAACATAGGTTGTATATATATGTAAAGTTCATGTTTTAAAACCATTAGATCCAGGGAATTTTGAATTATAGTTGAAAGTTCTCTTCGAAATTATGTTTTTAGGTGTATTCTTGCATGTTTGGATGAGTTATACACGAATTAGACATTTGAAGATGCGTTTTGAGCTTTAAAAAGAATTCTGGAAAACCCAGAATTCGACCTATCCGCTTGAGCGCAAAAAGCGTCGCTCGAGTGTGAAAGTTGAGCTCTCAAAGGTTTTGCAGAGTTTTGCACTATGGCTCGAGCGACAAACTCTAGGCTCGAGCGAACCCTATTTTGCAAAATTCCCCGCTCGAGCATTGATAATCTCCCTCTAGCGTGAATTCCATGCAACCAATACTTTTGCAGACCAAAGGGGTCCGCTCGAGCGACCAAAGCTACACTCGAGTGGAGAGCCCTGTTTTAGAAATTTTGAAAAGTCATTTTAGGATTTGTTTTCCGTTCTCTTTAATTTCTAAGCACTCTTAGGCATGCATTGGACATTCTAAGCAAATTAAAAGACATGAAAGAAGCCTAAGAGCATTGAGAAAATTAAAGAACGGATTTAATGGTATTATGACCCAATGTATTATGAATTATGTAGGGTCAAGTGCAAGGACGAATTAAGTACCGGAACACTGTGAGTAATACTTTAGTAAACACATGTTTGTATATGCTATTTTTGTTAATGCCATTCATGTGTAAGTGTTCTGGACTTGTGAATTCGAATTATGGATGAATATTCTCCTCTTTTGATTGTGTAAGACTATAATGAAGTTGATAAGTATGAAATCACCTGAATGGACCAAAGGTCATTTTGAACGAATATGAAATGGGCCCAAAGCCGTTTTGTATAATTGCTGAATGGGCCAAAGGCCGTTCCGAATAAGGAAATGATTGGACCTGAGGTCGTTTTGAATTGAATGTAGAGATGAATATGAACGTGATTATGGATCATGAGTACGCATAAGTGCGAAAATGGATTAGTTGAACCCAAGGTCATTTTCTGTGTAAATTGGATCCAAGGTTACTTTACATATGATGGACCTAAGGTCGTTTCGTATATATATATTGGACCAAAGGTTGTTTTGCCTATGAATTGGACCCAAGGTCGTTTTGCACGTAATGGACCAAGAGTCGTTTTACAAATATGAGATGGCCCCGAGGTCGTTTAGTATATGAATATGGATGAGACATATGATATGTTGGACCTAAGGTCATTTTGCATTGGTATTGACCGACAGGTTTGGGTTATAACCTATGAATTAAACAAATCTCATTCATGAACTCTTTTACTTTGCTATTATTCATTGGGCGTTAGCTCACTCTTTACTTATATGTATATAGGTGAGCAACGGGATGTCCAGCCTCAACCCCAGTGAGCCATGAGAAACCGAGTTTTGAGGAGTCAACTAAGATTGCCTCACGCAAGAGGTTTACTTTTGTTTTTGTTCTCTTATGGTCATGTATGACCAACTTTGTGTATAACCTTGAATTTTGATGTCGATACTGTTTTAAATGATCCTGGATGTATGTAGTACATATATAATGTAAATATTGCATGGTGTGAGTTATTATATGTATGTGAGAAAGTTTTTGATTAGACCATGTATGCACAGCTCGTTGGACAATCTTTGTAAGCATTGCTTCCGCAGTCTGGCCCTCTATTATTAAATATGGTTTGATTTCTGATTGAGGCCGTAGGTAATCTCATGATTACTGGCCGGTTATGACTCTAATCCATAGGGGCGGGTTTGGGTCATGACAGTGGGCCATGCATTGCTATCATTTATGGATAGGTTTTTCGGGTACAACCAGATTCTGATGGCACTCGAAGACAAAGAGAAGACCGCATTCACCACTCCGTGGGGTACCAACTGCTATCGGGTTATGCCGTTTAGGTTGAAAAATGCTGGAGCTACCTTTCAGTGGGCTGTGACCACCATTCTACATGACATGATCCATAAAAAGGTTGAGGTGTACATAGACGACATGATTGTCAAGTCCAAAGGACGAGAGGGCCACTACACCGTGTTGGAGAAATTCTTTCAACAGATTAAGGAATACATATTGAGGTTAAACCCGCAGAAATGTACTTTTGGCGTAACGACAGGAAAAATGCTGGGCTTTTTGATCACACAGAGAGGAATTGAAGTAGATCTTTCCAAAATCAAGGCCATCTTAGAAATGCCACCACCAAGGATCGAAAATGAGGTGCGTGGTTTTCTGGGTAAAGTGCAATTCATAAGACAGTTTATTTCCAAATTAACCTTGACTTGTGAACCACTATTTGGTCTCCTGAAGAAAGGGAAGAAATTTTGACGGAATGATCGATGTTAGTTTGCCTTTGAACATGTTAAGCAATACCTTTAGAATCCGCCTGTGTTATTGCCGCCACAGCTAGGGAAACCATTAATTCTATACTTGTCAGTGACAGATACAACCATGGGATGCATGTTCGCTCAAGAATCTGAAAATAGTGTGGAGAAAGCCATCTACTACTTGAGCAAGAAAATGCTAGACTACGAGACCCGGTACACTCCTTTAGAGAAAGCTTGCCTAGCCTTGGTATAGGCTACCAAGAAGTTGAGGCACTACTTGTTAGCTCACTTTGTAACCCTGGTTTCAAGATTAGATCCCATCAAATATCTCTTTGAGAAACTAGCGCTTACGGATAGGTTGGCCCGTTTGTTACTTCTTTTCTCCGAATTTGATCTCAAATATGTCACCCTCAAGTCCGTTAAAAGAAGAGCTGTAACGGAGTTCCTGGCAGACTACCAGGTAGAAGGAGATGAGGCAATGGAATACTTGTTCCCAGATGAAGACATTCTACAAGTTGAAGAGGAAACTTAGATGACGTACTTTGACGAAGCATCCAATCAGTACGGTTATGGGATAGGTGTGTTACTGATGGCACCCAATGATTCCCATAAACCTTTAGTCATCAAACTCCGGTTCAAGGTGTCCAACAATGAAACAAAATATGAAGTGTGTATTGCTGGTTTAGAAGCTACCCAAGAACTAGGGGCAATAAGGTTGGATGTCATTGGGGACTCAAACTTGGTTGTTTCTCAAGCAAACGGAGACTGAAAAGTCAAAGAAGAAAAGATGAATTTACGATCAGGCCCTGGATGTTCTGATTCCAAGGTTTGAAAAGTTGACATTCACACATCTATTACGAGAGAACAACAAGTTTGTTGATACTTTAGCGACTCTATCTTCTATGGTAGACATCCCACTTGGGGTCTGGATACGTCCAATCATTATCGAATAGAAATACACGCCGGCTTATGGAACTATTGCTGCGATAGAGGAAGTACAAGAAGAAAACCCCTGGTATTACGATATTTGGAACCTTTTGGAAAAGGTGACGTATCCACCAGGGGAAAATACCAAGGACAAACGAGGAATACGGCACATGGCCATCCAATTTATCATCTGTGGGGGTAAGTGTAGACACCCAATTTTTGACCGTTCTCAAGACTTAGACGTCATCGCTCGTGCACTCGATGATTGTGTGTTTGTGTTCGTTTTGAGTGCCCGAAGTCCTAGGCAGAATGCCCTGTCTTTGAGCCTTTAAACCTTGTTCTTTCTCTGCCTTATTTTGGACCAAAACTTGGTGTTTGGACCTCTTGGTGACCTATCGGCCACCCTCTAAGGCTGTCGGCCATGGGTTGTGCCTATCAGCCATGGATGTGGCCTATCGGCCACCAATGGTGGCCAGTCGGCTATCAGTGGTGGCCGACGGCCACCAGTCTCTTTTTCCAGATATTTATTGACAATTGTGCCAATTGTTACACACTTAGCTGCATCTTCATACACGTGTTTGGTAGGATGTATCTTAGCTCAAGGGGTGTTTTTGTATAAATAGGGGGGTTCCTCCCTCATTTTTGAGGGTTAGAAGATTTAGACCAAAAATATCTCTCTCTCTCTCTCTTTCTCTCTCTCGATATTTTGTGCCTTATAGCTTGTTTTCTCTATACTTTCACATACACTACCTTAATCAAACTTGACCACCTTTGAGCTGAGGTCCCTTGGAGCCTTGTTTGAGCTCTAGAAGGAGGTTTGGGCTTGGATTGTTACCTATTTTGTGCCTTAGCTTCAAGAGGCATAACACTTGTTATTTAAGCTTGCTTTCAATACTTGCTTTGCCATCTTTTTTTGCTATTTTGGGGCTGGTTTTGACATGTAAAAAGTTCTTTTTTTGAGACCCAAAAGTGGTGGTTTGAGCCCTTTTGAGTTAGGGGGTTATCCATCCCTTTTGCTTCTTAGCTTATTAAGCTTTTGTGACATATTTTCATCACTTTCAAAAAAAAAAAAATTGGGCCTTTTAACCATTGAATCTCAGAGGTTTTTCAGCGGTAAAAACCTTGTTTTGAAGTCCAAAATTGGAAGGGTTAGCCTCCTCTCCTTATGTCTTGTTTATATGCCTAGTTAGCTTTATGAGTTAGCATGTTTTTCTAGCTTCCCTTAGCTTTAGTCCAGTATGCTTTTGCCACTGTTTTGGCTCTGTTTTGGGCTGGTTAATTCATTTGAGGCTTGTTTTGTATAGTTATAGTGTAATCTCCTCCACTAGCTTGGAGTTTTAATGCTTTAATCATCATTGCTTTTGAGTTAATAGCATGTTTTAGTGTTATTTTACACTTCATTTCCGCACTTAAAATCTCTGCAATCTCCCTCTATTATTTGCTCTTTTGTTTGCTTTGAAAGTGGTTTCAAACCACTTAAGCGTGGAATTGAGGTGTTGCACCTAATGGTTTAATTCCTTAGGGGGTTCATTACCAACAGTGTAATGCCCCTTTCATGCCCAAAGCAACTCGTTGTTTGAGCCATCTTTCCATTAGAGGACACTCGCTTTTGGACTTAATCGATTGAAGAATGAACCGTAACTAAAATGAGTAAATAAAATGAACAAGTAAAAGAGGCAAGATAAGCACCTCTCGTGTTGCATTGCATGTGTTCGAATCAAATGTTAATTCGAACATAAGGAAAATGGGATATTTCATACTTAAAGTGATAAAATGTACCATTTTCCTTGGTCACCATCACCCTTGATCATGCATGACAGGGTGGTGGTTTTTTTGAGTCTTGTTTTGCACTCATTAAACTTGTACAAACTTGGTTCTTTGGCCATCATGCATGGAAATTGCTTGATTGTTGGTTTGAGAGCCAAGAGTTTCACTCTTTTGAGCTTGTTTGATGATAAGGAGTGTAAACAGTACACACAAACCTGTGAGAATACACTGTTTTGCTCTGTCTGCTCTCTGTTACAGCGAAAAGAGGATTTCATGTCATCAGTGGCCGACCGGCCACCACCACCAATAGCCGACTGACCACCATTGGTAGCCGACATGCCCCCTGTCGGCCACCAATAAAAAGTGCACAGTGTGTTGGTAAGTTGAAGCAGAGGCATTCTGGGAGTTAGCAGCACTATTGGTGTTCAAATGTGCAAACAGAGGCGTTCAGTGGCAAGGCGGTGGCTTTTTCAGGTGGAGGAACCAAGCATGCATGCATCCCTCACTTCTCAAGGCCATTTAATTGCTTTACTTAGTTAATTAGTGGTAGCTAATTAATTAGTTTAATTGCTTTGTACTTAATTAGCTTAGTATTTAGCTAATTACTTCAGTTTGTAATATTTAATTAGCCTAGAATAAGTTAGTTAATTCGTTTCAATTGTTGTAATATATAATTAGCTTAATTAGCGTAACTAGTTAGCTTATTTATTCGGACCCTCCTTCACGATGGCGTAATGTTGTAATAAGTGTGCGTGCATGTGTATATGTCTTCCAACCCCACGTATTTCTTCCTTTTATTTAATCACTTTTGATGGTTAAATTAAGGACATTTTCAATTAGCATACCTTATGCTTGCATGTTTGCATCCATTCATTTATCTTGCATGCACCGAGGCTCAGCGCATCATTCAAACTGCATTGCCATTTCAATAATTCTTTGAATACGTGTTTAAACCGCATGTTGTTCAAATCGATTCATATGCCATATTAGTAGCCGAGCCTATTAATTGCATTATTGCATGTGTTGCATTAGGCATCTTGTATAGTTAGGATCATGCATTTTTCTAACTAGTTTCTGTTTTTGCTTGGAGTACTCGGTGAGTCTTTATGCTTTAGCATACTTGCATGAGTGTGATTGCCATGTTGCCATGTTTCGTATGCTTGCCATGAGGGTATATGCTTAAATGCTAAACTGCATGAATGCCTGTGGATGAAGGCTTGTTGTTTAAATTGGAACGATTCAATGAATGTAAGTTTTAAGCCCATTTTGGCGTTGCCAAATCATTTTTTAAGCCCACTATGTTTAGTGGCAAATCCGCATCTTTAAAGCCCACTAGAGGGTGGCAAATTCAAACCATTTTCGCAAGCAAACATGAGTTGAATTGTTCCAAGTTTTGCGACTAGTCTATACTTGCTTGTGTGCGTCGCATAGTAAAGTTAGCTAATAACTGGAACAAGATCACGTAATGTTTATAAAAATCATATATTGATTAGTAGACGTCGATCTTTGATCGGGCAAACGGGGGTGCTCATTTTAGGACCTTCCCCTCTCGTAACTAAGTTCCCGAGCTGAGGCAACTTTGGTGATGACGGACACGTGGCCTTTGGCACGAGTCAGGGTTTTCTAAATTTTTTCAAAAATAAAATATTTAGGTGGCGACTTTGTATCTGGCAAAGCAGTCCAATTTTGGCATTATTTGACTTAAAATTGATTTTCCAAAAAAGTTTGTCAGATTTAGACTCTTTGATGTTTATCAGTTTCACATTGCACTTGTGAGACTAAATTCAGAACCGTGGGAGTTCAAACTGTGAGACCTTCTTTTCAAACCTTTTCCGAAAGGTAGGGAATGAAAAAAGGCAAGTCCACAGTGAGCTGTATAAAAGATGTCATCTAGGAATGCATATACTGTGTGTGAAGGAAGAGGAATCGAAGCGCCTTATGGAGGCTATCTATGATGGAGAATGCAGGGTGCATATGAATGGTGTGATGTTAGCCCGGAAGATTCTTAGGCAAGGCTACTACTGGTCCACCACGAAAGAGGATTATATTGGTTTTGTGTGGCGATGCCACAAATGTCAAATCCATGCCAATCGCAAGAATATTCCGCCGTCAAAGCTTTACAACATGACTTCCCCATGGCCTTTCTCGGTCTGGGGAATCGATGTTATCGAGGCTGTCTCACCAAAAGGGTCAAATGGACATGAATATATCTTGGTGGTGATTGATTACTTTACAAAGTGGGTGGAAGCTCAGTCCTATGCTATGTTGAAGGCATCGCATGTGGCCAAATTTATCAGAAGCAATATCATCTGCCTGTATAAAGTTCCGAATGAGATCATATCAGATAATGGCTCACACTTCAAGAAAGAGATGATAAACTTGTTGGAGAAATACAATGTGGCTGTTCATAAGTCATCCACATACAGGCCACAAACCAACGAAGCTGTTGAAGCCGCCAATAAGAATATCAAGAACATCTTGCAAAAGATGGTTGAGACCTACAAGGACTGGCCAGATAAACTGCCATTTGCATTCTGGGGCTACAGGACCTTGATCTAGACATCTACAGGGCAACCCCCCTATTCTTTCGTCTACGGGATAAAGGTTGTTCTGCCAATTGAAATTGAAGTCTTGTCACTGCAAGTTATGGCCGAGTGTCAGATAGCAAAAGTTGACTGGCAACATAGCAAATTTGAGGAGTTAATGTTGTTTGATGAGAGAAGGCTAAAGGCATTGTATCATGTTCAAGGCTACTAGCATAGAATTGCCAGGGCTTTTAACGAGAAAGTTAAGTCCCTGAATCTCAAAGAAGGAGATATGGTATTGAAAGACAACCGAGCTCCCATCTATGACCCTAGAGGCAAGTTCAAACCCAATTGGACTGGTCCTTACATCATCAAAGCTATCTAGTCAGGAGGGGCGGTTATTTTCACGGACTTAGATGACCTGGAATTTTCACAGCCAATCAATATGGACAAGTTGAAGAAATAGTACCACTGAGAGGCTCGCCAGCTTGAAAACCTGGAAGGGAGACCTAGGCAAAAGTTAGAGCATGAAAAATTAGAAATAAAGAAAAACTGAGCTCGCAAGGTTGAAAACCCTAAAGAGGGACTTTTGCAAAAGTTAGAGCGCAAAAGGAGAGAGTTAATACTCGAGTGAACCTGAACTGAACTAAGTAAGGCCTGATTCTCATCTTTGGGATATGTAGGCAACTTCATCCTGAAGTTCAACCATAACTATCTCCAACTCAACTGTCTTGTCCGTTTTCTAATCAGGTCATTTCTGTTCATCATCTATTAGTTCTGTTGTGATCTTCATTTTGGGAAGAAAAGTTGGTTACAATGCAGACTAGTAGTGGTATTCAAACAAGGGCAGTTATGATTTTCCAATTTGGGGTTGTACATTTTGAGGATCGATTCTGTGCATGTTAGGTAGTGATTATTTTCGAAAATGGTTTTGGAAAGTTTTAATAAAAGTTGATTTTGTTCAAAATTTTTCCTTCACAACTTAGACCATTTTGGGACGAAAAGGAAAATTTTTTGTACTCACAACTTTAATTCCATTGATTTCAACATAAAGTACATTCTCCAACTCTCTGATACAAATCAAAGTTGCTTTTACATCAAAAAACTTGAAAAAAAAGGTCAAAGCAATAAACAAGAGGCATAGTCGAGTCAGGTACTCCCGCGTCCTCTGCTCGTGCTTGCGGAGGCTTCTATAGCCAAAGTGGGCCCAACTTATGTCTCATCCTTGAGCTAAGCCAAGCACTCGCCAAAAAGGGCTTAACTGAAACCAGGGGCAGAGGCCAAAATGTCACGACCCAAACCCGCCCCTATAGGTTTAGCGTCGTAACCAGCCAGTAATCCTTGGATTACCAAAGGCCTCTTAACAGTATAACATATAATTAGGGGCTACAGAAGCAATATATAAATATACATAGTCCATTGAGTTGTGCTAACATATATGCGACAAAATTTTGAAAACAAACTTATATATATATACATGTGACGTCATAAATACAATACTCTTACGTCACCCATTTACACAGATAAAGTCAAAATGAGACTTGGCCCAAGTACAGATAAATAGAAATTTGTTCATAAACCAAAAGAAATAAAGTCTTAAACAATCACAAAACATAGCCACAAGACTTGGCTTAATTCGGAACCTCCTCAAGAGGCACAAAAGGGTGGCTGACAAACACAAAACTTTTCAGACATCATCTTAAGCCTAGTCGTGCACCTGTTCACTTACATACATAATAATAAATGGTAAACGAAAGCCCAGTGAAAAATAATAGAGTAAAGGAATAAATGAATGATGTCCTAGAACCAATTCAGAAACCAGAGTTCATATTAAAGACAGATTCATGTTCGTATTCTTGTTCAAAACATATACAAAAATCAAAGTTCATGCTTGATTAACCGTGATACATCCGTTAGCGCTAACAAATCACATACAGAGTATCAAAATTCATACTTGTCAATTCCATAGAGGAACCTCTGGGCAAGTACGAGTAACTTGTCAGTTCCATAAAGGAACCTTCGGATTGAGAACGGATAACTTGTCAATTCCATAAAGGAACCTCTAGCCGGGTGCAAATAACTTGTCAGTAACATAAAAGAATCTTCGGACTGGGAAGGAATAACTTGTTAGTTCCATAAAGGAACCTCCAGCCGGGTGCAAATAACTTGTCAGCTCCATAAAGAAACCTCTGGACCAGGAACAGATAACATGTGTCACAAATACTTATCAAAAATTGGACAATCATTCAAAGTACAAAACATAACATTTCATAAAAGAAATCTTGTTTCATATACAGAAAATAATTTAACTTGAACATAACTTTACTAAGTTATTACTCACAGTTGGCTCCAAAGCAAACAGACAGAGTAGGCAAATCAGATGTCTTATAGCGCGTGACCTACACAGTTACAGAACGAACACATACTGAATTACACACTCGAAATCATTAACTTAATAATTTCTTATCTTGGCTTGTTTCTACTCCTTATCCTCATTGTTATGTCTTAACCTTGGCCTAGGAATGCCGAGGATGCAATGAGGATACTAAAATGTACTTGGAAACACTTAAAAAAATCGCTGAAAACAAGGGTCTTGCTTAAGCGCAACCTCCTTCACTCGAGCGGACATGCAAACATGTGAGGGAACACTCGAGCACAATTTCCCTCGCTCAAGCGATCTGTAAACTTTAAAAAAGTACTAGTTGTGTGAAATTTCCACTCGATAGTCGCTCGACAGTCGCTCGATCGTGAGACTCTGGTCCTCGCTCAAGTGCAATTCTTGTCACTCGAGCGGTTGCAAAAACATGAAACTTCTGGAAGCTTGTATTTCACGCTCAAACCAACTTTTGGTCGCTTGAGCAGAAGTACAAGATCACAGACTGGTCGCTCGAGCGGAGGGTGCAAATTCTAGAATTTTCAAATTTGCCTTTAAGCTTCAAAACTCATATTCAAAACCACAAATCATGTTCTTTTGGGCCAAAACTCAAGAAAACTTGTCTAAACTTGAAAAACATTGAGAATTAAAGATCATTTCATGAAATTAAGGCCTATAAGCTTGACAATTGAGCAAACTCAAACTTGAATTGTGAAAACATAACATGAATATGACATGCATGGAGTGATTTGAGCTCCAAGTTTCCAAATCATGAGCAAATGAGATGTTTAGGTCAAAAACATGTTAGGTTCCTTGAACAAAACTCAAGTATGGACATGCATGTTGAAATTCTTGAAAATCAACTTACCAAATTATGAGAATTATGCATGCATGCATGATACACCCCTAAAGTCACCTATTTAAGCTCAATTCTTGCCTTTCTATAGAATTTCTTTTGAATTCAAGAGTTGGCTAACTTAATTACATTATCAAAAGCTTGAGTTCTCACCTAAACTTCTCAATTGAGCTTCAAGTTGACCAATTCTTGAGTGTTCAAGCTAATCCTCCTTAGTTCTCTTCAATTCTTCAACTATCCTTAGCAATTCTCCCTTCTCCTAGTTTTGATCTCAATTTCCTTCCTTCTCTCTCTCTCTCTCTCTCTCTCTCTCTCTCTCTCTCTCTCTCGTTTTTGACATCAAGGATGAGGATATAAGAGTGTGAAAGTGTAATTAAGGGTCACTTATGCCTTATATAGGCTTGAGTTAATGAGGTTTAATTGTAATTAATCAAATGGACATCAATTATTCTAATTTAATCGTTCCGAATCGAATTTAATTAAACCTATCATAATGTTCTAAAAATTCTAAATAGCACATAAATCAAGTCAATTTCGTAATCAAATGCCAATAAGGCCTTCAATTCACAGGACGAAGGAGAAATACAAATAGATATTTCTACGATAAACAGATATAAGCATAATAATGCAACACACACACATGCAATTAATGCAAAATTCCACTTTAATTACTTGTTAAGCCTTCTTAATCATGGAGTATACATTAATCATGGGTCAGGATTGTTACATTCTTCCCCCTTTAAAGAGTTTGGTCTTCCAAACTCGAATAACCTTTATTCTGGAGAAACATCGGGTCCAAAGGAAACAAATCAGGGTACCTCTTCATCATATCTTCTTCTGTCTCCCAAGTTGCATAAGTTCCTCTGTGATGTTACCAATCAACTTTTACCAACGGTATTTCTTTGTTTCTCAATCTTTTGATCCAGTGGTTCACAATCTGAATAGGTCTCTCCTCATAGATGTAGTCATCTTTCAAAAGCATATGTGTCAATTCAATGACATGTAATGGATCTCGTAGATAATCTCAAAGCATAGAGATGTGGAAAACATTGTGCATATGTTCCATGACCAACGGTAAGGCTACTCGATACGTCACTAGGTTGATCTTCTCAAGGATTTCGTATGGTCTAACATATCTCAGTGCCAATTTACCTTTCACTCCAAACCGCGTCTAGCCCTCATCAGAGTTACTTTGATAAACACATGATCCCTGACTTCATATTCCCTTTCTCTTCTTCGGACATCCGTATAACTCTTTTGGCGACTTTGTGCTATTTTTAATCTTTGTTGAATCAATTTCACATTTTTCGTTGTTTCTTGCACAAGTTCTGGTCCCAACAAAGGTCTGTCACCTACTTCAGCCCAACATATCAACGAACAACACTTTCTACTATACAAAGCTTCATAGGGAGCCATCCCAATACTTGAATGATAGTTGTTGTATATGAACTCGACCAAAGGAAGGTAAGTCTTCCAATTCCCTTGGAAGTCCAACACACACATACGTAGCATATCTTCCAAAGTTTGATTGGTTCGTTCTGTTTGGCCATCTGTCTAGCTTCAGTTCAATCCCCAAAGGCTGTTGCAAACTTTCCAAAACCTTGACGTGAACTTTGAATCCCTATCAGATATAATGGATATTGCCACACCATGTAGCCTCACAATCTCATTCATTTAAACATTGGCCAATTTGTCCGCGTTGTATATAGATTTAACAGGCAGAAAATGGGCAGACTTAGTTAAATGATCAACAATAACCCAAATAGAATCCATGCCTCAAGCGGAGCTGTAACGCCCTCAAAAATAAACCCATAATAAACAATATTAACATGCATCAATATACAAAAAATCAGAATATAATTCCATTCATCCGAGTCTTAAGAAATAAAACATCAAAATAAATGCCCTACGGGCTTACATCTTGCCAAGTCAATACTTGGACACAAATCCATGAGTTCTAACTCAAAAACAAATAAAGCCCTAGGCTTGAGTGTTTTACATATAAACGCAAACAAACTAAAAACAAATCTTCAAGTCCAAATCCTCACAAGCTAAGTCCTTGGAGGTAGTGAACCTTTGAACACGAAAAGAAGTTCCCATATAGGGTGAGCCTGACAAAGAAAGAAATACTAAAACCAGCATAAGAATTCACTAAAGCATCAACATCCGATACATGGTTAGCACAAGGTAATAAATTCCCAATTTAAAGACATGAATGCCTACATTGTCTATGACCCATGGTCTATGACACAATTCACCTTCCATTTATACCAACATGGCTCAGAACCTGGCCGACAACTCAACAAAGATAACAATTCGTCAAACCTTTCTTACAACATAATAAACACACATCTTTGGTGTTACACCAATCACAATCAACTTCACTTCCATACTTCCCAGTGATACACATGGTGGTGATGTATCATATCAACAACAAATAACTATAAGCACCCACATAAGTGATGCTCACGGAGTCCATCCCTATCTCCTCCCAACAAAACCGGTTTAGAGGTCCATCCCTATCTTCCCTAAACCGTGGAGTTCATCCCCTATCTCCTCCAAAACCAAATGCATATGCAACAGAAATAATTTTTGTCATATTCAACACATAATTAACACAAGCAATGTTACGTATTAATTTAACGATCAACATAAACGACTAAATTCGGTTATACCTAAGCCACATGCAAGGTCTACAACAATCACGCTATCCTCCACCGATAGCCCAAACCAATTATTTCTAAGCAAGAAATAATATATATAATATCAATTTCACAGATGAGTAATTAAATATTCAACTACACCAACAATTCTCAATTTCCCCAAATCTCATGAATTTAACCAATACACAATTCCCCTTTATATTAATTACATGAATTAATCTATGACACAACCCTAAGGTTTCTCCCAAAATTACCAAACTACTTCCCACATACCAAAACACCAACACTTAAGATTAAAAGCATTATACAAGGAGTAGGAAATCCCTACCTTAAGCGAAGAATCCAAGAGGAAGGCGAAGAAGATACTCGGAACTCCAAAGTGCTCCAAATCAACAATTGCTCGATTAAATGAAAGCCCTCACTCTCCTCTATCTTATTTGTAAAGGAACTAGGGTGAAACACACCTTAACTAGATCAAACCTAGGGAAAAGGTGTTTAGAGAAGAAGAAAAGTCGGACTTTAGGGTTTGAGATCAAAAGAATGAAAAGCGCCTAAAATCCCTGCTTTGCCTTTAAATCTTTGGCAGTCCGCTCGAGCGTACAACACACTGCTCGAGCGTAAGGAACAAAAACAATGTCTGCTCGGGTGCAAATATGCCCGCTCGAGCGTAGAATTCTCACCTGCAGAAGTTTTGCAGGAACCAAAAAATGCTGGAAGTGTGTAAACTCCGCTCGGGCGCAGAAATGTCCGCTCGAGCGGAAAGGCTAAAAACTGCGCGACAAACATCTTGACTCAGATTCAACCCCCCTGTTCGAGACACGCCAAACACATCCTAAAACTCAATCAAATAGAATTAAAGGATGACAACAACAATCTGATAACAACGGAATCTACGGAACATAAGTCCGGATACACTAATCAAATGGGAAAAGACCAGGGTCGCTATAGGAGCGAGGCAGTCCAATAATAAAATCCATGGTAATATGCTCCCATTTCCATTCCGGTATTGGAAGCGGCTGAAGTAATCCAACGGGTCATTGATGTTCGACTTTAACTTGTTGGCAGTGCAAACATCTAGCCACAAAATTAGCATGTATACTTCTTCATTTTCAACCACCAGAAGTTCTATTTCAAGTCATGATACATTTTTGAATTTCCCGAATGCATAGCAAATTTTGAATTGTGGGCTTCAGTCATAACACGTTTCCTCAGCTCACCACAATTGGTACACAAAGTCTATTCTGAAATTTCAGTACTTCATTATCAATCTCAAATCCCGGCCTCAGCTTTGAGTCAATTTCATTAAAAAATTTCTTCAAAAACTTATCTTCACATTGTTTCTCTTTAATTTCTTCAATGATCACAGGTTGAGCAGAAATGGCAACCAAGATCCCGCCTTGTTCACACAACACAATTTCAATTCCATTCCTCTCTAGGTCACATAACAATTCTTTCTGGCCAGTATGTAAACAAGACAAATTCCCAATAGATTTTCGGCTCAGAGCATCTGCAACGGTATTTGCTTTCCCTGGATGATACAGAATTTGCTAGTCATAGTCTTTGATTAATTCCAAGCATCTTCTCTGTCTCATGTTCAGCTCTTTTTGGGTGAAGAAGTATTTTAAGCTCTTATGATCTGTATATACTTCACAAGTTACTCCACATAGATAATGGCGCTAGATTTTCAAAGCAAACACCACGACTGCCAATTCAAGATCATGAGTCGAGTAGTTCTTTTCATGAGGACGGAGTTTCTGAGAGGCATAAGCAATTACCTTCCCATTCTGTATTAACACACAGCCCAAACCTTTGCAGGAAGCATCACTGTAAATTTGAAACCTATCAGTTCTGTTAGGTAAGGTTAGAATTGGTGCAATTACTAGTCTAGTTTTCAATTCTTGGAAAGCTGACTCTCGTTGATCGTTCCAGTCAAATGGTACATTTTTCTATGTCAACTGTGTCAATGGCATAGCAAGTTTTGAGAAATCTTTCACAAATCTTCTGTAGTAGCCAGCAAGACCTAGAAAACTCCTCACTTTTGACACATTGGTTGGTCTAGGCCAGTCCACAATAGCTTCAATTTTCTATGAGTCAACAGAGATACCATCCTTGTTGATTACATGCCCCAGAAATGCCACATTTTCAAGCCAAAATTCACATTTGGAAAATTTTGCATATAACTTCTTCTCCCTTAGGGTTTGTAAAGTAATTCTCAGATGATCTTCATGTTCTTCCCTACTTTTAGAATAAATCAATATATCATCGATGAACACAACAATAAACTCATCAAGAAATTGTTTGAATACTCTATTCATTAAGTCTATGAATGTTGCAGGTGCATTAATTACTCCGAATGGCATTACCAAAAATTCATAGTGTCCGTATCTAGTTCTAAATGCTGCTTTCTCAACATCTTCTTCCTTAACTTTTAACTAGTGACACCCAGATCTAAGATCTATCTTGGAAAATAGTTGGGCTCCCTGAAGTTGGTCAAATAGATCATCTATTCGGGGCAATGGATACTTGTTCTTCACGGTTACCTTGTTTAATTCACGGTAGTCTATGCACAGCCTCAAAGATCCATCTTTCTTTTTGACAAAAAACACTGGAGCTCTCCGAGGTGAGGTACTCGAACGGATGAATTTCTTGTCTAAGAGTTCTTGGAGTTGGACTTTTAACTCTTTCAGTTCAGAAGTTGACATTCTATAAGGAGTCTTGGAGATAGGTTGTGTTCCAGGTACTACATCAATAGTAAACTCAATTTCCCTATCAATTAAGTCCCCAGGTAGGTCATTAGGAAACACATCAAGAAATTCACAAACTATGGAAATAGTTTCCACACTTGCATTATCTAAAGACTCAGTCGTTACATAACATAAGTAGCCCCGACACCATTTTCTCAACAACTTCCTAGCTTTCATAAATGAAATCAAATACAGTGGAGGAACTATTCCATTCCCAGTGAAAACAAACTCAGGCATACCAGGTGGTTTAAACATGACGGTTTTATTTACACAATCAATAGTGGCACAATATTTCGTCAACCAGTCCATGCCCAAAATACAATCAAAGTGATCAATACTCAAAGGCAACAAATCAACGTACAATGTCATATCACCAATCATAATATCACATGTTGGATATACATAAGTACACATCATAGAACTTCCAGATGGTGTAGACACAAATAGTATGCAATTCATTGGTTTTAACGGTCTAGTTAATTTTTGAGAAAAAGCATGTGATACAAATGAATGTGTAGAACCAGAATCAATCAGTACATAGGCATTCTGAGCACAGATAGGGATTATACCTGAGACCACTGACTCAGTATTCTGCATATCCCTAGGCACTAATGCAAACACTCTTCCTTGCCTTAGCGTTTCATTCCCGGTATTACCCCTAGCATTTGTTCTTGCGTTTTCGCTTGTTACAGGAGCAGATTCGACTGAACTTACTGCAGGATGGTTAGCATTGCCGAACCCCATCGGATAGTCTCTAATCATGTGACCGGTCTTGCTACACTAGAAACACGCACTCGATGCACGATGACACATGCCTTTATGTTTCCTTCCACATTCTGAACAGGTTGGTGTAGACCCACTGCTTTGGCTTGAACTGCTTGAATTTTTGATATTTTGCTTTTTGTTCATAAAGAATGATTGGCCCTTCCAAAAATTGGATCCAAACCTTTTGCTTCTCTATTTTGTTATCGGTGCCTTGGGTTGTTTCATTGCTACCAGGGTGGCTTCCGCTATTATTGCTCTGTCTAAAACTTCCACATAAGTAGGCAATTTCAAGACGCCCACTCGGTCAAACACTTCTAGATCTAGTCCTCCCTCAAACTTTCGTGCTTTCTTATAATCTGTGTCCATCATATGTGGAGCAAAACGAGCCAGTTCAGTAAACTTGGCCTCGTATTCAGCCACTGAGATCCTACCTTGTTTGAGTTCTTGGAATTCTGACACTTTTTGATCTTTGAAACATTAGGGAAAGTACTTGTCATAGAAGATCTCATTGAATCAGGCCCATGTCATATTCCCATTGTTACTTCGGATTAGTAACCACCATCTCCGGGCTTCATCTTTCAAAGTGTAGGTGGCCAAAAGAACTTTCTGAATCTCAAAACAATGAAACATTTCAAATAATTTTTCCATTTCAAGCAACCATGTTTCTGCCTTTAATGGTTCAATACCACCTAGGAAAGTTGGCAGTTTCATCTTCATAAACTTCTGGGTTAAGTTGATTATATCGTTGTTATCCGGTTCAACTTTCCCCGGTGGAGGTGAAGGGGGTAAAGGTTGTTGCCTCTATTACTGAGTCATTGCTTCAGTTAAAGCTGTAAGCATTTGTTCCATGTGGCTCATTTGAGCCTCAGATGATTCAGTTGTTCCATCACTTCTTGTATTTTCCATTTGTTATAGGTAAACAGAGCACTTTAGACATAGGCAAATAGTCCTTTTCACAATATTCAGATCATTCATTTTAATGTCATGTGGTCATGGTCAGATTAGGCTTTCACTTTCAATGAACACACACTCACATATGCATATGGAATGCCCCTACTTCTTACTACGACATCCTAAGCTCGTATAGACTCGTATGTGAGGTAGAACACGTGCTCTGATACCACTCTGCCACGACCCAAACCCGTCCCTATAGGTTTAGCGTCGTAACCGGCCAGTAATCCTTGGATTACTGAACGCCTCTTAACAGTATAACATATAATTAGGGGCTGCGGAAGCAATATATAAACATACATAGTCCATTAAGCTGTGCTGACATATATGAGACAAAATTTTGAAAACAAACTTATATATATACACACATACGACGTCATAAATACAATAGTCTTACGTCACCCATTTACACAAATAAAGTCAAAAGGGGACTTAGCCCAAGTACAGATAAATAGAAATTTGTTCATAAACCAAAAAAAAACGAAGTCTTAAACAATCACAAAACATAGCCACAAGACTTGGCTTAATCCAGAACCTCCTCGAGAGGCAAAAAAGGGTGGCTAACAAACACAAAACTTTTTAGGCATAATCTTAAGCCTGGTCACGCACCTATGCACCTATATACATACAAAATAAATAGTGAGCGAAAGCCCAGTGAATAAGAACAGGGATAAATGAATGATGTCCCAGAACCAATTCAGAACCAGAGTCTATATCAAAGACAAATTCATATTTGTATTCTTATTCAGAGCATATACAGAAATCAAAGTTCATGCTTGATTAACCGTGATACATCCGTTAGCACTAACAGATCACATACAGAGTATCAAAATTCATACTTGTCAGTTCCATAGAAGAACCTCCACGCGGGTACAGGTAACTTGTCAGTTCCATAAAGAAACCTCTGGACTGGGAACGAATAACTTGTTAGTTCCATAAAGGAACCTCTAACTGGGTGCAGATAACTTGTCGGTTCCATAAAGGAACCTTCGGACTAGAAACGAATAACTTGTCAGTTCCATAAAGGAACCTCCAGCTAGGTGTAGATAACTTGTCAGTTCCATAAAAAAAACCTCCGGACTGGGAACAAATAACATGTGTCACAAATACTTATAAAAAATTAGACAATCATTCATAGTACAGAACATAACATTTCATAAAACAGATCTTATTTCATATACAAAAAATAATTTAACTTGAACATAGTTTTACTAAGTTATTACTCACAGTTGGCTCCAAAGCAAATAGACAGAGTAGGCAAATCAGATGTCTTATGGCGTGTGACCTACACAGTTACAAAACGAACACATATTGAATTACAGACTCGGAATCATTAACTTAATCATTTCTTATCTTGGCGTGTTTCTACTTCTTATCCTCATTATTATGTCTTAACCTTGGCCTAGGAATACCTAGGATGTAATGAGGATGCTAAAATACACTTGGAAACACTTAACAAAAATCACTGAAAACAGGGGTCCCACTCGAGCGCAACCTCCTTCGCTCGAGCGAACATGCAAACATAGGGGGGACTATGAGCACAACTTCCTTCGCTCAAGTGATCTGTAAACTCTGAAAAAGTACTGATTGTGTGAAATTTCGGCTTGATGGTCGCTCGAGCGTGAGACTCAGGTCCTCGCTCGAGCGCAATTCTTGTTACTCGAGTGGTTTACAAAAACATGAAAATTCTGGGAGCTTGCATTTCACGCTCAAGCCAACTTTTGCTCACTCAAGCAGAAGTGCAAGATCACAGAGTGGTCGCTCGAGCGCAGGTTTTGTCGCTCGAGCAAAGGGTGCGAATTCTAGAATTTCCAAATTTGCCTTTAAGCTTCAAAACTCAAATTCAAAACCACAAATCATGCTCTTTTGGGCCAAAACTCAAGAAAACTTGTCTAAACTTGAAAAACATTGAGAGTTAAAGATCATTTCATGAAATCAAGGTCCATAAGCTTGACAATTAAGCAAACTCAAACTTGAATTGTGAAAACAAAACATGAATATGACACACATAGAGTGATTTGAGCTCCAAGTTTCCAAATCATGAGCAAATGGGATGTTTAGGTCAAAAACATGTTAGGTTCCTTGAACAAAATTCAAGGATGGACATGCATGTGGAAATTCTTGAAAATCAACTTACCAAATTATGAGAATTATGCATGCATGCATGATACACCCCCAAAGTCACCTATTTAAGCTCAATTCTTGCCTTCCTATAAGATTTTTTTTGAATTCAAGAGTTGGCTAACTTAATTACATTATCAAAAGCTTGAGTTCTCACCTAAACTTCTCAATTGAGCTTCAAGTTGACCAATTCTTGAGTGTTCAAGCTAATCCTCCTTAGTTCTCTTCAATTCTCCAACTATCCTTAGCAATTCTCCCTTCTCCTAACTTTGATCTCAATTTCCTTCCTTTTATCACTCTCTCTCACGTTTTTGACATCAAGGATGAGGATATAAGAGTGTGAAAATATAATGAAGGGTCACTTATGCCTTATATATGCTTGAGTTAATGAGGTTTAATTGTAATTAATCAAATAGACATCAATTATTATAATTTAATCATTCTAAATCAAATTTTAGTTAAACCTACCATAATGTTCTAAAAATTCTAAATAGCACATAAATCAAGTCAATTTCGTTATCAAAGGCTAATAAGGCCTTCAATTCACAAAACGAAGCAGAAATACAAATAGATATTTCTACAATAAATAAATATAAGCACAATAATGTGACACACGCACATGCAATTGATGCAAAATTCCACTTTAATTACTTATTAAGCCTTCTTAATCATGGAGTATACGTTAATCATAAGTCGGGGTTATTACATAAAAGCTCTCTCATCCTCCAGGCAGTGAGGTACCTAGCCAGGTATGAGGCATGAATCGAGAATGAAATTGGGTATTCTACCCCTTCCTCTGGGCAGGTCTAATCATGTCGGAACTGGCTTCTGAATCGGAAAGGAAAGTAGAACACGCAGTGCGTGAGGCCAATCAATTGTATGTCAGGCTGTCGAGTCATGCTGTAACTTATCTCAGTCAATTGAGCCAGGGGCAACGCCAAGTTATGTCAGCTGCAAACCTGCTACACATTCAGTTGCACCACCATCCCTCATTAGGAAAGTCCGTTACTCGTTGGCAGAAGAAATAAGCTCAAGCTGAATACTACGGGCAAGGGTCCACCACCTTCAACTTATCAATGAGCCATACCTAGGAAGTGATGAAAAATAAGAGAGATTAAAGAATAGCTCGTAGAGAGAAAAACAAAGAAAGGGCTTTGAGAGAAAATAGAGCATGAGTGCCGAGTAATGTGTGAGGTATATATCAGAAAGGGTGGGAAACAATACCTGAAGAAGTAGTGGACTCTCCACAAATCTGGTGGTCTCTCACTGATGAAAAGCATCTAAGACCATCAAGGTCTCAGCCAGTGCCAAACCAATACAACTCTTACCTACTTTCAAACATTGGGCCACTTCAATCAATCGAATGCTGGTTCCGCTGTAACTAGGGACAAGAAGGATATGCGCAAATAAACATAAACAGAGGGCGTGTTGCCAAAAACCTCACCAGAGACAGTCGCCTCTATCACCGATGTCAGCAAATCGATGAATCAAGCTGGGTATATCTAGCTCTCCATCATGGGCCAACGATCGAGCTTCATGCAAAGTGATTTCACACATTCGTCCCAAAGTTTGGGCATAGCCAAAACAAGGTTGAGGCATGATTTCTTCATCACGCCGGGTTTCCATCAATGCTCAAAATTCTTCAAGAGTTGGGTGCATTTCTTGTGTTCCGAAGTGAAATACATACGTAATTAGGTCCCAGCATTGGACCGCGGCATGGAGGAACGGAAAGCAAAGTGGAGTATAGTTCAACGAAAAAAGCGTATTTATGCCAAAACCTTATAAATTTACCTTTTTCGCGCCATCTAAAGTGGCTATCCAATCTGTGAGACTCTTGGCAAGAAATATCTCCATTTGTGGAAGAAACAACAGCAAAAATGAGGTTCTGGTGAAGAAATTACGAAGAAAGACCTTTTGTAGAAGATAGGACTGTGAGTGGAAGCCTATCAGCTGTCTGGTGGATTCATCACAAGTGGCCAGCAACCCACTTTTAGTGGCCGGCCGTCCACTTTTTCTGGCCTGTCGTCCATTTTTGGGTCTGGTAGTTTTGGCGATCTGGTTTTGTCTTGGTCTTTGTGTTTTGACGTCTTGTTTTGACGTCTTGTTTTGAGTCTTTTGGTTTTAGCAAGTGTGAATATTTGTGTTTGAGTTGTTTTTTCTTTATTTATCGAGTTGTATTTTGCATTTTGGTCGTTGGTTGACTTATTACCCAATTAAGAACATCGTGCCAATACAAGTTTTTATTTTTGGTTTTAAATTCAACTCTATTTTTCATTCTATGCAAGTGTGGTGCTCATGATGCAAAAATAATAACTCTTTTCATAAAACTGTAGAGTTTTCCCTCGATCATAGATTTTACAAAAGAGAGTACAAGTTTTCAAAAGCAAAAGTAAAAGCCTACCTGAAGCTATACATGTGCTAAACTACCAAAATAAAAGAAACTAAGCAAAAATGTACAAAAATCGGCACCAGTCATCTCAAGCTCGAGAGTAGGGTTGTGCAAAATACCGCCCAATCCGCTACAACCACACCGATCTGCATCAATCCGCACCACTCCAACCGCGGTTTAAACTTTAAAATTTATAATCCGCCAACCGAACCGCTCCGCTCCACTCCGTTATAGTTAATACATATATATATATATATTTTTTAATTTCCAATGAAATATCAATGTAAAAATGAGTGTAAAAGATTTAAGATATGAAATTTATTACAAATTAGTGATTATATAGATGAAACATGTTATATAAAATTACTTTGTGTTATATATCTAAAAAATATTACACAAATTATTGTTATATATTATGCAAATGTATGGTAATTAGTTAGAATATTCTTTAATCTGCCAATCCACTAAAAATCGCCCAAACCGCAATTTGTCAATCCGCTAACTGGCCATTCGTTTTGTAATTTTACTCTCAAATCGCCCGATCCGCACCGTGCACACCCCTACTCGAGAGGCCCTCTTCATCCTCTTCATCGGAAGGGACTCAGGGGCACTGTCTTCGTCGGCACTGCTATCAAAATCAGACTCCGAGCCAGAGCCAGTCTCATCATCTCAGCTCCCTATCTCAAGGCCAGCCTCGGTGTCATCTCCACTCTCTGACCCCGAGCCAGCATCATCACCTTCACTCTTAAACGACTTAGAATGTCGGCTCACTGCCTCTTCAGAGTCACGGGTCTTGGTATCATCCCCGCTCAATATAGGCTCAGACTCACTGCTCTGGCTCTAAGCACCCCTGCCTCTGCCTTAACCTCGACGCTCATTTCGGCTATGTACTAGGGCTTGTCTACCTCTCCTCCCTGTCGCCGGAGGAGGTGCCGCTGGTACCGCTACTACTGGTGTCCTCAGTACATATGGGATCTAGAAAACAAGTGACGACATATCAAATACAGTGTATGAATGTAAAATGAGTGTAAAAAGTACAATATGAGTACAGTGTGTCAGTGCAATAAATTAGTGCAGTGTATGTATGCGTATCAGTGTGAATGTTACGGTATGTGTATCAGTGTATTAGTGGGAATGTGATAGCGTGGTCCACAACAATGTGAGGTAGCAGTGAAATGTATATGGAAAATTGAGAAGTTACTTGGATACCGTGGAAATCAAGCAACGTCTCTCTCTTCTCTATACCATGCCAATCAGAAAAGTAACCAGCATTTGAATGATCAGTATCTAAAGAATTAATATCTGGAAAGAGAGAGTTCAGTTACAAGCTGTAAAGTGTGGTTCATACCTGAGGTACACCATAGGCTCTGATGTACCCATGCCCTACCTTGGGTGGCTTTATTGGGATCTGATAGGCCAACTCAGTCGGCCGCCAACATGTAAGCACAATGGGAATCACTAGCCAACTGGCAACCTGCACAATGGGAGGGGCCCCCCTAATATTGGCCTTCATCTCCTCGGTAGCCTCATTCGCCAAGGGAGCACCTGCTGCAGCGCACACGCAAATGCCCGTCAGAGAGGATATGAAATGAGTCTGGATAAAAGTTACATAATTGCCCTCCGCTCTAAAGTAGTCGGTATCCAGCACCACCATAAACTGAATAATAGCCCCAGTTGGGAGGCTATCGGCTGTCCGCATGGATGTTGGGGGTGGCATAGGAATGACTGGAACGGGTGAGTTTTAGTATGAATCAGAACAGTAATAAAGCAAAATGACTGTGAGTTTCAGATTACCTCATCGGCAACCACCGTATCGAAGTATCGACAGTAGAAGGCGAAGGTCATATCGTCATGGCTCTGACGTCGGCACCAGCCATCATATCGCTGCGAGTAAGGAATAACGAGAGAGATCTCATCTACTAGCTCTGGAGCCAGAGCTGGGAAATAGGCATAAACCCATAACTGCAAGAAAAGGGCAACAGTGTTATCAACAATGTAAACAGATATAAAACAGAAAGTGCAATGCATAAAGCACGATGTGAAACAGAAAGTGTAAAGCAGAAAGCACAAGTTGTGAAGAGATATAAAATAGGAAGTGCAAAGCAAAAAGCACAATGTGTTAAAAGAAAATACAAAAGCAGAAAGGTGTAATGCATACCTCCCAAGCTCTCTAGTAGCCTTTGACTTGCTCTCCCCTCATGTGGGAAGTGGAACTCATATAACCATAGAGTGTGGTGAGGCCAGCTCTACTCTAGTCGTAGAGCCGGACTCGAGGTAAGGTCACGAGAGCGCTCAGTAAGTACAAACCCATGGTATTCCACCTGTTCGCAAACAAGGTGGTACCGAGTAGGAATATCAAGAAACCCCAGACGTACTACTCTACCTTTTTCAGTGTCTCAAGCTCACTCCCGCAAAAGTGCTCGGGGAAACAGCGGTACTTCACCATCGTTGGCCTGTATAGAGGTGGGCGCACTCCAAGCAGGTAGATCCAAGCTGCCTCTCACTTGTCCATATCCATGTCAAAGGGGATCAGATCACCCCCTACTTCTAAGCCTATGATCATGGAGAAGTCGTACGGAGTCATCGTCATCTCCCCAGCAGAAGAGAGGTGGAAAGAGTTGGTGGTGTCTCACCACCTCTCCACCAACGCTCTGAGAAGAGCCCGGCTCGCCATATGTCATGATAGTCCAGTGCAAAATAAGCCGAAGTTGGTCTTGTCAACAAGGTCGCAAACCTCGAGTAGGAGCTCATAATACCAATCTCTTGTTGTCACTGCCCCATACCCCTTATAAGAACGGGAGTCCCCATGTGGCAAAGAAAGAGTAGTCAGATGAAAGGCAATGTAAGAAAGAGCATTCAAATGAAAGGCAGTATAAGAGATATAGTCAGATGAAAGGCAAGAAAGCATGAAAATAAAGTTGCCTTAGAAGCGCCGTAGGAAAGGTGGAAGTACAACTTTCTCAGCAAGACGTCCTCTGGCACGCCACCAGTGAAATCGTCAAAATGCATCATGCCTCCAGTCACTAGCATGTGCATATGAGGATGATAAGTCACCGGATCAAAGGGCCATATCCTTAGTGGTAATGGCTCAGGCTCGAGTCCTAGAGCGAACTCTGCCTCAAAGTCAGTCGCAATGCCTTCCGCTGCCTCGCCACCCTCGACGACCGTCGGCTCCTCGAGCTCGACAGGGGGTGATAGTAGAGGTGGAACCTTAGGAGGAGCACCATCGTGTGGGACATTATCCGCCATCTGGAAAGTGGGTGAAAAATGAAGAAAAATAGAGAAAAGAGGAAAAACTTGGAAAAAAGTCAACCCTAAGAGAGAGAAAATGGGAGAAAAAGTCAAAACCCGAGAAAATTCACAAAACTCGAAAGAAACAAGTCCGAAGCGATGAAAATGCAAAAAAAAAAAAAATCAATGAAAACAAAATCTGATCGGTTCAAAGTGTAGAGGATCAAAGAGGGTTTACGAAAAAAGTTTGCATGGGTCGTTGGAAAATGCATGTAAAGTACAAATCTAGAGAGAGGAAGCACCTAGAAAGAGAGGGAGGATGATTTCGACCTTAAGTTTGTGAGGAAATGAGGTGTGGTGATGTGTATAAAAAGACCCGTGCCGAAAAGACGCATCTATCCCCATTTTTACATTAGTGGTTGGCAGGCCATTAATAGTGGCCGGCTACCCTCATTTGTTCCTCTTTTGCCCTAGCAGTGTGTAGGAGGTTCTCTTTTGGGCCCAGATTGGTTTTTGAGGAGCTTGAAACTGTGTTCCGATTGTGTCATTCTCAATACTCGTTGTGTTTCGGCGTGCGAACGTTCTCTACTTGCCAATATGAATAGGGTGTATCCTTTTTGAGCATGTTGCAAGGTCTCCGAGGGTCAAAGATTGTCACCGAAAATCACTTTTGTTCGTTCTGTCAAATTACATATTTGTTTTCTTCTGTTGCATGGAATGTGCATTTTCACATACATTTATGTTGCATGCGTACCCTGCATCGTTCATGATTCATACATAGAATGTGCTTTCAATTTTGCATAGACTATGCTCTTGTTGCTTGCATGGAACATGCTTTCAATTAACATCATGTGTCAGTTGTCTATCTTGCATGGAACATGCGTTGTCACTGTATTGATTTGTAATCTTGTTCACTTTGTGCATCTATCGCACTTGTTCACTTCGTGCATCTATCGCCCTTGTTCACTTTGTGCATCTATCGCACTTGTTCACTTTGTGCATCTATAGCACCTGTTCATCTCGTGCATCTATCGCACTCTTTCATTACATTATGTGTTTGTGGTACAGTCTCGTATCTTTTGCCTTTATCTCAAGACGCGTGAAACGTGACCCTGAGCAATTTTTATCTCAGGATACGTGAAACGTGACCCTCAACAATTTTTTTCATCTTCTCACAATTTCAGCGTGATTAGAGTATCTCAAGACGTGTGAAATGCGACCCCGAGTGGTTTTTTTTTTTTTTCTCTTCTCACGATTTCAACATGATTAGAGTATCTCAGGACGCGTGAAACACGACCTTGAGCAGTTTTTCTTCTCTTCTCACGATTTCAGCGTGATTAGAGTATTTCAAGACACATGAAACACAACCCCATGTGGTTTTTTTCTCTTCTCACAAATTCAGCGTGATTACAGTATCTCAGGATGCATGAAATGCAGCCCTAAGCAATTTTTCTCCTCTTCTCACAATTTCAGCGTGATTAGAGTATTTCAGGATGGGTGAAATGTGGCCCTGAGTGATTTTTCTCTTATCTCAGGATGCATAAAACGCGACCTTGAGCGGTTGTGTATGTCAGGACACGTGGAATACGACCCTAGGCAATTTTTGTTCACAACTTCGGCGTGGTTGGAGTGTGCATTTTGTTTTTTCGCGCGAAACCTATTTTGGTTTACGCTTGAGGCTCATTCATATGTTGTTAATTTGTTATTGCTTATCACAATTGATTATAAATGTTATTGCTTATTGTATCATCTTGCATGATCATGAATTTTCAAAATAGCCGGCTTTGCGAAGCATGTGAGTCCAGCTTTCAAAGTATTTTTCATACATATCATTTGCATCCTGCCCCAGAACTAAGCTGGTTTGATTCCCTGAAAAGGGATACATAGACAGCTTGCGAGCTCAACCAATTTTATTCATGTCTTGATTGTTTACCCAAGTCTTACAGCCATGTCAAAATGGGCCGTCTTCAGGCTTTGACATTGACTCGCGTCATGTCATGACTTCGAGTTCTGTCAAAGAGGGGCAACTGTAAACACCCCATTTTTGACCGCCCTTACGACTTGGGCACCATCGATTGCGTATCCAATGATGAATTTGTATATGCTTGTCAAATGCTCGAAGTCCTCAGTAGAATGCCTCAGCTTTGAGCCTCAAAACCCTATGAACCTCTTGCCTTGTTTCTGGACCAAAACAACAGTTTTTCATGCCTAAACATCATGGGACCTGTAGACCCACTAGTGTGGACTGCCGGCCATTAATGTGGTCTGTCAGCCACTTGTGTGTTTTTTCAAATCTTTTTGCCAGCTGTTTCCACAGATGCATACACCAGTCCATACATGTTTGTATAGATATTTTTGAGGTGGCCTCATGTTTTTCTATATGTAAAGGACCCTTTCTCACATTTTAAAAGGTTAGAAAAATTTGGGAGCAAAATTTTTTCTCTCTTACAAGTTCTTCACTCTTTGCCTATATACTCTAAGCCAAACCTTGTGGTATTTGTGCTGATGTATTTTTAAGCTTGCATTTAGCTTTTAAGAGTGTGTAATTGTTGGTTTGCAACTCAAAAAGGGTATCCCTCTTCAAGAGTAATAACTCTTAACTTATTTCCCTTCTTTATTTGCCATCTTTTCTACTATTTTTGGACTATTTTTTACACTAAATTTCTAGGCTGAAACTTGTGGTTTAAGGCCATTAAGGGTGGAGGGGTGGATTACCCTTCTTTGCACCTAACTTCTTAAGCCTTTGCCCTTGTGTTTGCCACCTTTCTATTATCTTTTTTTGAGCTTTTTACTACTGACTCTCAAAGATTTTTCAGAGGCTAAAATCATGTTTTGAAGTCCCAAAAATGGAGGGGGTAGCCTCTGCTCCTTGTGCTTGCTTACTAGCTTAACTTGCTCCATGTTCTAACTAGCTCTTTTAGCTCTTTTTACTTCAATTCCATCATTGTTTTAGCCTATTTTAGGACTGTTTTTTATGTGTTTGTTCCAATCATGCTTTGTATTGTAGGCTTGTAGTGTAACGGTCCTCATAGGTTTGGTGGTTTAGGCCTTAGCCACCAACCTAATTGAGTTGATAGTGTTTATTTCTTGCATTCCATACTTATATTCATCTCTAATTACCTTTGCAACCTCCCTCATTTCTTGGCTTTTTCTTTGTTTTGAAAGCTGTTTCAAACTAATTGTTTGTTTAAGCTTGAGATAGAGGTATCGCGCTTAATGGTTTAATCCCTTTGGGGGTTCATTACCAACGGCCTGTTGTCTCTCTCATGCCTAAAACAACTCTTTGTTTGATGCTCCTTTTCATTAGAGGACTCAAAGCTCATTATTGGACTTAAATGAACTAATGAATGGATAGTAATTAGAATGAAGTAATAAAGTTGGGACTAAAGTGATGCAAGATAATAAAACAATTTAGTTTTTAATCGGACATTAATTGAACACATGGAAACTTGGGTCATTTCATACTTGCTAGTGATGAAATGGTTCAAGTTTCCAAGGTCAACCATTTCCCTTGATCAATCCATGATACGGAGGAGGTTTTGTTGGTATTTTGTTATGCATTTATTGAAATTGTGTCCCTTGATTTATAAGTCATCACGCAATGAGATTGCATCGATTGATAGCTTGCGAATTAAGCCTACTCCTCCGTTGACCTATTTGTTGATAAGGAGAGGCAAGGTGGACAAAAATTCCCTGAGAATACTCTAGTTTGTACTCTGTTTGTCCTCTATTGCTGCAGGAAAGAACCAACATTAGTGGCCGGCAAGCCACTTTTACTGGACGACAACCCACTTTTAGTAGGTGGTCGGCCACTACTTCTGGGTTGCCGGCCACTTTTTCCAGGCAGACAATGTCTTTTTTCTAGCAGAGCACAACAAAAGCTAGGGTGAAAAAAATAGTGCAATTTTCTAACTGTGCAACAGAGGTATTCCGGTAGCAAAACAAAGAGCATTATCAGGTGAAAATCCATATCCATGCATGAGACATCCCTCAATCCTCGGGATTCGTGAAGTGATGTTGTAATAGTAGCATGTTGTAAATAATGGATTTGTAATTAATTAGATAGACTAATTAGTTAGTTTTGTGATGTATTTAATTAATTAGCTAAAGTAGTTAGTTAATTCGTTGTTGTAATAATTAGTTAAAATAGCTTAGCTAATTTATTTCATTTGGTTTGTATGTCTTCCAACCCCATGTCTTTCTCCCTTTTATTTATCTACTTATAATGGGTAGTTTAGAACATCATGTTTCTTTTAACATACTCCATGATTTGCATCCACTTGTCTTGCATACATCGAGGCTCGGTTCATCATTCTAACAAGCATTGTAGCCTACATACTTCATTAAATATGTGTTAAACCACATGCTATCAAATTGATTCACATGTCATAAATTAGTAGCCGAGCCTATTAGTTGCACCATTGCATGTGTTGCATTAGTCATGTTGCATTAGTTAGGAGCATGCATATTTTCTAACTCTTTTGTTTCTTTTGGCTCGCCTCGAAGTACTAGTTGGGCATTTTTGTGCTTTAGCATTGCATAAGTGTAATTGTTGCCATGTTTAGTATGCTTGCCATGAGGCTAAGTGCTTAATTGATATATTTTCTTAAATGCCTGTGGATGAAGGCTAATTGGTCAAATTGGGATGATTTGATCAAATGTACATGTGATATTGCTTTTTCACGTGGTATATATTCAAACACTTTTCAAAAAACAAACATGAATCAAAGTGTTCCAATTTTTGCAAATTATTCTATACTTGTATGCGCATCACATAGTAATGTTAGCCCAATAACCGAAACAAGTGAATATAATGTAAATAAGATTCACATCATCATTAGTAAAGGCTGATTTTTGATCAGGCAAATGAGGTGCTCAATTCATGACCTTTCCCTCTCGTACCTAAGTTCCCGAGCCAAGACAATCTTGGTGATGACAGATACGTGGCCTTTGGCACGAGTCATGGGTTTCTTAAATTTTTCAAAAAATATTTAGGTGGCGACTCTATATCTGGAAAAATAGTCCATTTTTGGCATTTTGATTCAAAATAGATTTTCCAAAAGATTTGCCAGATTTGGACTCTTTTGTGTAATCTATTTCACATTACATTTGTGAGATCATATTCAGAACCACGAGAGTCCAAACTGTAGGGCTATTCGTATCCGAAAGGAGCACGAAAAGTCGAGCTACAATAGGAAATACAAAAATCTGTTACAAACTCAAGCTGGACATGACATAACCCATATAGAACGACAAGAATTTCCCAAGTGGTTTGAAAAGAGGATAAAACATTTACAATTTAAACAAAATTAAAGTTATAAAATTTGGTCATTTATAAATTATTTACTTATTGTTTGTTATATGTAATTGTAGATAAATAGATTGAGAGTTGAAGAGCAATCAGAGGTAACCGATGAATTGTTATCATTAGCAAATGGTCCTAATTTTCTAGTAAAAGAGTACTCAGGTTGCATAATTAATAGCAGACAATTCCATACTCGAGATCTAGACAACCATCATAAGAGTCAAAACAGTGGTGTGCTTACATAAGGGGATCACAAAGGAAACTAGCATGACTTCTACGGTCACTTGTGCAAGGTTTTGGAATTTGAATACATATGTGATAAAAATAAAAATAAAAAGTTGTTTTATTCTAGTGTGAATGGTACAACACCGGTAACACTGGTAGAAACAAAACAATACGATTTGATATATATTGCTCAAGCATTGATGTGAAAAGTTGGTGGTACCAGTCTGACCTGTTTATCCTACCTAGTCAAGCTAAGCAAGTCTTCTATCTAAATGACACCAAATTGGGTGAACCTTGGAATGTCATACAAAGGGTGTAACATAGGGGTGTCTAATGATGTGTTCTAATAAGAAAACATTACTGATGTTGTTCTAATTGACATCGACCCAATTGTTTGATATTGTAGGGATGATGTTGAATTCAATTTTATTTCAGCAGTAGGGTCATTAGATAAGATAATAGAAGATAATAAAGATGATGAAGGAGATGAAAAACATGACATTCTTGATGTTGATATGGATCTTAATATGGATTATGATATGTAATTTTCATTTTATACTTTGTTTTTTAATAGATGTTATTAATTAATGTAAATTTTACTTTATATGTTTATGTTACTTTCTTTTTCTTCTTTTATTTAATGGTGCATAATTATATTGTCTATATTTTCCAATTAAAGTTGAATTATGTTATATAGTTGTAGTAAATAGTCAAAGGCAAAAAACAATGGCTAAAACTAGGTGATTTGAGAACTAAAAAGCTAAAAAAATATGAGAAACAAAGAAATAAGCGAATCAAGGAGAACTGTGAGATAATGAACAATCTTGGAGTGAAAAATATTACAAATTCTTTGGTGAGCGCGGTTCAGCCCAAATGTGCAAATGCAAAGGAAAAAGGAATTACGATTGAGGTAGATGATGATGATGATGAGTATAAACCATCAGAGAGTGAGGATGACAATGATGATGAGTCATTGGGTTCCTTTGACCGCGAGGTATTATATACATTATTTTATATTTGTGTGTGAACATGTCTTTTACTATTTAAATATCTTCTTCACATCTTTTAAACATCATATCTTTTTTTAAAATATATATTAACTATGTTAAATATCTTTTTCACTATTTGATTATGTTATTTCAGGAACAAGAGATGCTACCAGGACTCCATTTACGGTCTCATTCAAGGCCATTAACTCCCACCCCAGAGGAAGGGATGGATCCCTCATATCAGAAGGTGTAACAACCCCGATCTATAATTAATTACTACTCCGTAATTAAGGATGTTAATTAAGTAATTAAAATTAATTATGTGTTTGTTGTGTATTTTGTATGTTATTTGGCTTTCTATCTATTACTCATAATAATATCTGTCATGATTTCTGCTCTGATATGAAATTTAATAGCCTAAACGATCTTAGAAACCGAAATTGAGCACATAGATAGACTAATTAGAATTTTTGGAACCATTTGAGAAGTTTTGTTAAAAATTGATTTAGTTTAGTAAAATCACATGTGATTAATTTGAGTCTTGATTAGAACTATTTTGGGTTAATTGAGTTATGTGTTAACCTTGATAAATTAAGGCTACTTGTGTTTAATGAAGATGATACATGATTAGTATCTAATTTGGTCCTATTTATGATTCAACATATGGTTAAGTGTAGTATGAATTAGGCATTTTGTGTTGAGTGTAGGTGATTAAAACCCTTGTGTGTGTGTTGGAGTTTTGCATGTGTGTGCATGTGTATTATGCTCGAGAAGTGATGTGAGTGTGTGTGTATATTCAGCTGATTTAGAGAGAATGTTGGTGTCATTCCTTTTGCTCATTTGGTTCCTTGTGCTGAGAGTTCTAGAGAGAGAGGGGGAGAGCCCTCTAGAGGGAGAAAGCTCTACACTTGTGTGGTTTGAAGGACAAGAAGAGAGCTAAGGGAGGACCATCTCTTATTGTTTGAAATCAAAGCTCTAAGTAAGAGTCTTGAGCCTATTTTCTATAGCTAACCTTCCATGCATCATGATTTCAACATATCTTTGAACTAATTTCATGAAATTAGTAAGAGAAATAGGTCTTTGAGTTTGTAGATGACTTGCATATAGATTCTTGGAGATTAACCTTTGGTTCCATCATTTTAAGTTTGAGTTTTGAAGCCATTGCAAGCATGTGAGTTCATATCTTGCATAATGTTTTAGAAATTCATGGGTTCATAAAAACCATTTGCATGTTTTGAAGAAATCATGAAAAGAATTTGAAAATCTTACATGCAAGAGCTTTTGAGTTCAATTTTGGTAAGTTCATGAGATTTTAGAGCAAATGGGTTTTAAGGGGTCATGTATATATGTTTTCTAAAGTAATTTTGTGTTTTTGAATGAGCTATACATGACCGAAGGCTTTGAATTTGTGTTTGGAGCTCAAACCTTATATTTTAAAAACCCAGAATTTCACAGCTGGCTCAAGCGACCAAGTGGTGGCTCGAGCCAACATTGTGAGCTCCTAGCATTTTGCACTCTGCAAAAGTTGGCTCGAGTGACCAGATGGTGGCTCGAGCGAGCTCAGTTTATACCTTCAGCTGGCTCTAGCGACCAAAAGTCGGCTCTAACCAACAGCTTATTTTCAGCATGTTTTCAAAAGATGTTTTAAGTACATATTTTCGCTCCCATCTATTTTCAAGCATTCTTAAGCATGGTTTATGAGTTATTAAGGATTAATAAGCTAAGAAATAACATATGTAAGTGAATTAGAAAATATGTGTCGAATTCGAGTATGTGGTTCAATATAAACAAGTTATGTGTCATGGAATGAATAAGAAGTGTGGGGGCCGAATATCACGAGCCGTAGATAAGCCAAATAGTTGGACCTGGAAGTCAAAATATACGCATCGCATTCGGCCCCGTCTTGCACATTTAAATCCTACCCTATCCAGCCAAAGAGCCAATTAAGTAAGAGGCCGAGTAAATAACGGTTTGTAACAAAAGAAGCTGAATAAATAGTTATTCAGCGAATAGAAAGTGGGCCCAGCCCCGAGGCCCAAGAAAGAGAGGATATAAATAGAAGAACACTAGTCAGAAAGAGGTATGTGAGAACTAGCATGCTTAACTTATACAAGTAATCCAGAGAGAGTAGAGACTGACTTGTCTGTCAGAGTGCTAATTCCGGTACTATCATGACCCAAACCCGCCCCTATGGGTTAAGGACATAACCGGCCAGTAACTTAGAGATTACCTACGGCCTTAAACCATTTTAAGACATAACTCATCAGAGTAAAAGGACCAAACGGAAGCAAATTTAAAACTTTTATCCATAGAGCTGTGCTTACATGCAACGTCATAATAATCCACACATATACATGTTAATAACTCACATCAGATTATGTAATAACACAAGGTTCTGTACACACAGGATCATTCAAGTCTAAGTCAGCCAATCAAAACTATATACAACCACAAACCAAAGTTCTCGCCAACATGGCAAAATATAACAAACTAGCAAAAGGGCGAAAACAAGTCTTGTGTGTGAGACGTATGGGCTGACTCTTCAAAACCTTGGCTATTTCTCACAAACTTCACTGAGGCTGGGTTTAGACCTCCCTTGGCTCACCTACAGACACATAAATGAGCGTGAGCGAAAGCCCAGTGAATAATACCAAATAAGGAAAATACATGAACAATATTTAGAACAACGTACACCAAACAGCCTTGGGCCTAATTCACATTTCTATCGAGTATATCTATATATATGTATATCAATTAATTGCGGTTCCAAACACATCAGACAGCCTCAGGCCTAAATCCATTCATGTCAAACGGCCTTCGGCCCACTCATTCTTTCATTCATGTCAAACTGGCCTTTAGCCCAGCCATTCTTTCATTTATGTCAGACTGGCCTTTGGCCTAACCATTCTTTCATTCATGTCAAACTGGCCTTTGGCCTAACCATTCTTTCATTCACGTCAGACTGGCCTTTGGCCCAACCATTCTTTCATTCACGTCAAACTGGCCTTTGGCCCAACCATTTGGCATAGCAAACATTTGTCCACAATTCAAATTAACGAGCTTATATGGAAATAAGCAATTGGACAAATAACATACTTCAAAAACATCTTTATTAAGATATTACTCACAGTGATCTGCCGGTGGATTCACCCTGGAGCTCGACCCTACACATTACATAACACACATGGGTCACAATCAATTCAGTCCATTCTTAACTCATACATTCCTCTTAGGCTTCTTTCTTATCCTTTTAATTCATTCATAATGCTTAATGCATGCCTAAGAGTGCTTTAGAAGTGAAAGAGAACAGTAAACGAAACATAGAATGTCTTTACAAAATTTCTGAAACAGCGGTCCCCGCTCGAGCATGGACTTTTCCGCTCGAGCAAACCCATTAGGTCTCATTTTTACATTCGAGCGTGAAGTCGGGCGCTCGAGCTAAAAGTCTCACTACATGGCTCCCCACTCGAGCGTGAATCTCCTTGCTCGAGCGGACGTCCATGTCTGCAAAAAGTGTTGGGAGCTCAGATTTCGCCGGCAGCGGTTCCCGCCGAAGGACTTCATGAATTCTGGGTTTTCCAGAATTTCTTTTGAGCTTCAATTATGCATTCAAGTTGGTATTTCTTGCATTTTACAGCTCATATTTCTCATATACATATACTAACATGATACAAACACCAAATTAGAACATTAAGAAGCTCAAATCCCATGAATTAAATACATGCATGCTCCAAATTACACCAAACTCCTTTCCACAAAACAAATTCATGCATTCAAAACTCATACCCTTATGATTTGTACATGCATGTGAGATATAACTTCCATTTTCAACTCAATTGCTGCAAATGGTGATCACAAGCATGAGCTTTAACCAAAATTCTACATGGATCATACATTTCATGCTCAACTATACAAATTCATGGTAATTATACACATACATGCATTCCAAGACTTCAAACTCATCAAATACAACACAATTCTTGTTCTTGATCACCATTCAACCTTGAATTCACAAAATTACAATATTAAACTCATGAATTCATAACCAATTGCTCACCTAGAAGCTCAATCTTCCCAATTTATGGTCAAATCTTGAGTTCGTCTTCAAATTATTCAAGCTTCAAGATCAAAACTTCAATTGTTTCCCTCTCTCTCTCTCTCTCTCTCTCTCTCTCTCTCTCTCTCTCTAGCCGACCCTTTCCCTCTTTTCTTAGAGTTAATATCAGCCAAATTGAATAAAATAGAGGAATTGAGTGAAAGTGGCCCATTTATAAGCTCCTACCCAAACACATTTCTTTAATATTAAATAATTGAGCACCATTTCATTAATTTAATCTATTTAATTTGATCCGAATCAATTTTCAATTAAATTTCACCGTAGGCTCTAAAAATTACACCAATCACAATGGCGTAGTCAATTTCAATTTTTGTGGCCAATAAGGCCTTCAATTTAAATTTCAAAGTAGAAAGTCAAACAGATTTTCTTACGGTGAACAGATAGAAATTCAAAACCATATATATTCATATAAATGGCACTCAAAATCATATCAAACACATAAGCACAATCATAATTAAGATTAATTAGCATAATACGGACCAAGGTTATCACAGTCTTCCCCCCTTTAGGAAGTTTGGTCCTCCAAGCTTATTTTACCTTCGTCGGGAAACAAATGTAGATAGCGCAGTCGCATTTCATCCTCTTTTTCCCACGTGGCATCTGTCTCATAGTGTTCTTTCCATTCCACTTTCACCATTGGGATGGACTTGTTTCTCAATTGTTTCACTTGCCAGTCAATGATTCGTTCCGTCCATTCGGCGTACTCTATATTTTCGTCAAGAGCTACCCGGTGATAGTCAATTACATGAAACGGGTCCCGAAGATAACCCCTTAACATTAACACATGAAACACATTATGGATTTGCTCAAATCCCAGTGGCAAAGCAACTCTATAAGCAACTGGACCAAGCCTTTCTAGAATTTGAAACGGCCCAATGTAACGGGGTGACAACTTGCCCTTCTTTCCAAACCTGATTTGGCATTTCATTGGAGTCACACGGATGAACACATGGTCACCAACCTCATACTCGAGAGATCTTCTTCGGACATTTGCATAATTCTTTTGTCGGTCTTGAGCTGTTTTGAGCCTTTGCTGAATGGCTTTGATTTTTTCAGAAGTGTCTTGCACAATTTCAGGCCCAAGTAAAGCTCTATTGCCGACTTCTGTCCAACAAATTGGTGATCTACACCTTCTACCATACAAAGCCTCGTATGGTGCCATACCAATGCTGGAGTGGAAGCTGTTATTGTATGCAAACTCTGTTAGTGGCAAATAGTCTTCCCAACTCCCCTGAAAATCCAAGACACACATCCTTAGCATATCCTCCAAAGTCTGTATTGTCCGTTCTGATTGTCCGTCTGTCTGTGGATGGAATGCAGTACTAAATCTCAGTTCTATCCCCATAACTTCTTGCAAACTCTTCCACAATCTAGATACAAATTTCGGATCTCTATCCGACACAATAGATACCGAAACTCTGTGTAAACCGACAATCTCATCAACATATATGGTAGCTAGTCTATAAGCATTAAATGTAGTTCTAACTGGTAGAAAATGTGCAGACTTAGTCAATCTATCAACTACAACCCAAATAGAATCCATACCTCGAGGTGTTCGGGGTAGACCAACAACAAAGTCCATAGTCGCATGTTCCCAGTTCCATTCAAGAATAGGGAGGGGTTGAAGTAGACCGCCCAGTTTTTGATGTTCAACTTTAACTTGCTGACATTGAAGACATTTGGACACATATTCTGCAATTTCTTTCTTCATTTTAGGCCACCAATAGCTTTGCTTCAAATCCTGATACATTTTGTTATTGCCTGGATGCATAGCAAACACTGATTTATGGGCGTCATCTAAAACCCTTTTCTTTAGTTCCGGAATATCTGGGATACACATTCAGTTTCGAAATCTCAACACTTCGCCTTCAAGGCTGAACTCTGCTTTCGGACTTGTCTCAAATTCATCGATCACTTTCTTGAGGAATTCATCCTCTTTTTGTTTCTGTTTAATCTCGTTAATGATCGCCGGCTCAGCTGAAATAGCGGCTATCAACCCGCCCTATTCACACAATACCACTTCAATTTCAAAATTCTCAAAATCCTGCAAGATCTCCTTCTGTTCAGTAAGCAAACAAGCCATACTCCCCATTGATTTTCTGCTCAAGGCATCAGCAACTGTATTGGCTTTCCCAGGGTGGTACTGGATTTCAAGATCATAATCTTTTATCAATTTAAGCCATCTCCTCTGTCCCATGTTCAAGTCCTTCTGCGTAAAGAAGTATTTCAGACTTTTGTGATCCGTGTAGACTTCACACTTTGCCCCGTACAAATAATGCCGCTAGATTTTCAAAGCAAAAACAACTATGGCCAATTCTAAATCATGTGTTAGGTAGTTTTTCTCATGTGGCCTCAACTGTCGGGAGGCATAGGCAATCACCCCTCCATTCTGCATTAATACACAACCCAAACCTTTATAAGATGCATCACTGAAAATTACAAAGTTTTCTGTACCTGGTGGCTATGTCAGAACTGGTGCAGTGGTCAGTCTCATTTTCAATTCATGAAAGACAGATTCTCTTTCGTTGTTCCATTCAAATGGTTGCCCTTTGCGTATCAGTTGGGTAAGACGTACGGCTATTTTTGAGAAATCCTTCACAAATCTCCTATAGTGCCCAGCTAAGCCCATGAAACTACGGACTTCTGTCACATTAGTCGGTGTAGGCCAATTCACAATTGCCTCTATTTTCTGTGGCTCCACTGAAATTCCCTCCTTGTTGATCACATATCCTAGAAATATGACTTCATCTAACCAAAATTCACATTTCTTTAGTTTGGCAAATAATTTCTTTTCTCTAAGTGTCTGCAAAACAGTTCCCAGATGCTATTCATGTTCAAGTCTATTCTTTGAGTGTATCAAAATGTCATCAATAAAACCACAACAAATTCGTCAAGGTAGGTCTTAAAAATACGGTTCATTAGGTCCATAAATGCTGCAGGTGCATTAGTGACTCCAAATGGTATAACAAGAAATTCATAATGACCATACCTCGTTCTAAACGCTGTTTTCTCAATGTCCTCTGCCTTTACTTTCAATTGGTGGTACTCGGATCTCAAATCAATTTTGGAAAACACCTATGATCCTTGCAACTAGTCAAACAAGTCATCAATACGAGGTAAAGGGTATTTAGTCTTTATTGTCACCGTGTTCAGTTCTCGATAGTCAATACACAGGCGTAAGGTTCCATATTTCTTTTTCACAAATAACTTCGGTGCACCCCATGGTGAAGTACTAGGTCGGATAAACCCTTTGTCAAGTAGGTCTTGCAATTGTTCTTTCAATTCTTTCATTTCAGTAGTAGCCATTCTGTAGGGAGTTTTAGAAATAGGCTGAGTGCCTAGCACAATTTCAATAGTAAACTCTATCTCCCTGTCTACCAATTCCCCTGGTAATTCATTTGGAAACACATCTAGAAATTCTCTAACAATAGGGATACTGTTCAATTCAATATTCACAGATTGTTCAGATAGCACATAACACAAATAACCCTAGCACCCTTTCCTAATTAATTTACATACCTTCATTGCAGATATTAAATAAGGTGGAGGTACTACCCCGTTACCCACAAACACAATTTCTTCCTATTCTGGTGGTCTAAACACAACCTGTTTTGTTATGCAATCAATGGTGGCACAATATTTAGTTAACCAATCTATGCCCAGAATTATATCAAAGTGCCTAAAGTTCAAGGGCAACAAATCCACATATATAATGGCATTCCCAACATGCATGTCACAAAAATGATATACAGATTCACACAATACAGATTCCCCAGATGGAGCAGATACACACAGCAGATATGGCAATAATTCTAGAGGTCTACTCAGCCTAGATGCAAATGCACATGTTACGAAAGAGTGTGTTGATCCGGAGTCAATTAACACAAAAGCATCTTGATTACATATAGAAATAGTAGCTAAGACAACTGCGTTGACATTCTATGTATCGCCCAGAACAAGGGCGAAAACTGTCCCTTGCCTCACGGTTTCTCCGGTGGTAATAGATCTCATAGTATTTCTCAGTTTTGGGATCGATGCAGTGGAACTAGCAGCTATCTTCCCACTGTTCTGATTACAATCTCGGGCCATATGCCCTTTTTTACCACATTTAAAACAGGCTCTCGACACACGGTAACAAACCCCACGATGCATTTTACTACAAATATTACACATAGGAGATGTATCTCGGGAAGAATTCGAAGTACTTGAGAAGCCTGTGTTTTGCTTTTTCGAAAGTTTCTTCTTTGAAAAGAAGCCTTGCCTTTTGTTGCCTTTCCAGTCAGTTGTTGACTTAGCATGTCTAGCTATGTTAGCTTCTGATATTATGGCCCGGTCTAGCACCCCAATATAGGTTTCCAACTTTAAGACATTCACCCTTTCTAAAATGTCGCTTCAAAGCCCACCTTCAAAATGCCTTGCTTTCTTATAGTCAGTATCAATCACATGTGGTGTGAACCTGACCAGTTCAGTGAATTTGGCCTCATACTCAGCTACTGTCATGTTGTCTTGCTTTAGTTCCATGAACTATGATACTTTTCTGTCCCGGACACATTGTGGGAAGTACTTATCATAGAAAATTTCCAAAAATTTGGTCCAGTCAACGTCCTTATAATTCTCACACATTAACATCCACCGTCTTCTTGCCTCATCTTCTAGCATAAAGGTGGCTAAAAGTACTTTCTGTGTCTCCGAACAAGGGAACACTTCAAATAGCTTTTCAATGCCGAGGACCCATGCTTCAGCTTTCAACGGATCTAATCCACCATGGAACTGTGGCGATTTCATTTTCTTAAACTCTTTGGTGAGAGCTATTATTCAGTCATCATTCTGATTATCTTGCATAGGTGGCACTGGAGGAGGAGGCGGAGGGTGTGGTTGTTGCCACTGCTGTTGTTGCCTCAATGTCACTGCCATTTCCTGAATCAGTCTTTCCATTCTATCCATTCTGACAGTAGAAGACTCCTTTATCTCATCACCTCTTGTTCTCACCATCTGATTAAACTTGCATTATACTCAATACAAAAGTTTCACAGGTATGCATATACTAAAGAGCATGCATATTCAAATAATTTGCACTCAAGCAAGTCACAAACTTATAACACACAATCATTCGCATTAAAACATTCAAGCGTATTCTCGATGATTTCAGATTCATATTTATCACATGAATGCATCCTAGATCTTTTCTAGACGCTTATTGCTCATTTGGACAAGTGTGTGAGTTATTAACTCATGCTTTGATACCACTTTGTCATGACCCGAACCCCTTATGGGTTAAGGACAAAACTGGCCAGTAACCTAGAGATTACCTACGGCCTCAAACCATTTTAAGACATAACTCATCAAAGTAAAGGGGTCAAATGGAAGTAAATTTAAAACTTTTGTCCATAGAGCTGTGCTTACATGGCACGTCGTAATAATCCACACATATACATGTTAATAACTCACATCAAATTATGTAATAACACATGGTTCTGTACACACAGGATCATTCAAGTCTAAGTCCGCCAATCAAAACTATATACAACCGTAAACCAAAGTTCTCGCCAACATGGAAAAATATAGCAAACTAGCAAAAGAGCGAAAACAAGTCTCGTGCGTGAGACGTATGGGCTGACTCTTCAAAACCTTGGCTGTTTCTCACAAACTTTACTGAGGCTGGGTTCGGACCTCCCTTGGCTTACCTACAGACACATGAATGAGCGTTTGCAAAAGCCCAGTGAATAATACCAACTAAGGAAAATACATGAACAGTATTTAGAACGACATACACCAAATGGCCCTGGGCCCAATTCATATTTCTATCGAGTATATCTATATATATGTATATCAATTAACTGCAGTTCCAAACACATCAAACAGCCTCGGGCCCAAATCCATTCATGTCAAACGGCCTTCGGCCCACTCATTCTTTCATTCATATCAAACTGGCCTTTGGCCCATTCATTCTTTCATTCATGTCAAACTGGCCTTCGGCCCAACCATTCTTTCATTCATTTCAAACTGGCCTTTGGCCCAACCATTCTTTCATTCACGTCGGACTAGCCTTTGGCCCAACCATTCTTTCATTCACGTCAGACTGGCCTTTGGCCTAACCATTCTTTCATTCACATCAGATTGGCCTTTGGCCCAACCATTCTTTCATTCATGTCAGACTGGCCTTTGGCCCAACCATTTGGCATAGCAAACATTTCTCCACAATTCAAATTAACGAGCTTATAGGGAAATAAGCAATTGGACAAATAACATACTTCAAAACATCTTTATTAAGATATTACTCACAATGATCTGTTGGTGGATTCACCCTGGAGCTCGACCCTACACATTACATAACACACATGGGTCACAATCAATTCAGTCCGTTCTTAACTCATACATTCCTCTTAGGCTTCTTTCTTATCCTTTTAATTCATTCATAATGCTCAATGCATGCCTAAAAGTGCTTTAGAAGTGAAAGAGAACGGAAAATGAAACATAAAACGTCTTTACAAAATTTCTGAAACAGGGGTCCCCACTCGAGCGTGGACTTTCCCGCTTGAGCGAACCCATTAACTCTGCAAAAGCACTGGTTGCCTCATTTTTACACTCGAGCGTGAAGTCGGGCGCTCGAGCTAAAAGTCTCACTACATGGCTCCCCACTCGAGCGTGAATCTCCTTGCTCGAGCGGACGTCCATGTCTGCAAAAAGTGTTGGGAGCTCGTATTTCCTGCTCGAGCGGCAGTTCCCCCGCTCGAGCGGACTTCATGAATTCTGGGTTTTCCAGAATTTCTTTTGAGCTTCAATTATGCATTCAAGTTGGTATTTCTTGCATTTTACAGCTCATATTTCTCATATACATATACTAACATGATACAAACACCAAATTACAACATTGAAAAGCTCAAATCCCATGAATCAAATACATGCATGCTCCAAATTACACCAAACTCCTTTCCACAAAACAAATTCATGCATTCAAAACTCATACCCTTATGATCTGTACATGCATGTGAGATATAACTTCCATTTTCAACTCAAATGCTGCAAATGGTGATCACAAGCATGAGCTTTAACCAAAATTCTACATGGATCATACATTTCATGCTCAACTATACAAATTCATGGTAATTATACACATGCATGCATTCCAAGACTTCAAACTCATCAAATACGACACAATTCTTGTTCTTGATCACCATTCAACCTTGAATTCACAAAATTACAATATTAAACTCATGAATTCATAACCAATTGCTCATCTAGAAGCTCAATCTTCCCAATTTATGGTCAAATCTTGAGTTCGTCTTCAAATTATTCAAGCTTCAAGATCAAAACTTCATTTTTTTCCCTCTCTCTCTCTCTCTAGCCGACCCTCTCCCTCTTTTCTTAGAGTTAATATCAGCCAAATTGAATAAAAGAGAGAAATTGAGTGAAAGTGGCCCATTTATAAGCTCCTACGCAAACACATTTCTTTAATATTAAATAATTGAGCACCATTTCATTAATTTAATCTATTTAATTTGATCCAAATCAATTTTTAATTAAATTTCACCGTAGGCTCTAAAAATTACACCAATCACAATGGCGTAGTCAATTTCGATTTTTATGGTCGATAAGGCCTTTAATTTAAATTTCAAAGCTGAAAGTCAAACAGATTTTCCTACGGTGAACGGATAGAAATTCAAAACCACATATATTCATATAAATGGCACTCAAAATCATATCAAACACATAAACGCAATCATAATTAAGATTAATTAGCACAATACGGACCAGGGTTATCACAGTCACCCCCAACCGAAGTGTTCATTTCTTTTTAGGTGTCTATTTGAGGATCACGAGCGTCTCCCAAGATTGGAAGAGTATTTTCAAACCACTTCCCCACAACTGGCGCCGTCTGTGGGAATACTCAAATACATCCATGACGGGCGTAACGGAGGACCCTCTTATAGTCACTAATAAAACCACACAAAGAGATGACCTCACCCTCAACAAACATGCTTGGACCAGAGACTATCGCCGCAAGACGCACCTTGAACTTCGCCTCACCCTTGACTTCAGAGCATGAGACAATGCAAGCGATCATGGAACAAGCAAAGCAAAATGAACAAAGGTTAGAGAACATGATCGCTGAGAACAAACGTCTCCGTCAAGACTTGGTCTTGGAAGTGGCGAAGTCCAAACAAGCTGTCCACCCAGATCCGGAGCGACCTCTGAGGGCAGGTGGTCGACGACTTCGAGCCCGACAACAAGACACTGATAGCGACTCTGACTCATTATCCCCGAAGCCCAAGAAGAAGGGACGACCCGAAACCACCAGTTCCTCTGAAGAGAGTCCATGCATAAGGCAGAAGTGAAGAAGAAACAGTTTAGACGAAGAAGACCAATACGATCCCTTTGTATGACGGATCGCAAGGGCAGTACTACCCAAGAAATTCAAAGCACCGTCATTCACCTTGTACGACGATAAATCAGACCCCACCAATTACATCTGCCATTACAAGCAAGCCAAGACACTACATGCAGACGACGAGGCTCTCATGTGCAGAATATTTCCGAGCAATTTGAGACCACTAGCTGTCAGGTGGTATTATAAACTGAAGCTGGCTTTGATCAAGAGTTTCCATTAACTCCAAAAATCATTCAGGGCAAGGTTTATCACTAATGAGGTCCAAGCAAAGCAAGCCGATTCCCTCTGGACAATGCAGATTCAACCGGGGGAAACCCTTCGTGCGTATTTGGCGCGGTATTGGGAATGTTTTAATCTGATAGCTGATGCTTGTGATGACTCCATGGCCATTACCGCCTTCAAGATGGGGCTACATCCCTACAGTGCCCTCCGCAGCTCTTTAACCAAACGGCCCCCCAAAACAGTCTGGTCGTTGATGAAGAAAGTTGAAGAATACTGTAAAGTGGAAGATGATGCCTTACGGGTTAAAGCCGAAAATGTGACCAACAAAACGGCTCCCACTGAAATTGCTCAGCCGCTAAATTCTATGCCGCCTCAGAGCCTTGAACCACGGAATCGGGCTAAACGAGATAAGAGACGGGATTCTCGCCGATCAAGCGACCAATGCTCCCACCGAGCAAATGAACAACTGCAAGTCGACAGCAGGCGCACAAGGCGCGCCGAAAAGAAATATACGGAGTTGTCAGTGCCGATCAGTACGGTCTTGTCCAAAATCCAACATCTTCCGTTCTTCAAATGGATGTCGAAAATGGTGGGACCTCTCGAAACGAGAAGACGGGATAGGCGGTACGAGTATCACAAGAATCACGGCCATGAAACTGAGAGTTGTTACGCATTGAAGGATCACCTAGAGGAATTAGTACAAGATGGTCGGCTACAACAGTACATCCGAAAAGGCAACTCAACCAAAGCAATAGCATTAAGACAGGATTCCCCTCCACTCGATGTGATTCATGTGATATACAGCCTGCCAATCTCATCCACAGTGCACACAATTCAGTCGAATCCCGACCCTCAAAGTCAACTCACTCTGGCTAAATGGCCCCATGAAGCTGCGAGCATTGCTTTTGATGATTCAGATTTGGCCGGAGTGACACTTCCCCACATCGATCTCTTGGTGATCGAGTTACGCATAAACTGATTTATCGTTGAGCACGTACTCATTAATCCAGGGAGTACATCAAAAGTTATGTATCACAAAACATTCACCAAACTCGGCTTCTCCGAATCAAATCTCTCTTCGGCTCCTTATCCACTATTCCGCTTCAACGCCAATCCAGAATACCCGTTGGAGAAAATTACACTACCTGTTCGAACGGGCTCCCGAACAGTGGATGTGGAATTCCTGGTCGTCAAGCTGCCATCGCCGTAAAATCTCATCATGGGGCGAACTTGGTTGCATACTATGCAGGCCGTACCAAGCACCTATCATCAACTGCTACGCTTCCTGACAAAATGCGACATTGAGCAAATCCGTGGCTCCCAGAAGTCAGCACAAGCATGCTATCTCCTTGCTGGAAAGACGCCAAAAGAGTTACAAGTGAATTCTATTGAGGTGTCGGATCACGAGAGCCTAGACGATGTTGGGCGGCTCCCAAGTGACAAGGCCACGGAAGCCCTAGATCGAGTTAAAATTGACGGAAACCCAGACAGGTTCTTCGTGATCGGCGCCTCCCTGAATCAAGCCGACAGACATCAGCTAATTTCCTTCCTGCTCAGCAACCTTGATATCTTTGCGTGGACTCCATACGAGATACCGGGTATAGATTCGTCTGTTTCGCAGCACCGATTAAATGTTGACCCTAAATGCAAGCCGATCATTCAAAAAAGCCGGCGATCAGCCGCAGAGCACACTACCACCATTGTTGAGAGGTTGACAAGGTTCTTGACGCCGGGGCAATCAGGGAAATGACCTACCCTACATGGCTCTCTAATACTGTGGTTGTGAAGAAGAAAAATAGGACGTGGCGAGTGTGCGTTGATTTCACGGACCTAAACAAAGCCTGCCTCAAGGATTGTTTTCCCCTACCCAGAATTGACCAACTTATAGATGCGACGACACGCCATCAGCGTATGAGCTTCATCGATGCTTACAGAGGCTACCATCAAATCGCCATGCATCCAGAGGACCAAGACAAAACTGCATTCCTCATCCCAAGAAGAACCTACTGCTATAAGGTTATGCCTTTTGGGTTGAAGAATGTAGGGGCAACTTACCAAAGACTAGTCACTGCCATGTTCAAAGAGCAACTTGGCCAGACTATGGAAGTGTACATTGATGACATGGTAGTCAAGTCCAAAGAAGAGCAAACCTATGTAGCCAATCTAGAAGAGACATTCGGCATTTTACGCAAATACAAAATGAAGCTGAACGCTTCCAAATGTGCGTTTGGGATCGGCTCTGGCAAATTCTTAGGTTATATTGTCAACCACTGAGGAATCGAAGCTAACCCGAGGCAAATCACAGCAATCTTGGAACTCGGCCCCTCGCTCAAAGGAAAGAGGTTCAAAGTTGATGGGATGGCCGCAGACTCAACAGTTCATCACCGGTCCATAGATCGCTGCCGACAATTCTTTCATACACTAGGGCAGGGCAAGGCTTTCGAATGGTCTGCCGAGTGCAAAGTCGCTCTCAACGGCCTTAAGACCTACCTCCGATCAATGCCACTCTTGACAACACCTTCGCAGGGACACCGCCATTTTGTATCTGGCTTTCCGCGGGCCGTCGGCACAGATCGATAAAGAAAGAGCTGGGAGAGCAGAGGCCAGTATACTATGTGAGCAAGGCAATGGTTGACGCCGAAACACACTACCTTCCGCTGGAAAAACTCATCCTAGCCCTAGTCATGGCGGCAAGAAAACTGATGCATTACTTCCAGGGGCATAGCATCGAGGTGCTAACAGATTACCCCCTCCGATCAATACTACGTTGTGCAGAAGCATCAGGACGCGTCTCAAAGTGGGCTCTCGAACTCGGCCAGTGCGACATTCAATTTCTACCTAAAACCTCAATCAAAGGACAAGTGCTTGCCGACTTTGTTACCGAATTCACCGGGGGTCTTGCCGGCCTAAAGTCTGATGAAATTCGACCTAAGCCGAACTGGAGAATTTTTGTTGGGGACATTTGGCAGTTGTACTGTGATGGATCGTCCAATCAACGGGGCAGTGGAACCGGAGTAGTAATCATGGCCCCCGACGGCGCAATAAGTGAGCAGGGCGTCAAGCTCGCCTTCGAAGCATCAAATAACAAAGCCGAATACGAAGCCATTCTAACCGGTCTATGGAATGCACATCTTTTGGGTGCTCGACGTTTGCTTGTATTTTGTGATTCAAAACTGGTGATTAATCAGCTAAAGGGGGAGTACGCTGCAAGAAAAGATCGTATGGCGGCTTACATGAAAACGGCTAACTCCTTGCTGGCAAAATTCGACCACCATGAATTGAATCAGATAACACGTGATCAGAACACACATGCAGATGCCCTGGCTTGCCTAGCCTCAGCCATTAACTCAGAGATTGAACGGACCATCGAAGTAGGTTTCATCCCGGAGCCAAGCATTGGCCCTTCAGAGGAAGTCCAAGTCAATGTCATAGAATCTGGACCAAGTTGGATGGATCCCATTGTTGCTTTCCTATCTTCCGAACAGCTCCCAGAGGACAAGAAAGAAGCGCACAAACTACGAAACAAAGCCCTGTGATACTACTTGGATCTGCAAGGAAAGCTTTATAAAAAATCCCTCTCTAGTCCATATTTGGAATGCGTGCATCCAGACAAAGTCGAAAAGCTTCTGACTGAAATACATGAAGGCAATTATGGCGCCCATTCTGGCGGGCGCTCTTTGGCTCATCAAGCCATGACACAGGGGTATTATTGGCCGACAATGAGAGCCGATGCCGAATGTTACGTGAAAAAGTGTGAACAGTGCCAGAAGTTCTCTCTGTTGACCCACCTGCCTGCTGAGGAGCTAAGCTCCATAACCAGTCCTTGGCCGTTCGCCCAATGGGGACTTGACATCGTTGGACCACTGCCTCGTGCCCCGGGTAACAAGCGATTTTTGATTATCACAACAGATTATTTTACAAAATGGGTAGAAGCGAAGGCATTAACGCACATCCGAGATACCAACGTGAAGCGTTTTGTTTGGTGAAATATCATAACACGATTCAACATTCCAAAAGCACTTATCTCAGATAACAACACCCAGTTTGATTGTGGCGTCTACCGAGAATTGTGCAGCAAGTATGGTATCCGACCTTACTTTTCCACGCCAGCTTATCCACAAATCAATGGTCAAGCCAAAGCCTCTAACAAATCCATCCTGGACGGCATCAAAAAGAGGCTGGAGAAAACTAGAGGCAAATGAGTCAAAGAATTACCGAGTGTGTTGTGGGCTCATCGAACTACACTGAGGCGATCCACTGGGGAAACGTCGTTTGCTCTATGCTTTGGAACTCAGGCAATAATACCCCTGGAGATCGGCCTCCCAACCTTGAAATCGAAAGTTTTTGATATGGGCCAAAACAACATGATGCTAGCCTTGGATTTGGTTTTGATTGAAGAACGAAGAGACCGTGCCCTTGCATCCGTGGCGCGGTATCAACAGCAGCTTGCTAAGATGTATAATCAACGTGTTCAACTGCGACACTACACACTAGGAGAGTTGGTCCTGAAGAAGGTACTCCCAGCTGCTAGGAAATCGGCTAATGAAAAGCTGGGTCCTAACTGGGACGGCCCCTATCAAGTCGATTCAATCGCAGGAGTAAGGGCATATCGGCTCAAAAACATGTCTAGAAGGAGTCTGCCACGGCCTTGGAATTCAACGCACTGATGTAAATTTTATCATTAAACCCGACTTGTGGGGAATGATACTAGTTTTGAATGGTTCACCATGTACATACTTCACTTTTGCAAATACAAAGTTTCACGTTTCCCCATCGCGTAATTCAAATCAAAAGCCTCCAGATTCAAAGCGCCCTTCGTGGATATCACGATTGGCCAATACAAGTCTCCAGATTCGGAGTCCCGCTGGGGCATGACACCCTTGGGCCGATTAAGCCTTCGGATTCGGAGCGCCCTTCGTAAGATATCATGATTGGCCAATACAAGTCTACCAATTCAGAGCCCTATCGGTGCAAGACACCCTTGGGCCGATAAAGCCTCCGGATTCGGAGCACCCTTCGTGGGTATCACGATTGGCCAATACAAGTCTCCGGATTCGGAGCCCCGCTGGTGCATGACACCTTTGGGCAGATAAAGCCTCCGGATTTGGAGCGCCCTTCGTAGATATCGCGATTGGCCAATACAAGTCTCCGGATTCGGAGCCCCATTGGTGCCAGACCCTTGGGCCGATAATGCCTCCGGATTCGGAGCGTCCTTCATGGATATCACGATTGGCCAATACAAGTCTCCGGAATTGAAGCCCCACTAGTGTATGACACCTTTGGGCTGATTAAGCCTCCAGATTCAAAGCGCCCTTCATGGATATCACGATTGGCCAATACAAGTCTCCGGATTCAGAGCCCCATCGGTGCAAGACACCCTTAGGCCGATAAAGCCTCCGGATTCTGAACGCCCTTTGTGGATATCACGATTGGCCAATACAAGTCTCCGGATTCGGAGCCCCACTAGTGCAAGACACCCTTGGGCCGATAAAGCCTCCGAATTCGAAGCGCCCTTCGTGGATATCACGATTGGCCAATACAAGTCTCCGGATTTGGAGCCCTGCTGGTGTATGACACCTTTGGGCCGATTAAGCCTCTGGATTCGGAGCGCCCTTCGTGGATATCACGATTGGCCAATACAAGTCTCCAGATTTGGAGCCCCATCGGTGCAAGACACCCTTGGGCCAATAAAGCCTTCGGATTTAGAGCGCCCTTCATGGATATCACGATTGGCCAACACAAGTCTCCGGATTCGGAGCCCCGCTAGTGCATGACACCTTTAGGCCGATTAAGCCTCCGAATTCGGAGTGCCCTTCGTAGATATCACGATTGGCCGTCTCTGGATTCGGAGCCCCATCGGCGCAAGACCTTTAGGCCGATCAAGTCTCCAGATTTGGAGCCCCATCGGTGCAAGACCTTTGGGCCGATTCAGCCTTCGAATTCGAAGCGCCTTTCGTGGAGATGATGATTGGCCGTCTTCAAACTCGGAGCCTCACTAGTGCATGACACCGTATAAACGTAGGCTGAAACTCGTAAACATTCAAAATGAAATGGGGCAAGCCATACAAACGAGGGCTAAAATATGTAAACATTCAAAATGAAATGCGGCAAGCCGTATAAATGCGTGGCGCAACATACCGTATAAACGTAGACTGAGACATGCGAATGTTCAAAATAAAATGCGTCCTTAGATTAATCGATTGGCATGAAGTGTACTAATATAATTACATAGTACAATAACACTTGAAAACACTTGGAGTAGAAAGTGTACTATTATTCAATTAACCAATAATTACATAATTTTGCATTACAATGTGTACAATGTCTACTTTGAGCATTACAATGTCTACTTTTATCCGGCGTCTCCCTCATTGTCACTCTTCTCGACTTCGAAGGCGGAAAAGGGGAAGTGATCACGATGGTACAACGGCAACGCCAAATCAACGCCAGTTGCTCGGAAAGCCTCTGCGGCTTGCAGTGCCTTGATCCAACTGTGCCAAAAGCCCGGTTCTCGCATCAACAGACTTCCTCTGCAAGTTTCTCTTTGGTTTTGTCGATCCCAACCTTCCAGCCCTCGTGGAAGCCTTTTTCATAACCCGTGGTCCTCATATTTTCTACGGCAAACATACTTGCCGTATCTCGGTCGGCAATAGCATGACTTAATAACCGTTGGGTCACTCTCTCCTCCACGACCAGATTAGATTAACCTACCGCACGCGGCTCGGTGGTTTGAGCCTTCCTAAGCTCCTAAGCTCACACTCGGTTTTCTCCGCGCGAGCCTCCAAACTGCGAATTCATTTGTCCTTCTTCTCTATTTCTCGTCGCGCGGCGCGCAGGCGCATGCCGAATTCATAAGCAGTATACAGCCCTTTCACCGCCCCATGGACGCCTTCTTGAAATACTTCAAAATCTTGTCGACCAACCATCGACTGCTGAACTTCCGGTGGAAAAATCTGTCGAGCGAACTCGACTGTTACACCTAGGTCGTTAACAATGGAGTCTGCCTCCGTCATCGGTTTATTCCCTACAAAAATCGTAAAACTCAATGGTCGCGGTGTCGCGTCAGGCTCATTTCTCGGTCGCGGTCGCGGGGAGCTCCCCCTTTGCTGTTTTTCTTTTCGGAGAGATCTATTTTGACGACTTAGGGACTGACATTTTTCCCGTTCCCTGGACGTCCTTCCTCCCATGCGTATAGGCTCGCTGCTGCGATTCATTGCAGTGTATAGCTCAGCCAATGTTCGTCCTTCTCCTCTGTTGTTGAAGAATAGTCTATTTGACATTCGCACTTATCTAAAGCTAGTTTAAATCGAGTCTGAACAAGAATAAGTGGAATCACTGGCGCGAACTCGCCCCATTTATTTCTAATGTATGCAATGCCCCCGAGGCGATTTCTTTAATGCTAAACTCCAAAAGCGAAATGCCGATCAGATTATTCGGCTCTTGGAGTTCATAAATTGGCTAGGGCAATGGCAGATTTACTAATCTGATCGGCTACTCTACGATGGAAAATTAGTCGCCTGGGCGTTGTGCCGATCAATTTATGCTACAGCCACTCCATGAACTAATTATATTCAGCTCTCAGAGTTCATAAATTGGCTAGGGCAAGGGCAAATTTACTAATCTGATCGGCTACTCTACGATGGGAAATTAGTCGCTTGGGTGTTGTGCCGATAAATTTATGCCATAACCACTCCATGAACTAATTATATTCGGCTCTCGGAGTTCATAAATTGGCTGGGGCAAGGGCAGATTTACTAATCTGATCGGCTACTCTACGATGGTAAATTAGTCGCCTGGGCGTTGTGTCGATCAATTTATGCCGCAGCCACCCCATGAACTAATTATATTCGGCTTTCAGAGTTCATAAATTGGCTGGGGAAAAGGCAAATTTACTAATCTGATCATCTACTCTACGATGGTAAATTAGTCGCCTGGGCATTGTGCCGATCAATTTATACCGCAGCCACTCCATGAACTAATTATATTCAGCTCTTGGAGTTCATAAATTGGCTGGGGCAAGGGCAGATTTACTAATCTGATCGACTATTCTACGATGGTAAATTATTAATTTGCCTAATTATATTCGGCTCTTGGAGTTCATTATTTCACGTATACCCGAATGCTTCATCCAAAGAAGCAAAAAACAATACCATGCATCAATAGAAACATTAAGCACAAGTAACAGTGAAGTACAAGGGAAATTTTCATTAGTAAAATTAGGCACAGAATGTAGCCATTTTACATGTGAAAACTACTAGATAAAAAGCTAAAACAAAAATTACATTCAAAATCCTAAAACAAAAAGCTGTAACATTACATTCAAAATCCTAAAACAAAAATTACTGTCGCTCTCATCAATCCTCGGAGTCAGACTCCAGCGGCTCAATATCCACTTGCTCATATGGAATTGGCATAGCCAATGTCACATTAGCAGCAGCAAGGGCTTTGAGCCAACCGTGTTTGAATCACCGATTCTCGAATTTGGGGACTTCTTCCACGTAATTGGCAAGGGAAGCGCTTTGCCCAGCCTCATGCGCCTTTTTAGCCTCAGAGTCGGCTACTTCTTTCACCGCCTTTATTCTGCTAAGTCCGCCTCAAGTTTGGCGATCGCCTCTTGGGCTAACTTGAGCACAGCGTCGCTCACAGTCGCCCTCTGTTCAGCAGCCAATCTGAGCTGGTCTGCATTCCTTGCCCTCTCCATTTCGGCTTCGATCCTTGCAGACTCCATCTTCGCCCATGCCGCTTCGAACTCGGCCCGACTCCTTTGGCCCTCAACTTCGGATTGTAAATGGCCAATCCATTCGATGGCGTCGTGCTGGCGATGGTCTAACTCGGCTATCCTTCTAACCGTCTACAAAACATGAGATTAAATCCAAATTGTATGCATAAAAAGGAAAGGCAAGATCAAGATATTTACCAGAAGATCCAATTAAGCGGCTAGCGCTATTGCCAAAAGGTCCGGCTCCTTGCGGAAAGCCGCCTTATCAGACGGCAATGAAACAGATGAGGCCATGCTCAATGCCATGGTTGGATTTTTCATAGCCAACGCGTCAGAGGAGATCGGCATATTTTTTATCCTTGGTTGAACCACAAAAGGCACAACCAAATCTGACTCCTCTAGAAGCGGCCGTTTGTCAGCAGGGTCTTCTCCAGAGCCGGCCTCAACCTCAGTAAGACACTTCTCCGCCCTTCGTTCAGCCTCTTGATTTGCCGGCACAACCAGCTCTGACTCCGCATCTCAGGTTTGAGTCGTCTCCTTAATAATAGGCAGGGGGGCTCAACGTCGACGACGGGTGGCACTTCGGATCAGATGGCCTCCGCTCAAATGGCCTCTGCTCTCTGCCGCGCAGCCATTCGCTCGGCATTTCTCTTTTTTGCAAGTTTCGTGAGTGACAACCCGGCCATATCTTCGGGGTACATGCCGGGAAGATCTTCTAACCCAATAAAGAGGTCGTCGTAAACTTCCCGACCCGAGGTGGACGGAGGGTTGGCTGAATTGAGGCCGGCCTCCTCAAAGGCTACCCTTAAGGCCTCGTCTACTTCGGCCTCGGACTGGCCTGATTCTTCACCAACCTCTGCGACTTCCGCATGTTCCGAGTTGGATCCTTCAAAACCGATCTGACGTAAGTTCCTGAAGTTGCTTAAAATAAGAACTGTAAGAAATTCTTCACCCTTCGGAACCGGGATGTTTTCTGCTGCCGAGAAGGTCGTGTACGTCGGCTCGTATTGAAGAAGAATGTGTGTCGCCCTCCATTGTTTTTGAAGGCTTGGACGGCCTAAGTATTTTAGCGCAACTTTGATCTCTGAGAGAATGGCGTCGTCGGTCGAAGTCAAGACTTTCTTCAAATCGTTTCCTGCACAAATCGAACCATGAGACCAAAAAGATAAAGTCTTGTATATGGAACAAAAATAAGTGCAAAGGGCTATATGGCCACCTGGTTCGCCCCTCCGCCTAGGAATGGGATCTAAGCGGTCCTCTCCTTCACCGAATTCCCAGTTACCTCGGACAATGACCATCACGTCATCGACTCACTTGCCAGAGCTGGAAAGCATGGTCACTAACTGATGGTTGGTGTCCTCGGCCCTGAGGAAATAATGCCCGTGCCGGCTAGATGACTTGGCCAAGGCATAACAATGCCGAATAGCAGGTATGCCGAGGTTAATCCTAAGTTGACAGTTTAATGCTACAATCTCCATTACGATTCTAAAAAATTTGACATTGGGTTGGGAAGGGATTAGACCCCAATGGCGAAGGACAGCCTTGAGGAATCGGTGAAGGGGGAAACGGACTCCACCCTCTGCGATTGATAGGAGAGGGAAGATGATGGAGCTCTCATCAGCCCTCTCCATATCGAGGGTGCCGTCTGTGTGACAGACGGACATCATCAGGGATGGAAAAATGGCGTCGAAAGCCAGAGATTCGATCCGTGGAGAGAAGGTCTTTCAGATGCTTTGCCATTTCGGACAGCCTATAGGAGCGTACTAAACTAAAGGTGAACCAGGAAAAGGGATTCAAAGCAGAGACGAAGCAAAGAGGAAGAAAACTTACAAGAAACGGAGAGGACAATGAAGGTTGAATGGAAATTGCAGAGGTGAGTCGAAAGGCAGTCCAAAAACTCTTAAGCATCCAAAGATGTGTGTTTGAAAAGGCGACAAGATTTTAAATCACAATAAATGGAAGCGTATGAAGGGGCGGGAAGTCGAAATAATAACTGAGAAGCGTGTGCTCTGACATCCGCATTGAAATGAGGTTAGCTGCCGAATTTCGACTCTGACTTTTCAAGTTCAAAACCAAACACTCCCGCTAATTGTCGTTAGTGAAGTGATTGGGGGGGCAATTATGGGGGCTGAATATCACGAGCCGTAGATAAGCCGAATAGTTGGACCTGGAAGTCAAAATATACGCATCGCATTCGGCCCCGTCTTGCGCATTTAAATCCTACCCTATCCGGCCAAATAGCCAGTTGAGTAAGAGGCCAAGTGAATAACGGTTTGTAACAAAAGAAGCCAAATAAATAGTTATACGGTGAATAGAAAGTGGGCCCAACCCCGAGGCCCAAGAAAGAGAGGATATAAATAGAAGAACACTAGCTAGAACGAGGTATGTGAGAACTAGTATGATTAACTTAAAATACAAGTAATCCAGAGAGAGTAGAGACTGACTTGTCCGTCGGAGTACTAATTCCGACACCCCCGACCGGAGTGTTCATTTCTTTTCAGGTGTCTATTTGAGGATCACGAGCGTCCCCTAGGATTGAAAGAGTATTTCCAAACCACTTCCCCACAAGAAGTTAAAGGAAGAAAGCTAAGCCACGTATGTCCATATGAATGAGTAATAATGAGACATGTTTTGTGCTATGTACATTTGTGTTTGTAGGTCAAGACTCGAAAACTGACCAACCATTTCTGGAAGCCCATTGTGAGTAACGTTATTGTAAAGATATGTTCATATGAATTATGTTTCAAATGTGATTTGATAAGTTATGATTTTTGAAATGATATTTGTTTACGTAAACGAATGTCCTATGTTTGGAATCTATTATGGCATCCATACATAGTCTCAAGTCATAAGGGACAGTATGTTAATGCAGGTTCATGACATATATGTAATTACAAGATCTCATTAGCCATTTGTCAAAGTGGTGATGTGTTTAATCAGTATCAGGAACCGATTGCTCTAGTCGGATGACGATGTGATATTTTCTATTGGATATACCATTATTATGTTCTGATATGAGAATTAATTCTGTTATATATGTTTTATGAATATGACATGTTTGGAATTCGTTCACTAACCTCTTTATCTTAATGTTATTCCCTGGGCTTTAGCTTACTGTTTGTATATGTATATGAAGGTAAATGTATGCAAGACCAGGCCTGAGGGCTTCTGTTTGACTTCTGTTTTGTCAAGCCAACCACCATGCCTCACGTAGAGGTTGCTGAAAGTTAATGTGATCAAGATGTTTTGTGACCAAATTTTAAGCTCTTAATGTCTTTTGTCTATTTTGTATACAGGGCTAAGTCCCTTTTTGTTGTATCTGCATTTGGTTGGCATAGTGATGATGTTATGATATATGTATGTAAATGTTTAAAGTTTTCTGTCTCATATAAGTCAGCATAGCTCATTGGACAATTCTATTTATGTATTTGCTTCTACTAACCCCTTATTTTGTTAATCTGTTTCAGAAGCCGTAGGTAATCTTAGGATTACTGGCCGGTTATGACGCTAAACCTATAGAGGCGGGTTTGGGTCGTGATAGAAGGTTGGTACCCAACCCTTACCACCTCATAATGTGCAACTTGAGCACGAGGTGACTGCATCTAATAGCGTTGGTAAGTTTGCAAAGTTGCTTTTAAGGTCCAACTTGCATTTGTTACTTACTAACTCAATTATTTTTTCCTTACAACATCACATGACAGACGTGGTCGTGGCCCAACATGCGACATATAGGCCCAATGCATTGTTGATAAGGATGAAAAGATGTGTAGCTCCTGTACCTGAATAGTTTTATGCGCCAGGAGGAGATAAAGCCTCTAAGCTGGCCTCTAAGATTGGTATAGAGGCTCGAACGCAGTTACCAGACTTGAGCATTCGTAGGTGAAAAAAGGTGAACGATGCTGATAAGGAGCCCATGATCCAACGCTTGGCAGTAATTATTGTCAAACTCTTGTCTTTGAAGTTATAACATTGTTTGTGATAAGGCTTCAAATAATAGTGTAGCATAGGTGTTTATCGCAATTTGTTGCTCTATTATGCTCAAGTTTTTGCTTCTTGTGTGAAAGAACTACTCTCTTTGTTAGGCCAAGGCTTAAATATCAGGCTCTAGACCTGTATTTATTTATTTATTAGTATTATATCCATGTCAAAGCCACGAAAGTAGGTAAGTATCATGGATGTTGTGAACTTAGATACAAGGTTTGGGCACATGATTTATCTTCTTGTTAAATTTGGCTCATCTCATTTGGTTTAAGTTCCACATGAAGAAATTAATGACAGGAGAGAAATTGATGTTTACTTGTGCTGTCTACTATATCTGGCCATTCCTTGGCCACTATTGTGAAGAAATTGATGTTTACTTGTGCTGTCTACTGTATCTGGTAGGAGAGAAACTCTAGGATTTTCTCATCTGCCCCATTTTCCCTTTGTCTACAGTGTTATGCTAGTACTTAGGGTTGTTATGGGTTCAGTGATTGTAAGCCAGCTCAGTTAGGAGTATTGATTGAAATTCTTGAGAGTTGAGAGTGTTCTATTTCTGAGGTAATATGAGCCCATATATGAGTGTTGAGAGATGTGAGACCTCCATATTCATGTATTCTTGTTCACTATATTAGTTTATAGATTGTCAAGCTGGTCTCATGTAGGAAGGAGGGTTGAGATGGTGAGTTCTTATAACTAGGCTCAGTTCTGTAGGTTAAGTGGTGCTAAGCCACACAGTTTATCTAACTCTTCTTCTGTAGGTTGTCAAGTTGGTCCTAATTGTAAGGGAGTTTTTTTTTTTTTTAGGGTTGAGTGTTTGGCTAGCTCTCATAAATTGTTTAGAGTGTTTTGTGTTGCATTTGAGTGAATAAGGACTAAATTTTGTGGGCAGTTTTTACCCAATTTTGTTTTATAAAATGTAAATTTGTCATTGGGGTTTGTTGGAATCTGAACAAACAGTATATTGAATCTATTCAACCTCCCCATAGGTCTAATATGTAGTGGTTAAACAGATTTCTTTCAGGCCTGTGAACATCTGCTTCTGGTTTTTGCAACTGATTTTGTTGCTTTGAATTTTGCTGTGATGGATAATGCTGCTGATGTTTTGGTTGTTCTGCTGGCTATGTTTCATTCTAAGCTGTAGCAGTTTGAGCTCCCATTCCATGTAGTTCATATATAGATCTACCTATACTGGGGGATTTGGAATCTACTGTGATGGATTTGTTGTTGTTGCCCTGCTGTTATGCTAACTGTGGCTCTAGTTGTTGTTCTATTGTTATGTTGGCTAGCCCATTTCTTTGCTAGCTGCAGCCCATACTGATTGATGTGTCCTTTCACCTCTGTAGCAACTTTGATGCTGTGATTTCTTTTTGCAGCAGCTTTGTGGTTTGCTGCTATTTTTTTGTTGTTATAGGTGGTGGATCTGGTTGGTTTGGTAATGTAAACCATGTTTGCTTTTTGTGGGCCCTGTTTTAAGCTACACCTAGTGGTTTTTTAGTTTGTATTTCTTTAATGTCTATTTTGTATTAGCTTTCTTTTAGTTGGTGGACAGTGTTGTTTAGTTGTTAGGCTTTGGTGTTTTATTTTTTTTTATTTTTTTTTTTTTTTGCTTCTTGTTTTGTTATTGGTTAGCTCTATTTTGCTATTGCTTTATAGACTAGTGGTTGCTCCTAGTTAGTGTACGTGTGTGTGTGTGTTGTGTTTCATGTGTGTTATGTGGATAGAGATTATGAAGTTACTTCTATAACCTAGCTATTGTGTTTCACAATTGGTTGTTGTTACATCTAATTGTGTACGTGAACAAAATTTAGATTATTTAACTTATGAAAAAAAAAATTGATTTGATTTTGCAGGATCAGTTTGATCTACAAGGCAATTAGAGTGATGTAGCAAAAGCTTTAGACACACAGTTTGGTCGGCGATTGAATGGCTTCACCTATACGTTGCACAAACAATACAAGAAACTTAAGGATGCAAGAGGGAAGAAGTACGCGAGAAGCCACCCACCTACACGTGTTACTCTTAATCAGTGGACATCTCTAATTGACAAGAAGTGGAATAGTAAAGAATTCATGGTAAAATGTTTCATGTTAATTGTCAAAAATTACATTTCTTCTTACTAATGTTAAGTTTTCTTGTTTTCATTAGCATTTCAATCGTGTAGGAACAATCACTAACTAACGTGAATAATAGGATGCAAACGAAAATAAAGCATCGATGTGGATCAAAATCAATCCCGGTCAGGATGTACAGCTCGGTGCATTCAACTAATTTATTTTATTGGATTAGTAGGGTTTGTTATTTAAATATTTGAAATAATATTAAAAAACAAATGAATCAGATAATTGCAAATGGAAAAGTGTCTGGCAGAATTTTACAAGTCCATCCACTATAATTCGGACACGCATGAATGGATTTCGTCGGAGAGCCAAGTTAATTATGTATGTACAAGGCAATGCATATTAATTTTGATAAAATTATTTATTTTGCTTTGTAGGGTAGAATAACTAATAATTGTTTGATTTATTTCAAATTAATAGGACAACATGATACAGACACAAGCAAAACATCTCTCGCAGATTGGTGCGATCCCCTTGACCCCAGAGGAGTTGTCAGTCAAGGTGCTTAAGCCAAGGTCAGGTTATGTAAAAGGACTCGGCATGAGGCCTTCTTCTTTTATGAAGACTACTAATGCACCTGCTGAAAATAGTGACTATGTTCAATGCCTTGAGATGCAAATAGCATAGCAAAATGAATAAATTGCAAGGTTTCAAAAGTCAGAGAAGAAACAAAGCAAGAAGATACAAAGTATCATAGAGTGTTTGAGGTAGAAAGGTACCACGGGAAATTTTGAGAGTGGGGAAAGTTTAGATTCTGATAGACAAGCTTCTTGGTTAGAATATTATGTGGGTGTTTGGGAAGTTGCTATTTTAGTAGGCTATTTTAGTTTTTGACTAATTTAGTAGGCTAAAATTTTTGTGTTTGGGAAGATGATTGGTTTTTTTTGTAATTGGATATGATGTTTGTGAGAGAAAAAATAAAATGATTATGAGTTTGATATAACATTTTGTCTTATTATATATTTTAGTCTATTTTGTCTTTTTGTGAATTTTAGCCTAAAAGAGACTAAAATTTTTCTTCCCAAACACCCCCTAACAAATAATTTTGTTACACATGTTCAGTATTTCGTCACTAAATTGAAATATTTCTTGACAAAAAATTTCGTCATTGGAGGGTCTTTTTTTTCTTTTTTTTACATCTTTTCATGACAAATATTTTCGTCACTAAAATTCTATTACTGTTTTTAATGACGAAATATTTCGTCACCCAAAACAAATAGAATAAAATTTTATTTAATTCTAGTGACGAAATGAACAGTATAGGTGACAAAATAGTTAACATTTAGTGACGAAATTTTTCGTCACCAAATACCATTAATAGGCAACAAAATAAAATTTCGTCACCAAATACTTTTAGCAACGACCAACAGACGACAAACGTGGCGACAAAATTATTTCGTTGCAAATCAATTTAGTGTCGAAAATTTTATTATTGAAGACGAAGTGATTTTGTCATTAAAGAACCATTTTGTTGTAGTAAATTCATCTTACCTGGGATGAAGATGAACCACAACGTGCAAAGACATTAAAGAGGAAATTTAATATTGATGAGGTTGGTGGTTTCACATATTTCTGTTTGAGTCTCCTTGTTGATCCTGAATTTATTTGGCATCTACACTACACATGAGTGAATCAAAGTTCACATTTAATAATGACTTGGTAATTGTATGTAAATCTTATGAAAAAAAAAGGTCAGACCTTGTACTCAAGATTCCCACTTACAACAGTGTTCGGGAGGCAGTAGGTTTTCCCACCATTCCGCTCCCTCCCCCTCTCTTCATGCTAATTCCTGTGACTCGAACCTGCACCATAATGCAGGGAGCAGATAGAACTTTCCAACCCTGGGTATCTCTGTAATTTTCTTCAAGGATAGTTACATCTAAAAAAAAATTAAAATAATGACTAACATGCCTCAAAACAGATAAATTGATACAAGACTTATACAATATAAATTCATAACTAATTCCACCTCTTCAAATCAACCATTTCTCATTTCATTTCATAAAAGTTACACACGCCATTTATTTCCAAAACCAAATATGTTGTTTCAAAACAATCAACTACGTCCACTCTTGGCCAAAACTTCATCTTTCCTTAAACCAATCCAAAACATAAACTACTACTACAATACAAAGTTAATCAAAAACTACTACTAAACCCACTGAAGTTTCATTTTAATAACTACACCACTATTCCAATTCTTTAACACATTACTCGGTTATTACACATCTTCACCCCTTTAGGAGCCCATACTAATAAATTAGGATTTTTCCCCACTTTCAACACTAACATGCCTAATTACCTTTCAATTAACTAAAACACCCACAACTCATCCATATCACACACCCAAAATCCAAATCCCAAACCCTTATCATGCTTGTGTAAAATTTCTTAACAAACTTATTTTTAAATGCTATAAAAACTACCACATATATATCTATTATGAGATATTGAAAAGAAGTAAAGAAATCTCTTCCTCAAGCAAGAAGAGAAGATAACTTAAAATCACTGACAACGAAACAACGATCAGCTCAGATTAAATGGAAGCCCTCACCAAGCTCTTTGTTTTACTCCAAAGCACTATGGTGGTGAAATCAATAGATTAGGGTGTATGGGAGGGTTTTAAGCAAAAACTAGAAAGAGAGAGAAGAAATTAGGTTTAAAAATGTTTTAGAAAGAGAGAGGAGATGAAAAAGTGACAAAAAAACCCTTCTCCCCTATTTGATTTACGCGCAGACTGCTAGAGCAACCAAAACATCGCTTAAGCGTAAGACACGAATAAGTGAGAACATTCGAGCGACCAAAATATGGCTCGGCGCTGTGATCCCCTCCGAAGTTTTGTAGATCGAGAAGATTGCTCGGTATAAAGTAATACCGCTCGACAAACTGAAAAAAAAAAAAAAAAAAAAAAAAGAAGAAGAAGAAGAAGAAGAAGAAGAAGAAGAGTCCTGATTTCCTTTAAAAAGACGAACTACCAACCCGTCCACAATACCACCAACAACTCCAAACTCAACAACAACAAGACAAGAAGAAGTACGGACAACAATAAAAAGTATTAGATTGTGGATCCAAGAACACAAAAGAGTCAGGTCTAACCCAAGCCATTTTATTTTTTAAATTGAGTAGAAAAGTTTTTTTGACCACATGAAATTTTTTTTATTTTTTATTTTTTGCAAAAGTGTAATTCTCTGTGACCAAGAAATCCTAGCATACCATAACGTTGTGTTTTTGAAAAGCGAAAAGATGTGTGAAATTAGGTAAAATGTAAGTATATTTTATTCACATTTCACCTACCCTTTTACTTTTCCTTTTCAAATCACTTTTTAAATTTCCTAACCAAACACAGCATAAAGGTTTTTCTACAAAATCAAATCAAAACTTGCCAAAACAATTTAAAAAAAAAAAAAAAAATTTGGTCATTTTGTGGTGGTCAAATCCACACAATCAGAAATTATTTTATTTTTAAAAAATTTCATGTTGATTGTGTGTCTAATGAATATTAATAGATTTATTTAATAACTACATGATCTTAAAAATAAATTAAAAAATAGTGAACAAATTATAAAATATATCATGAGACAAGCACACAAACACATGATATTACGAAAATATATGATATACATTTATTTTAATTTTAGGTTCCACGATTCAAGAGATGAATTTAAACGACACATTATTGTTTTTCTTGGTTGGGGTCAAGGATTCTTTCTCTCAAAATCTTTTTGTGTCCCAATCTCAATTTACTATCATGTAAGAAACTCAAAATACAAAAACCTTGATGCATAATTAAATGATTGTCAATAAATTGAGATAGAAGAATATTAGAATTTAGCGATAGAACATCCCCAACTATCAAGTAGTGGCACTAGAGGTAAAAGATCTTCTATTTTTCTATATTAAAATATTCACAACTGTTAAGTCATGTGAAAATTTTAAAATATAATAATATCAAATCTTTTAAAATAGAAAAACAGAATGATTTAGAGACATAAAATATCATGCTAATAGACTAGCGTACAATCCCATCTTGCATTAAGCGTGCGCTACATGCTCATTTTCCAAACATTAGCTCATTTACCAAACATAGTAGTTGTGGGTTCAAACCTAATCAAAGATAAGGTTAGATGTGAAATGCTTTAGAGGTTCATATTTGTATCACTTATCACTTTTTTGCTGGTTTATCCATTTATGCAGTTTAGCAATTCTCTTTCTCGATACTCTTAAGTAGACTAGATATAAATTGTATTTGGATTTTTTTTTAAATAAAATTTAAATAAATAAAAATAGAGTGAAGCTTGAAATTTCAATCTTTAAACATAAAATAGGAGTTGGTAAAAGGGGTTTGAACGAGTCATTGGACTCAATAGAATATGGGTTTTAACATGTCAATGCACGGTGTAATTAATGAACCTTTCAAATACAATGAAGCTTCTCTATCTAAAAAATACAATAAAGCTTGTTTAGTAAATAGGTTTGAAGTCATCCTTGTTTTAGCAAGTCACTACAACATTTTCTTAGTTTAGTGACATTTGAAAGTGTCACAAAATTATTGGTTTAATGACATTTTTTAGTCTAGTGGCATTTTGAACACGTAGCATTTGTATCCGTGCCACGGTGGATACTAGTGCCATGGTAGATACTTGCAAGTGCCACTACACCATCATAGCTAAAAACTTTCAATGACATTTTGATGTCATGGTAGATATCATTTGTGGCATTTTAAAAAAAGAGTTAGTGACACTTGTAAGTATCATTACACCATCAAGAATAAAACCTTTCAATGACACTTTAATGTCATGGTAGGCACTATTCGTGACGCTATCAAGCACCATTCGTGATGATAATTCGTTGTAGAACAATTTGATCCGCTATTGCGGAGACTCGAACCGCCAACCTCTCGCACCATAAACCTTATACACCACACTTTTCTCACTACACCTCTATAGCACCACATGATTATATATGCAACATATATTATTTACATAGTACATACATCCCTATTAATATAAAAGTATATGTATAAACATAATTATTTTATTGAACATAATTTATGTAAAATAAACTATTTACTAGCAAAATAAAAAAGACCACTTTTTTATTTTTTAGTCACCAATTCTATACTTTTGGCTACTAATTATTTTTTAGTTGCTAAAAAACCTAACTTTTGCCGACCAAAATCGGATTTGGTCGCCGAAGATGCACTTTCAGCTACCAAAATTTTGGTCGCCAAAAAATTTAATTCTCGCCTTAGGATTTTAGTTCTCCTGCGCTAAAAATGACCACTTTTGGCGACTTTTAGTCGCCAATTGTAGACTTTTGACTACTAAAATTTTTTTTGGCACCAAAAAACTTTACTTTTGGCTAGTAGAATTTTTTTAGTTGGTAAAACCTATATAATCCGCGACCAAACTTATTTTTAGTCGCCAATTGTAGACTTTTGGCTACTAAATTTTTTTAGTCGCCAAAAAGCTTTACTTTGGACTGCTAAAAATTTTTTAGTCACTAAAACCCATATAATCAGCAACCAAACTTAGTTTTATTCGCCAATTGTAGACTTTTAGCTACTAAAATTGTTTAGTCGCCAAAAAGCTTTACTTTTGGCAAGTAATGCTGTTTTTGTCAGGAAATTTAGTCGCCGAATATGTTTTTTCCTGTAATGTATATTGAGTTTAATTTATTTATTTTTAATCATTTACTGCATTTTAAAAATTTAGAAAATATATTGGCATTTTTTGTTTTTTTACAAATGTCATAATAAGCTTGGAAAGTTTTTGGCTTAGTGGCATTTCTCAAAATGCTATAAAATATTTCTTTATGACACTTTTCACCTAAGTGTCATAAAAAGTAATTTGCATCTACCTAGTGTCCTGACATTTTTTAAAAAATGCCATTGCGACTAAAGTTTAGTGGCATCTGTTGGTAAATATCACAAACATAATTTTTTGTGTTATTATTTTATAAAATGTCATAAAATTAATGTGACATTTCTTCATTGAAATGCCACTAGAGCCTTATATGTTTGTAGTTCTGTGGCATTTTCCTAAAACATTTAATGCCAATTTTTATTTTTGTAGCATTTTCTAAAAACATATCACTAGTGTAGTGTCACTAAAGGGTAAATTTGTTGTAGTGACATTTTTGTTGTAGTGAAGTGACACTTTTTTTAATTGAAATGCCACTAGAGCCTTGTATGTTTGTGACTCTATGACATTTTTCTAAAAAATGTCACCAAATATTCTTTTTGTAACATTTTTTAAGAACATGCCACTAGTATGGTGTCACTAAAATGTGTTTTTATTGTAGCGAGTAATTCAAAAACTTCAAAAAAAGTTTAGCTTAAAAAGTGTTGGCCACGTGGCCTTATGATGGCATGCCAGGTGAGAACATAGCTTCTTTTAAAAAAAAAAAAATTCCATATGAGAGTTTTTATAGTCAATTTTTTTTTTTTTTTTTTTTTTTTTTTGACAATCAATACATGACATATTATACCATATGGTAAGAATCTCGCAATATGATTATATAATTAAGAGTGATTTTTTTTTTTTTTTTCTTTGAATACAAAGAATCTCGTGACTTATGAATCATAATTGATTGGATGTTTGATAACTCAAAATTAAGCCACTAAATTAAATGATCTATTTGGCAAATTGATCATAAAGCAGTGATCATCAAAAATAATAATAATAATAATATGATAATAATAATAATGTTGTTGAAATGGTAATTTGGGAGAGTGGCTTTCAATTTGCATCATCATCTATGCTTTGAAATGTATATAATTGGCAAATTCAAGACACATAAGTCACACATCCAATTTTTATTTTTATTTTATTTTATAACTTTTTTTTTAATGAGGGAACAAGAATAGTAGATTAGTTTTTTTTCGTGAAACATTTAAATTTTATTTTGATTAGTAAGCTTTGTTAATATACATAATTTTCAATTAATTGAGTAGTCTCACATTCAAAAACCCTTAATTATGAGTAGAAACCACTACAACAAAATGCACATTTGGCGACTAAATTTTTAGTCGCCAAAAGTACAATTTTTAGTCGCCAAATGCTTTGCCCGACTAAATATTTTGGTCACTAAACTGATCGCGGAAACCTTGTCGAGGAAGGTATTGGTGAATAAATATTTTTTAGTCACCAAAAGTCCTATAAATGGCGACTAATATTTTTAGTCACCAAAAATCATATGTTCCGCTACTAAAACTTTGGTTGCCAAAACTTGAAGTATCTATGGCGACCAAAGTTTTAGTCGCCAAAGGGTTTTTTTCATCTTTTTATTTTTTTATTTTTTTCATTTTATTTTTTTTAGCTACTAAATTCTTAATCGCCTAAAGTCTGCTTTTATTTTAGCTACTAAATATTTAGTAGCCAAAAGTTTTTTTCCATTTTATTTTTATTTTTAGCTACCAAATATTTAGTAGCCAAAAGTTTTTTTCCATTTTATAAATAAAATTATGTATATACTGATAAAATTAGCAACCATTCCACAACACACACACATTTCACTTTCAACCATAAAAAAAAATAAAAAATAAAAAAAATCATATCTAACATCAAATTAATATTTCCAAAAAAATTCTATACAAATCAAGTATAATCCAATCTCAAAAATATAATTCCATACATAACAGAGGATTAAAAAAAATTAATATCTAATCAGGCTGCTCTCAAAAAAACTCATTGACTAAAACTCATCCTTCAATTATAAATTCAGCTGATGTGTGAGGGATGTTAAATTTTGCGCTTTTGTGTGGCTTTGCATTACTGCAGGATTATCCCTCCCTCCCCAACAACCTTTGTTTACTTAACTTCTGAACTTCGTCGACCCTCTTTAGGCGCCCAAACCCCTTCAAGTAAGGGACAATATACTTTATCATATCATTTTTGGACATTTTGATATGATTTCCGAACACACTGATGTACTTGACTCTCCCAGCTCTGTCCAAGGTCTTCAAGCCAATCCAGTCCTCAACGCAAAAGCTTTGTCTGCACACTGATGTGCTAGTGCAATGCTCAAATTAAGGCTTTGGGTAGCAAGTAGGAGCTTTTGCTGATTGCACAACTGCTGTTGGCTGGCTTATAGCTCTGCTCAAAACAAATACTTCTGGTAGAGATTTGAATGTCAGGACAGTTACACAGGACAACAAAGATTCTAGTCTGACACTTAAAGCTCTGTTTTCTTCAAACTACCTGACAGCAATGCCTCTTTGTAATCTGAATTGGCCTAAAGTGGTTCAGGTTAGTAATTTAACAAAATCTCCAAGACATGGAGAGCAAGAAGCAGAAGTAGATGAATGTCTGAAGCGAAACATGAGCTAATCAAATGACAGAGCAGAGTAGCAAGGGGGGAAAATGAACTGCTCCCTGACGAGAAAGGAAAAATTATCAGAATAAAAGGATCCAAAAGCACTACGTAATCATACTCTTGGCAAACCAATATTTAAACATGCATGATAAACACCAAATAAGTGCTGAACCTCTCAAACTCATGGCAGATCTGCAGTAATGATAAACACCAAAAAGAAAGAAAACTAATAAGATAGAAATTGGATTGTCAATGCATACATATATGTCTGTGTGAGTTGTTTGAGGAAGAGAGAGTAATAGATGAGGGTTTAAGCCCTACGATTTAGATACATGCCTGGTAAACTAATTCCCTTGTATGACATAAAACAAGGGCAGCAACTTGACCTGCAACAGGCTCAATTTGCTGCAATGTTGACAGAACAAAAACAACAGTTTTCCCCATCCCATATTTCGCTTGACATATGACATCCATACCCAATATTGCTTGAGGGATACACTCGTGTTGCACTGATGAAGAGCCAAAGAAAATTGGAGTGAAGGAACCCTCAGTTTTAATTGAAAGCTTTACCAAACCATTTTACTTCTTCAAAATCAAGAGTATGATAATAGTTATTTACCTGAGAAATGTAAAACCAAAATTGTTGAGGTTGCAAGAAGCTAATCATCAAAAAATAAAAAATAAATATTGGAAGATGAGAGAAAGGAGAAAAAAAATAGGCAGCTACCCAGACCACGATTTTAAGACAATATTAAGTATAATGTGTCAACATATTCAATACCAGCAAATAAGAACAATAATAATCACTATCTATTTAAAAATAAGCCATAATATCTAAAACTTACCAAAGTGAAACTAAGTAATAGGAGATCCACGACAACCACAACCAGAAAGTACAAAGCTTATGCGTTTCAATTACAGATGCTCATTTTTCTTTAATCTAAATTCTACAAAAGCCTAAGAAGACAGCTAGGCATCAACAGATGGATGAACATAATATTATGACCAAAACTCAAAGAAAAACAAATATTATGGCTTCAAAAGAAAATCTCTAAATCCGGAGCTGTCAATTCTGACATAGCCCCTACAAAAACTAAGTAAATAGGAGAACGAATTAGAAATTTACAGTATATGATAACAGAGTTCGTCTCAGCGATGAAGCAGAGTTCATCTCAGCGATGAAGCCTCTGGATCTCGCGGCGGTGGATCTGTGAAGATCGGCGGAGGAGGAGAAGGCGGCGGCGTGAGGAGGAGGTGCCCCGGTTTCCGTCGAAGGCGAAGAAGAGCGGCAGTGAGAGAGAGAGGGGAGGAGAGTAGCGGAAACGGGGAGGGAGAGGGACGCCGAATAGAGAGAGAGACAGAGAGAGGCGCAGATTATTTTAGGGTTTAGTTTGGTACAAAATATATATATATATATCATTTTATACAACTGACGACTAAAATACGTAATGGTCGCCAATTACATATATGTGACACCATTAGCGACAAAAACCTTTAGTCGCCAATTAGAAATTTAAATCCCTTAAATTTAAATTAGAAATGTCTCCCTCCAATTTTTTATTTTTTGGCGACTACACTAATTTTTGGTCGTTGAAAATATGTTTTGGTGACTAAACTTTTAGTCGCCAAAGATAGTTTTTTTTTTAAATTTTATATTTGGCGACTAAATATTTTAGTAGCCAATACCTAATATACGGCGACTAAACTAATTTTTGGTCGCTGAAAATATGTTTTGGCGACTAAACTTTTAGTCGCCAAAAGATAAAAAATAAATTATTCATTTTAGATTCGGCGACGAAATATTTTTGTAGCCAAAACTCAATATACGGCGACTAAAATTTTTTTTTGTCGCCAATTCTAATATTTTTAGCGACTAAATTATTTTTTAGTCGCCAGTAATCAATATATTCCGACTAAAAAAATTTAGTAGCTAAAATTTATACTTTTGGTGACCAAAAAAAAGTTTTAGTAGCCAATTCCAACACTTTTGGCGACTAAATTTGTTTTAGTCGCCAATTTTAGTCGCCAAAGATGTATTTTGTTGTAGTGAACATTCGACATTCACTATAAAGAATTAAAAAAAAAATTTTAAAAAAAAATTCATGGTTGAATGAGGATTAAAATGTTTCCATATTTCATATACTCAAAATAATCAATCAATTTCCCCCCTCCCCCCTCTCCTCCCCCAACACACACACACACACACACACACACACACACACACTCTCTCTCTCTCTCTCTCTCTCTCTCTATATATATATATATATTAAATTGACTTTCTTTGAAATTTAGAGAAAATATAGTACGTCTCACAATTTTGACATAATTACACTAATTTTCTTTCTTGTAAGGTTAAAAAGACTAAAACTAATACAGATGATATGATAATACAAAAATACACAAAATAAAATATATATTTTAATGTAAAATAGATGATAATATCATTTTTTTTTTCATTTATAAAACTAATGAATTTATAATAAAAATGGGAGCCGAGCATTATATGAATTAAAACTGTTAGGTTTTTATTGTTGGCAACCCCGTTTGACAAAACTCCTTTGAGTTGTAATTTTATTTGCATTTTTATTTCAGTAAGGCTATGAGTTTATTAGATGCAAATCCAAACCCGAATCGAGCCATGCAGATAAGTTTGTGATGTTAACGCTTTCAGTTTGTGATGTTAATGCTTTCAAGATTGCCACTTATTGATTAATGCGGGGTCCATTTGCCGGTCGGCCATGGCAACAAAGTGCAAAATTGCATTGAAAATTGCATATCTGCCATTGGTCGCTCGAGCCAAGAATAGCTCGCTCGATCGAAGGTTTGCTCGCTCGATCCAAGGAATTCTCGCTCGAGCCAAGGATTGCGTCCATACAAAAACCTGAAGAAGTGTATTCCTCGCTCGAGCCAAGGATCCGTCGCTCGAGCCAAGGCACTAGTAGAAATCATGAAAATTACTCTCCTCGCTCGAGCCAGGAAATATTCGCTCGAGCGAGCCTCAGAATCTGGATTTCTCAAGGAGTTTGATTTCTTCCCAATCTTTGATTACTTTTGGTTCTCTATAAATACTTGGTTTTCTCCCAAAACTAAGTAATTGATTGAAGTCCTCCAGATCTTCTTTTTGGTTCTTAAAGGTTTATATCTGGGGATATTTTGTTTTCTTTGATATTTTATTGAGTATTTAACTCATGGTTTAAAGAGAGTACATCAAAGGTTTGTTTGTTATACAAAAAAGAGAAAGTTGTTCTTCAGTTGTGAATTCTGAAGAATTCGAGCCTGAAGCTTTGGAGGGAATCCGGAGTGGCTCATCAGAAAGACAATTCCGTGCTGAAGATTGGGTTGGAAGAGGCACATAGAGGTTGGTTCAATTAGGCGTTGTGAATTCGCTAGATAATTGAGAGTGATACTTGTGTAATTCCTTTATATCTTCTTAGTGGATTGTTCTTGTGGCTGTTGCCCGTGGTTTTTTTGATCACAATTGGAAGGTGTCGAATTGTGGTTTTTCCACGTAAAATCTTTGTGTCTCTGTCTCTTGATTGTTTGATTGGGATTGTTATATTCTGCTTAAAATTGATACATAATCACAAATCAACATCTAGGTGTTTTCTAGATTTTTCAAAAACAATAAGGGAGTCCAGTGTCATTATGCCAAACTTAGGGGATTTATTTTACTTTTTTAAAATTTAAAGGAGGCTAGGGTAATTTACCATATATATAGTTCAAATCAAAAGTAAGTGTTTCTCCCTCTAAGAAACTTGTGATCTCTCTCTCTGCTCTTAGGGGAAGAGTATGGTGCTTTTAGCCGTTTTTTTCCCTCTGTTTCTTTTCCTGCCATTTATCCTATTTTCTTTCTTATTCATCACCATGCTAGTCACTACTGCTCTTCTCATCTTCATTATCGACTTACCATCGAGAAAACTTTCAGATGTTGACTCAGATCTAATTCTTGACCAAGATCCGACGCTAAATGTAAATCCTACCACAACTACCAGTTGCGATGATGAACAAATCGTGAAGGCGATTGGTAATGTTTACCTGGTAGTAATTGTTTTGATTTTTAATTTGTTTTATTTATTTTACGTTTTTGTTACAATAATGTGTCTATACATGTAAAGGTGTCTTCCTTGCATGGAGGTTTATTTTTCTCTCTATATGGAGACTCATATCCTTCTACCTACGTGGAGGTTCTTTTTATTCCTTTTAAGATCTATTTTATACTTCAATATACTTTAATTTACAAATTATTGTTAGATGTGTAAAATATTAAAAGTCTCGTGTTTTTTCAGTAAAAAACACAGAAAACAAAAATCAAAAATCAAAAAATCAAAGACAGGGTGTGTGTGGTGTATTATATGTGTGTAATTGAAGTTCACAGAGTGAGCAAGCAATACCCAACACAAGACGCCAGAGAAGTCCTGCTAGAAAGGTCTTCACCATCTAATCCACTCCACTCAATTATTTTTTTCTTGCTGCAAAGTACTTGTGATTGTATTCAGTTGGACGAAAAATTATCATATGGGTGCCTTGCATTCCTAGTTGTTTGGTTACTACGAAAGAGCTGGAAAGTGTGAGAAGTTCAAAAAAAGATTAAACAAAAACTTTTTGGGAAAATAATCAATAAATCTTATTTTACTATTAAGATTATTATTCAGTCCTATTACATTTGAATCTAGACAACTAAATCTTATTCATCATAAAATGTTTTTACAAAATTCATTACTTCATAATGATGTATCTTATCTCAATTTTACTCCTTTTTTAATATGAACAATAAGTTATAGATAATTTCAAATTAATTAAAATTAAAAAATTTAATTAAATAAAATATTAATATTATATTAAAAAAATATAAGTAACAATTGGATCGAAACAACTTAAGTATAAAATGAGTCATTTTTTTTTTTTTATTTTCAATTATGAATTTTATTTGGTATAAACAATTTAAAAATGTTAAATTGTATTAAACTTCTAAAGAGTTATGAAAAATAATACTATGACAAATTTATATATTTTTCAATGCATGAGATAATTGATGAATCTTATATGCATGTTTTATTTATAAAAATTCTTTTAATTCAACAATTAAAAATATAATTATTATAAAATTTTAAATAAATTAAAATTATTTATGAATTTTTTGGTTCATATTTTAATGAAAGATAAAATTAAAATAAAATATACTATTATAAATAATTGAACTTTTTTATAAGAATTTATAAAATAAAAAAAGAAAATATAACTTGTTTGTCAATATTGAATTTTGATATAATTCAATAGTAATTTTTGAAACAAAATAAAACTTATCGGTAATTTTTTTAATTGTGGTTTATAATATTTTAATAAAATATCATAATATAATTTTGCTTAGATTAAAAATACTTATGAAATTATTGTTCATATTAAATGAGGGATAAAATTGGAATAGCATACACCATTATGAAAGAATAAACTTATTAAAAATATTTTATGAAAAATAGGACTTAATTGTCCATATTGACAATTGATAGAACCCAATAATAATCTTAAGAGTAAAATAAAACTTATTAGTTATTTTCTTACACTTGGGTGTAGTCAAAACTGTACAAAAATTAAATTTCATTTACAATACATACCGGCATGGTGACTATAGCTTTCAATTTTTGAACCCCCAAAAAATCACCTTATTTGGTTTTTAAAGGGTTGTTTGAGAATACATTAATAAGTGCACTTACTTGGATTACATTACATTTCTACTTTCTGAATATCTTTTTATAAAAAGTCAAAAAATATACTAAATAAACAAACCCCAAACAACCCCTCAACTCAAATATAATTTTTGAGATTTTATTTTTTGTGTTTTTTTATTGAATTTTTTTCCCTTCATATTTTAGTTATTTTTTTAATTTTTAAATGGATGTAATGTAGATACATCTAAAAAATAAAATATTTATGAATAAATCTAAAAAAAGTACATTAAAAACAAAACAAAAAAAAAACCAAAACAAAACAAAACAAACAGACAGACAGACACATTTTCTTAATTTTTTGTCTTTGGTGTACTTCCTTTAGATTTCTTCATAAATATTTTGCGCAAATCTAAAATATATTTTTTTAAATGACTTAAACATATAAGAAAATAAACTTTACTTTCACATACTTTTCTTTTCTTTTTTAACTCCACTTTTTATTAGATTCACATTTTCCATCATTGTTTTTCTTAGATTTCACTTTCAATCATATTTTTCAATCTGGACAAACAAACATGCAGTTATAGGCAAGGACTAACACTACATACCCCATGGCCAAGAGTCCTAAAAAACAGAAGAAAAAAGGCTAATCACACAATCCACTCAAAACCCTAATTCTTGATTTCTTATTTAGGTACTTACTTTTTCTCCTTTTAAAACCATTTCAAAGCATGTGGTTTCAAGTAACAAACAAAACAGTTCTAAATCTCTTTTATTTCCTCCCCACTTGCTACAAACTGTGGCCCCAACTCTCCAACTGACATAGCCAATGTTCATCACTCTCTCCCCCCTTAACCTAATTTTCTCTCTCCAAAGTTAACGTATCAAGTTCAAAAATATAAAAATAAATCACAAAAAATAAAAATAAAAAATAATTAAGGAATACATAAATAAATCACAGAATGAACATAAGGGTTATTATGCCTTTGGCCTTTGCTTCTCTCACGAAAGTTGATATATTGAGGAAGTCCAGGGATATAGAAATAAATCACATACAAAAGCCACCATTCCCTAGGTCTTTATTTCAATCTCCAAAGTTTATTTATCGAGAAAGTCTACGGATACAGAACTAAACATAGAAAAGTCACATAATAAACATAAGGTTTACTCTGCTCTTGGCCTTTCTTTCTCTCACCAAAGTTACCATATCAAAAAAGACTAGAGATGCAAAAATAAATCACAGAAAAAATTAGATAATAGACATAATGGTCACCCTTCCTTTCTTTCAACCTCCACTCTTCTTTTAGCCTTTCTTTCCATCTCCAAAGTTAATGTATCAAGAAAGTCTAGGAACACAAATAAACAGCAAAAAAAAGTAGCAAAATAGACTTAAGGGTCACGCTTCTCTTGGCCTTTCTTTCTCTCACCAAAGCTAACGTATCAATAAAGTCCAGGGACCAAAAAAAAAAGTAGAGACCCTGTGTCTATTTTGTGGTTATTTATGTATTTGTAGCATGCACAGATCATCCAATATTGTTTTCGATAAATAAACACATTACCCAATATTACACATAACAATCCTCCACAAGCTTTCTATGGTCACACAAATGTATATAACTACTGATGACTCTTTCAATAACTTTTTTTCTCATTTTCTTTGCCAAAAGTTTATGATGTTTAAACCAAATCTGCTTGTAAAAAATCTTGCTTGTATAGACAAGTCTATGTCCATATCTATATATATATAGATATAGCTTCACCTCTATCATTCTCATACCCCATCTTCGTATTTCTTTGCATTATTATCAATTGATTGTTGATGCCCATAAGGAACCTTCAACTTCTTTCATTTATTATCACTGGTATGTTTCTCCAACTTCCTTCTCTAACTTTAGATTCACTCTTCTATATAAAGCACTCTCAATAGTCCCCCTTACTTCCCATCTTGTGACAATGGACTTGAACAAGTGTTTTCTAGTTGTTCTCTCTTTGACTTTGGTTCTCAGACTTGGTGAGAGTTTTGATTTCCATGAAAAGGAATTGGAGACCGAAGAGAGTTCGTGGGATTTGTACGAGTGGTGGAGGAGCCATCACACGGTGTCTAGGAGCCTTGATGAGAAGCACAACCGGTTCAATGTGTTCAAGTACAATGTTCACCATGTTCACAACGCCAACAAGAAGGATAAGCCTTACAAGTTGAAGTTGAACAAGTTTGCCGACATGACGAACCACAAATTCAAGAGCGCTTATGCTAGTTCAAATGTTAAGCACCACAGGATGCTTTGGGGGAGCCCTAAAGGGAATGGGACTTTCATGTACGAGAAGGTAGATATGGTCCCCCCATCTATTGATTGGAGGAAGAAAGGTGCAGTCACTCGTGTCAAGGACCAAGGACAATGTGGTAAGGCTAATTGTTCATTACATAGATGACCTTCTACCAAATCGTGAATCATTTTTCTAAAATAGTGAATCATTAGATTCAGTTCATTTAACATAACTATATATTAATATAACTAAATTGTATCTATGTATATACAATAACCTCACATAGATCAATATCATTAATTGAATTTGTTTTGGCAAAACGGCACTGTTTTATGCGTATGGCTTACAAATTTCAGTGAATCGTAGAAATTGTTTTGTATTTGTATTGTTTTGGGTATGGCTTATAAGCTGGCTTTTTTGCTTATTACCAAAAGACATGCATAAAGTAGAGAGGTGATGTGACCTAAATAAGCTAATAAGCTAATTTATTTATGGTGTTGCCAAATGATGAATCATAGTAAATAGCAATTGAATTGTACGATTCACTCAATTTAAGATTCAACATGATAAATCAAATCATTTTATTTGAAATTTGTATCGAATCATGAATTACAACATTCTAACATCCATGGTTATAGGTAATTGTTGGGCATTTTCAACAGTTGTGGGGCATTGAAGGAATAAAGCAAATCAAAACAAAGAAGTTAGTTTCTTTGTCCGAGCAGGAACTGGTTGATTGCAACAACAAAGAAAATGCAGGTTGTAATGGAGGCCTAATGGATTTAGCTTTCAAGTTCATCAAGCAAAAGAGAGGAATAACAACCGAGGAAAACTACCCTTACAACACTGCAAATGGAACTTGTGATGTTTCAAAGGTAAACTAAAAATCTGCTGTTTTTCTTTATGATGTTATGCGGATAAGATTTGGACGGTTATGCAGGAAAACTAACCAGTAGTATCAATTGACAGACACGAGAACGTTCCCGCTAATGATGAGGATGCGCTGATGAAAGCAGCTGCCAACCAACCTACATCTGTCGCCATAGACGCTGGGGGTTCTTATTTCCAGTTCTATTCAGAGGCAAGTAAATTTATGACTAACAAGTTGTAGGTGCAAATGCAATGAGTTTACAATTTTACAATTAAATTTTTAGATAATTTGATGATAGAGAAAAATTGGTTAGCAGTTTTGGGTGGTTTGTTAAATGAAAAAAAATCATTCAACAATTATTAGATATGATAGTTACTAGATAAAGACATATTGGGAAAAGGAAAAAACGTGACACCGGACACACTAACTCAAGTGTACGTTTTATATAATATAGAATAGATAATCTAACAATAAATGTCAGTGTTAGAAACAGTTCTTAGAAAATCAATGTTAAACTGAGAAAACAATAGAATATTTCCCAAATTTTGTTGAGCACTATATTTGGCAAGGGGTATTTACCGGAGACTCTGGCACAGAGCTGGATCGTGGGATGGCGATTGTGGGCTATGGAACAACCCTAGATGGAACCAAATACTGGATAGTGAAGAATTCATGGGGAACTGAATGGGTAGAGAAGGGCTACATTCGAATGCAGCGAGGCATCTCTGATAAAGGACTGTGTGGTATAGCAATGGAGGCTTCATATCCAATCAAGTCCCCCTCAAACAACCCTAAAGGACCTCTACCCTCCCCCAAGGACGAGCTCTGAGCCTCTAAATCATATTTAGCTTTACCTTTGATCTCTGCCGCAGCTAATAATCTTCTCTGTTAAAATTTCATGTCTTCTTCTTCTTTTTCATTTTTATAGGGATTGAAGCTGCAATAATCCTCACATAAACATATCAAATTTGTATCACAAAATTTGGTGCTAGTTACATGCTATGTCTGTTAAAGCTCTGTTTGGAGCTCTCAGGATGAAATAAATCTTCCTTAATATTTTCACTTGCAATCAATTCAAGCAATTGAAAAGGGTTGACACAAACAAAAGAAAGAAAGATAGACAGAAATTTGAAGCAATAAGGTATGGCCAAGGAACGAGAACTTGACATTTATTTTTAAATTGAATTTTCACATAAATTATAGCTACTTTAAGAAATAAATCTAGTTGACATTTATATTTCAACTAAACTATCGCAACCAAATATATATAGGTTGATGCTAGTTTGCAACAATTAATGGTATCACAAATATATCAAGTTACTTTAAGAAAATGGGAAAGCACCTGCCTTTGGAAGGAGCAAAGGAGAATCATTTCCAAGGTTTAAAGACACAATAGTTAAAAGCAGAAATTATCAAATTTCTTGGAAGTTTTTTTCTCAAGCAAACATATATTAAGATTCACGGTATCTTGGAGGTGGCAACTCCTTAATTGTAGACATTTAACGTTACACATAGGCCGAGACTCCGATGCTCTTATTTGTAAACTGAACAATTCATGTCACCATATAATTAGTAGACAAGACATGTAAAGATACGAAACAAGCTGATCAAATAAAATAAAAAAAATGACATGAAACAAGAAATACAGAACTGATGTATGTCTTAAATGTCTTCAAGATCTAAGACTCAAAACAAAGTAAAACCATATTGCCAAACGATAAGCAGAATCAAGTTTCGAATGGATTTGTCAACCATAGCATCGGATGGGGTCGTTGCAGCCCTTTGAAGCCGACTGTTTACAGCCTCGGCCTCTACCTTTTTCCAAATATTGCTGGTGGTACTCCTCTGCTCTGTAAAATGTCTTCGCTGGAAGAATTTCAGTCACGATCTTGTTATCCTTAAACTCCTTCTGCTTTGCTTCCATTGATTCTCGTGCTAAATGAGCCTGCTCCCCGTTGTAATAGTATATCCCTGAAAGGCACTGTGTGCCAACATCACCACCCTAGCACACGAAAATGTCATTGAATGATGAAACTTTGGTTTTGCATATGAAGAGCACTTAAGTAACATAAGCTTGTAAACTTAAATTCTCCATGCAATTTTAAATTATTAGAAATGTTAAAGGCTCAAGGCACCAAGGTCTTCCAAAGCCTAGGGGAAAGAAAAAGTAAAATGTGAAATTCATATCTGTAAATCTTTTTTATTGGTATATGCATCAACTAACTCAAACAGCCAGTACAAATTTACAACAATAAAAAAAGCTAATTGTAACTTATACACAGATATTGTAAAATTCAAAATACTTGGAACAAAGCACAAGAGATCTCAATTTCAAGTAAAAGGATAAATATATGTTAAGAAGCCAAAGAAACCATTACTTGAGACATACCAAATTGAGATTTTCAAGTCAACCAGCTGATCGACAACAAACTTAGCTCAGTTATTGGAATTTGGAGTAATGGTGACAATGGCTTAAAGATTAAGTCCAATGCCCAAATCACATTGGCTAAAGTTTTCGGTGCTAATTTGAGCAACTATGTAGCAAATGTAAATTCCCCAAACCAATTCTTTCTATGATAAAACACCAACAAATGCCTATGCTTTTAATCTAATTTCAACTGAAAACTGCCAGGTGGATGAGGTGCTTTCTTCTCGGGTTCTTGGATGTGATGTCCGGTTTAGTTGTGTTTGTTTGGAGGGGTTAGGTCATGGGATTGGATTATATATCCCGCTCAATCCTAAATCCCATGCTTAAATACAAAAGTAAATCTCCAAATTGATAGTTCCTTCAGACTTAATATCCCGCTTATAGTGGGGACTATTCCTATGGGAGGGGTGGATACAAAATGGGGATTAAGGGGAAGTCCCAATTAAGTGGTTAAAAAGACTAAAACATCCTCAAAATATATAATGATTACATCATAAGAATGAAGTCCATGTCTTGTGATTCCAAACAAACATAGAAATGATAGAATTCTACCAAATTCCACTTAATCCAACAAGGACATTCCAAAAGTCATATAGGATACATATTTCTACGAAACTTCACTTAATCCAAGGGCATTCCAAAAGTCAAATAGGATACATATCATAAACAATTAAGAAACTCAATACTAAAATCTCATGTAATTTTAGTCTAACCAATCAAACATTTCTCAATTGGCTAGTTAACATTTTAGTTTTAAAAAAAAATTCAAAAAAATCACTAAAAAAAATTAAAAAGCTACAACAAATTCAAATTATAAAAAATAAGTATTTCTTTCCATTAATCCTACTTTTCGCATATTCTTTCATAAAAAGCTAAAAACTCATTCCCAAATATATTAATTTTTTTCTGTTCGTATTTTAACCGAAAAAAAACCACTAAAAAAACAACCTACCCCTGATTGCCAAAACAAAAAACAAAAACAAAAGTTCCGACAGTAATTACAACAAATGACTTTGACCAGAAGAAATCAAGTACTAAACACAGATTAGTAACTTAAGCATTCGGAGTAAGTATATATAGATAGATAGATAGATAGATGGAGAGAGAGAGAGAGAGAGAGAGAGAGAGATTGTTTGCTTACCCGGCGATTGAGAGTGGTGGGGTCATGGCGGCCCCAGAAAACAGAGAGGAGGTTGGTGTAAGGGCAATGAGCGGGGTGGAAGTGGAACCGAACCACCTCGGAGTGGTTGGTGACTCCGGTGCAGACGAGCTTGTAATTGGTATCGGGTACATGACCCTGAGAGTAGCCAACCTCCGAATTTACACTGCGTTTCGATTGAGTGATTTGGAGAGAAAAGAAAAGAAATAGAGAGAAATGTATTTCTCTTTTTTGTTTGGTTATTTTAAGTGGAGGGAAATAGAAAGAAATGAAGAGAAACTCATTTCTCTCATAATCTTTATTTTCAATCTTCCCAAAAGTGGAGAGATTGGGAGAGAAAAGAAACCCACAAATATTTATATTTTCATATAACCAATTTTACCCCTATAAAAATAAAAGAAATAAAATGATTGAAAATATAAAAAGGTTATTTTGGTATTATAACATAAAATAATTTTTTTTCTTTTCTCTTAATGAAATCTAACCAAACAAGAAGAAGAGAAATCACAATCATTTCTTTTCTTTTATTTCTTACTTATCTAAACAAAAAGGAGAGAAATTACAATCATTTCTTTTCTTTTCTTTTCTCTTATTACTTAAGTAATCATTTCTTTTCTTTTCTCTCCTAAGTTACCAAACATAGCGTTAGGTTTTGTTTGAATGTGACTAAAAAATGTCATTCATCCTAAAAACACACACCAAAAAAAAAAATTAAATTTATTTGACAAATTTATTTTTTTATAAAAAAAAAAAACCTCACAAAATCACATAATGAGATTAAATTTATTTTAAAAAATAATAAAATAAAATAAAATATCTATTTAACAAATTGAATTGATCCAAAAACACTCAACAAAATCAAAATTGTTCAAGAAAATCAAAATTGTTCAAAAAAGTCAAAATTGGCATTTTTCATCCAAAAAGTTAATCGGCGTTAACTATTAGACCATTTCGAGTTAAAAATCAAATTACATGGGCAAAATTGAAACAATTAGAAGTGTAAAGATCAAAATGAAAATAAGAATAAACTATATGAACCATTTCTGTAATTGGTCCTATATATAATTTCAAAAATGTTATGAATCATAAAATTTTAATTTGAATTTTATTATGAAAATATATGTGTGATATAAATTTTAAATTAGTAGAATATAGGTCATACTCATAATGACTATAGATCATTTTTTTTTTTCAAAATAATTTTTTATATATATTTTTTCTGAATTTATAACACTATTATTAATTTAATTTTGTACATTTATGTGTGGTATTACAAATGTTAATGCCCAAGTGAAGTCTTCCATTTGAGTTTGACAGCGCTAGTTCTTCAACATTATAATCAAGTAGGTCAGCTAAAACAGCTACAGAATTATATATTATTTGATACCAAGGCTAAAATGTTAAAAAGATTTTTTTGGACAAGCATCCTAAATAAATTGCACCCAAATACACTTTTTTCTGTTTTTTTTTTGTGCCAAAGGGTGCCCCCTTTTTTTTTTAGATGGTTAAAGGGTGCCCCCTTGGTCATGAATCAAAATGGTTAGGGGACCTCCCTAGTCAAACAACTCATAGACCATTTGAATTTTTTATTTTTTTTTTATCGAAAAAAAAGAGGTTTTAAGGGGACATCACGATCTTCGTAGGCCTAGGTCCCGGGATAGCCAGTTGCCAGTCTGATTTAACTTAACCCACAAGAAGGGACCTACCACCGAGGCACTGGACGGAAGCTCATCAAGCAAGCTTTGGACAAGAATGACCAGACGAGATCTCATGAGAGAGCCCCTGAAAATCTCAGGATTTTCGCGCCCTCCAAGAGTCGAACTTGACTCATGGCTGTGGGAAGACAATACCTTCACCACTGAGTCGAACTTGACTCATAGACCATTTGAATCAAAAAGGTTTCCTAGGCATCTCTAGAATACCAAAAAAGGAGTCCCCAAAGGACATCAAATAAAAAAAAAGGAGATTTCAGTGTAAGCTCTGGTGTGCTCAAAAAAAAAGGACATCAAATACGTCGAAGTTGGTCCACAACATAAGGAGATTTCACTATAATTGGGTGCAAGTATGTTTTACGTCTTAGATTAAACATTTGAATGAGATCTTATTTTATTGAATTTTAAAAAATTGAAATCTTTAGTAATAAAATTTTGAGGTGGTTTTTGCCAGATTCTAAGAATTGTACTAATTACACATAAGTCTTTAATAATAAAAAAATTATAATGTTTTTACCCCTTAATTTGATAATGAAATTTTTTTGAGACTTTTTAGATATTTTATTTTGTATTTGTGAAATAATCATTTTGTACTGATAATAGTATTGAGAAATTTATCGTAGTGAAAAATGATTGGAATATTTTGGCTTTTGTTTATGAATTTTGATTTATTTTTAGTTGATTTATATTAAAATATGATGTAAAAAGTATAAATAGTTAGATTATATATTTTTAAAAATATTTTTATAATAATAAATTTATCATTAAAAATTAGAACATGACTTAATGATGAATAAATCCAATATATAGAACCAGTCCATCACTATTCCTAAATTTTTTAATTATAGATAATGAACTAAATGATTTAATGATTAAACCACCCTATAGTGCTCTCTCTCTATCTCGAAAGTGTCCATTTAGCTTCTTGGGGCACCCACCCAAGTTCCACCATGGAAACATGTAAGCCACCATTTTTTTCCTTTTTCTTTTTAATTATAAATTAATGATATGTTCATAGAATATTTATAAATTTATGAAAAAAATTATAAGTTTCGTTATTAAGGTTAATAAAATTTATCACTTATTTGAATTTTTTTTAAAAATACATGCACTAAATTATAATGTTTTAAAAAAAAAAATACTATAAAGTGTCCTGGAATCTTCAATGTAGATCTTTTAAGGTTTCATCTTATCATTTGAATTATTTATTACAAGCATGTGACCCATGCTATATACGGTATAAAATAATATATTATTTAGATAATTATTTTAATTTTTACATTTTATCTCTCATAAATAAAATTTTATATATAAGTTTAAGAGTTTTATTTTAAATATTCATTTACTATAATATATAGTATAGATAAATTAAAATTATTATATTGACAATTAAAATTATACTTTGTTATAAAAAAAAATGGCATAGTTCTAATATTTCACAATTTTAGAATAAAAATATATGAATTTTAAAAACTTGTTATATTGGTTTTTGAAAGGGAAATAATTAAAGAAATTTTAAAAACTTAATGAGTAAGAATGAATTATCATAACATATAATTTAAAATATCAAAAAAAAAGTTTTAAAATGAATAAAGACTTTAAAAAGATGTGATTACAATTAAAACTAATGTCATATTTATTAATAAATATAATTTTATTTGAATATCTATTTATACTTTAACATGCTTATTTAAAACAAAACAAAAATAAATAAAAATATTAAGCTTGTTTGGTTCTGATTTTCAGAAAACAATTTTCAGAAAATTCTACCACTATAACAAAAACACATTTTAGTGACACCATACTACTAGCATGTTCTTAAAAAATGTCACAAAAAGAATATTTGGTGGCATTTTTTAAAAAAATGTCATAAAGCCACAAACATATAAGGCTCTAGTGGTATTTCAATTAAAAAAAGTGTCACTTCACTACAACAAAAATGTCACTACAACAAATTTACACTTTAGTGACACTACACTAGTGGTATGTTTTTAGAAAATGCCACAAAAATAAAAATTGGAATTAAATGTTTTAGAAAAATGCCACAGAACCACAAACATATAAGGCTCTAGTAGCATTTCAATAAAAAAATGTCACATCAATTTTATGGTATTTTATAAAATAATGATACAAAAAATTATGTTCGTGACATTTACTAACAGATGCCACTAAACTTTAGTAACAATGGCATTTTTTAAAAAATGTCAGGACACTAGGTAGGTGCAAATTACTTTTTATGGTACTTGGGTGAAAAGTGTCATAAACAAATATTTTATAATATTTTGAGAAATGTCACTAAGCCAAAAACTTTCCAAGCTTATAATGGCATTTTTGAAAAAATAAAAAATGTCAATATATTTTCTAAATTTTTAAAATGCAGTAAATGATTAAAATAAATAAATAAAACTCAATATACACTATAGAAAAAAGCGCATTCGGTGACTAAATTTCCTGACCAAAAAAAATTGGTCGTTGAAAGTCTAGCTTTCAGCGATTAAAACAGCATTAGTAGCCAAAAGTAAAATTTTTTTGTGACTAAACAATTTTAGTAGCCAAAAGTCTACAATTGGCGACTAAAACTAAGTTAGGTCGTTGATTATATGGGTTTTAGTGACTAAAACATTTTTAGTAGCCCAAAGTACAGTTTTTTGGCAACTAAAAAAATTTAGTAGCCAAAAGTCTACAATTGGCGACTAAAAATAAGTTTGGTCGCTGATTATATGGGTTTTATCAACTAAAAAAATTTTAGTCACTAAAAGTGGTCATTTTTAGTGCGGGAGAACTAAAATCTTAAGGCGGGAATTAAATTTTTTGGCGGCCAAAATTTTGGTAGCTGAAAGTGCATCTTCGGCGACCAAATTCGATTTTGGTCAGCAAAAGTTAAGTTTTTTAGCAATTAAAAAATAATTAGTAACCAAAAGTGGTCTTTTTTTATTTTGCTAGTAAATAGTTTATTTTACATAAATTATATTCAATAAAATAATTATATTTATACATATACTTTTATATTAATATGGATGTATGCACTATATAAATAATATATGTTGCATATATAATTGTAACAACCCTCACCTCTAACTAATGCTAAACTGTAACTGAGAATGATAAGTAACTGATTTGACTGAAATTCTGAATTGATTGCAAGAGTATATTACTTTACTTGCATTTCTATATGTTTGTCATTTGCTTGATCTGTTCATGTTTTAAGTTTCGAACTATAAATTGAAGGCCTTATCGGCGGCCGAATATGAAATTGATTGGTATTTTATGCTAATTAGAATTTATGTGATTTTATGGTAGATTTAATTAAAATGTGATTTGGTATGACTAAATTAGATTAAGGGGTTGTTTGAGACGTTCTGAATAAATGCACTTTTTGACTTTTTATGAAATATGGGTTAAGTTTGAAGTGATGTGGTAAACAGGTGATGTGACTTAAATAAGATGATGTGACTTAAATAGGATAGTGACTTTTTGACTTTTTAGCTTTTTTTGAAGATGCCAAACTAGCCTAAATAAAGCTAAATTAGATTAGTTCAAGTTTATTACAATATTGCCATTAAGTGGGCACTTTAGGACATTAATTGATTTTTCCTATATCACTTTGTTACACCATCTCACCCATTTCCACTAGAGACTAATTCGAGAGAGAAAGAGGGAGAGTAGAAGAAAATTTAGTTCATCAAGAATTTGGCTTGGAGACTTAGAAGATTTGGAGGATAATTGCAAATTGAGCTTTCATACCTTAATATTCAAGACCTAAGGTAGGAAATCATCTTCTTCATTGTGAATTCTAGTTGTATCTTTCATGGTTCATGAGTCATTAGTGATCTAAGTCAAGAATTTGTTTAAAAAGTTGATTTGAGTAGTTAATTCATGCATGCATGTACATGTTCTTGAAATTTGAGATTGTTTTTATAAAATCCTCACATGCATGTCCATTTTCTAGTTGTAGTTCATGAATTCATCATGTTTTTGGAAGGATTGACTCATTTGATCATGTGTTATAAGCTTTGAATTCAATTGAATACATGTATGTTAAATGTACATCTTGTTCTTGAAGTTTATTTGAAATTCGTGTTTAATTGACTTACCTTTGAACTTTGATTTTTCAAATTGATCTTTAAAACATGTTATATTATGAGTTTTAAAGTGTTTTCCATAAAATTGGCCCAAAAAGATCGAATTTGAGGCTTTTAAAGTTGAGTTTTGTGCTTGGGGATGAATCTAGAAATTCCAGATTTTGGACCCACGCTCGAGCGTAGGACTTCACGCTCGAGCGTACACTCTGAGTCATGCACCTCTACTCGAGCGTGGAAAGTCACGCTCGAGTGTGAAATGCATATGCACAGAAGTTCATGTATTTTACAGTCCGCTCGAGCGAGAGAGTTCACGCTCGAGCGAGGACTTGAGTCTCACACTCGAGCGGAGGTCGAGCCTCTGTCGAGCGTGAATTGCATGCATCCAGTACTTTCATGAAGTTTGCAGTCCACTCGAGCGAAGGAAGTCACACTCGAGCGGAGCTCCCTTGTCTGCATGTCCGCTCGAGCATAGAAAGCCACGCTCGAGTATGGACCCCTGTTTCAGCAAATTTTGAAAAGTGTTTTAAAGTGCATCTTTGCATCCTCTTTCTATCCTAGGCATTCCTAAGCCATGTTTAAGGCATCTTAATGAGGATATTGATGTAGAACCACACTGAGTCAAGATAGGGACTAAGTTGTTGATTTCCAAGTGTGTAACTTAGTGTGTGTTCGTTCTGTAACTGTGTAGGGTTAGTATCCGATGACGCTCATTAGCTGCTTATAGCCCAATGCTCTGTGAGTAACAATGTTGTAAAAATATGTTCAATCATGAATATTTTCTGAATGATCAATTGTACTATTTTCTGAAATGATATTTCTTACTGAATGAATGTTTGTCCTATTTGTAAACTGTATTCGTGGCATCCATAGCAATTTACTGTTACTGTACTATTACTACTACTGTTACAGAGATCTCTGTCGGTTCCAATATTGGAACCACTATTGTTTATTGTTATGATGGCCATCAACTGACTGTTCGGTCTGTTAAGGCCTACTGCACTGTTTGCTATTGGATGTACCACATATAACTATTATGGTTTCTAAATAACTGTTATGGCATGAAATATGAGCCACTGACTGAATGACTGAATTACTGATGTAAATGACCGTTTTAAATACTGTAAGGACATTCATTTTCAACCTCTTTACGCATGTGTTATTCACTAGGTTTTAGCTCACTGTTTATATTTATATCTAGGTGTCCAGGCACCGAACCGGAGCTAGATACGTCGGGTTAACTCCCTCTTTGTCAAGCCAACCTTTGTGCCTCACTTCAAGGTTCCGAGTCTGTTCAAGCTAAGGCTTTTTGGGGTATCTCAACTCACCCTTCTGTCTCCGTTTTGTTGTACTGTTTAAGACTTGCACTGTACTGTTATGGTAGGGATTTGGTCCCTAACCTACATATCTGTATATGATGTATGTATATACTGTTTTGGTTTTGAATGTGAATATGTTCAGAAAAGTCTTTTTGCATTCGGACTGTCACAGCTCATTGGACATCTCTTATTTACTGTGTTGGCTTCCGCCAGCCCCTTTACTCTGTATTACTGTCTTTACTGTTAAGCAGGCCTTCGGTAATCATGGATTACTGGCCGGTTGCGATGTCAAACCCATAGGGACGGGTTTGGGTCGTAACAGAGTGGTATCAGAGCGATATCAAATCACGAGTTATACTGCACACACGTGTCCAAATGAGCTATAGGATGTCCTAGAAAAGTAATTAGGGCATTGCATGAGTATGAGAAAGTGTGTGTGGTCATGACATGAATATATGTGCTAATGTGTTTAAGTATGTAACTCCCTATGTTTATTATTACCATATTGCCTATAGTGAAATGAACAATGCACGAAATGCTGATGAATCCGAATCATCTGAGGCAAGGATGGCAAGATTAGAAAGAACAGTTGAACTATTGACTGAGGCCTTGAGGCTACAACAGAACCAACAGCCTTCACCTCCTCCAGTTCAACCGGAGCAAAATGTTAATGAGAATATAATTGCCTTGACACAGAAGTTCAATAAAATGAAACCACCATCCTTTCAGGGAGGCCTTGAACCATTAAAGGCCGAAGCATGGGTTCTAGAAACAGAGAAATTATTTGAAGTGTTTCCGTGTTCCGAAACACACAAGGTATTGCTGGCTACCTTTAATTTACAAGAAGAAGCCAGAAGGTGGTGAATGCTTGTTCGTAACACCAATACTGTTTTGACTTGGGCTCAATTTAAAGAAGCCTTCTTTGAAAAATACTTTCCTCAGTGTGTCAGGGATCGCAAAGTGACTGAGTTTGAACAGTTGAAACAAGGTACTATGCCAGTGGCAGAGTATGAATCAAAGTTTACTGAACTCACCAGATACGTGCCACACATGGTGGACACTGACTACCAAAAGGCCAGGAAGTTTGAAAGTGGCCTTAATGTAGAGATACTTGACAGAATCAATGTGCTGAAGTTACTGAAATATATGGATGTTCTTGACCGGGTGATAATAGTAGAGTCGAACATCGAGGCATTAAAACAGACCGAAACACCAGCGACTGAATGGCGTGGTAAGAGACAGGGTTTTAAGTTTAAGAAAGGCCGAAGCAGTCCATTGAACAAAAAGCAAAATACAAGGTCAACAACCAGTTCTAGTCAGGAAAACAATTCCATACCACCCTGCTCTGAATGTGGAAAAAGGCATAAGGGGGGTTTGCTATAAAATCTCTGGTGCTTGTTATAGGTATGGCAAAGTGGGTCACATGGTTAAAGATTGCCCTTCCACTTCTCAAGGCAATAGTAAAGCTGCAGCTAGCGCAACAGCATCAACTGTTACACCGAAACCCAATCCCAAAGCTACCGGAAAGGAGCATCTAAGGCAAGGCCGAGTGTTCGCACTTGTACCAGGAGATATGCAGAATACTGAGACCGTTGTGTCAGGTATACTCTCAATCTGTACTCAAAATGCTTATGTTTTGATTGATTCAGGGTCTACATATTCATATGTCTCGCATGCTTTTTCGCGAAAACTAAATAGACCACTAGAACCCATGAATTATTTTTTAGCTGTATCTTCACCTATTGGGGGATCCATGACTTGTGCTTATATGTACCCTGCATGTGAAACTATTGTTGGAGATGTGCATTTGTATATTGATTTACTGCCTTTGAATATCGATCATTTCGATGTGATATTGGGAATGGGTTGGTTAACAAAATATCATGCTACCATAGACTGTGTAACAAAACAAGTTATTTTCCGTCCACCTGGATTGCCTGAATTTGTATTTAACGGAGTTGATGTAGTGCCTTCCCTATATCTGGTTTCGTCTATGAAAGCTTTTAAACTGATTAAGAAGGGATGTAAAGGGTATCTATGTTGTATATTGACTGTACCTACTGATGCTAAAGCTAATGTGGCCAGTATTCCTATAGTTAGAGAATTCCTAGATATTTTTCCAGATGATTTGCCAAGGGGATTTGATTGACAGGGACATTGAGTTCACCATTGATGTGATTCCTAGTGCACAGCCAGTTTCCAAAGCTCCGTACAGAATGGCACCTACCGAACTGAAAGAATTGAAAATTCAGCTGTAAGAACTATTGGATAAGAAGTTCATTAGGCCTAATACTTCGCCATGGGGCGCTCCAGTTTTGTTTGTGAAAAAGAAAGACGGTTCATTGAGACTCTGCATTGACTACCATGAACTGAACAAGGTAACAATGAAAAACAAGTACCACTGCCTCATATTGATGATTTATTTGACCAGTTACAGGATGCTCAGGTCTTTTCAAAGATTGACCTTAGATCCGGATACCACCAGTTGAAAGTCAAACCAAAGGACATTGAAAAGACTGCCTTTCAAACGAGGTATAGACATTACGAATTCCTTATTATGCTTTTTGGAGTTACTAATGCACCTGCTACATTTATAGACCTTATGAATAGAATTGTCAAACCATTCCTCGATGAATTTGTAGTTGTTTTCATAGATGAAATTTTGATTTATTCCAAAAGCACGGAAGAACATGAACATCATTTGAACATTACCTTACAAACCTGAAGAGAACAAAAATGTATGCAAAACTAAGGAAGTGTGAATTTTGGCTAGACAATGTAATGTCTTTGGGACATGTGATCACTAAGGATGGCATTTCAGTTGACCCACAGAAGATTGAAGCAGTAGTGAATTGGCCCAGACCATCTAATGTTACTAAAGTCCGAAGTTTCTTAGGCTTAGCCGAATATTACAGAAGATTTGTGAAGGACTTCTCCAAAATTGCCCTACCGTTGACTCAGTTGACTCAAAAAGGGATATCATTTGACTGGACTGACCAGAGAGAATCAGCTTTTCAAGAGTTAAAGACCCGACTTGTGACTGCACCGATTCTTACCCTACCCTCAGGTATGGATGGATTTACTATTTTTAGTGATGCTTCTTACAAGGGTTTGGGATGTGTGTTAATGCAGAATGGTAAGGTTATTGCGTATGCCTCCCGACAACTGAGACTGCACGAAAAGAATTACCCGACTCATGACTTGGAACTTGCTGCAGTAGTGTTTGCATTGAAAATTTGGCGCCACTACCTTTATGGGGTAACATGTGAGGTATACACAGATCACAAGAGCTTGAAATATTTCTTTACACAGAAAGAGTTGAACATGAGGCAGCGGAGGTGGTTAGAACTGATAAAAGACTATGATTTGCAAATTTTGTATCATCTGGGGAAAGCTAACACCGTTGTCGATGCACTGAGTCAGAAATCAATTGGGAATTTAGCCTGTTTACTCACCGAACAGAAAGAGCTGTTATGTGATCTTGAGAAATTTGAAGTTGAGATTGTTCTACAAGAACAAGGTAGAACATTGGCTACTATTTCTGCTCAACCGGCTCTCATTGAAGAGATCAAAGAGAAACAACATCAAGATGACTTTTTGAAAAAGGTCATTGATGAACAGGAATCCAAACCAAGGCCGAACTTTAAATTTGAAAACAATGTGTTGAAGTTTCAGGGAAGGTTGTGTGTACTGAATGATTCCGAACTGAAAAGACGAATTTTGCAGGAAGGTTACAATTCGAAACTATCTATCCATCCAGGAAATACGAAAATGTACCAAGACTTGAAACTGAATTTCTGGTGGCCAGGAATGAAGAAATAGATTGCTGACTTCATATCGAAATGTCTTCATTGCCAACAAGTTAAAGCTAAACATCAACGACCTGCAAGCTTACTGCAACCCTTACCAATACCGGAATAAAAATGGGAACATATCACTATGGATTTCATTGTTGGTTTACCTCGCTCCAGTAAAGGTATCGACTCAATTTGGGTTATTGTTTATAAATTGACTAAATCTACTCACTTCTTACCTGTCAAAACAATTTACAATGCGGACAAATTGGCTATAATTTATATTGATGAGATTGTTAGATTGCATGGAGTGCTTGTGTCCATTGTTTCTAATAGGGACTCGAAGTTTATATCGAGATTTTGGCAAAGCCTATAGACAGCATTGGGTACTGAACTGAGATTGAGTAGTGCATACCATCCTCAGACAGATGGCCAGTCAGAAAGAACCATTCAGACTCTGGACGATTTACTGCGAATGTGTGTCCTTGATTTCCAAGGAAATTGGGAAAGCCATTTACCTTTAGTCAAATTTGCCTACAACAACAGCTTTCACTCGAGCATTGGTATGGCGCCTTTCGAGGCTTTGTATGGCAGAAAATTCCGATCTCCTATTTGCTGGGCAGAAGTTGGAGATGGACCTTTGCTTGGGCCCGAAATTGTACATGAGACTACTGAAAAAGTGAAACTGATTCAACAGAGATTGAAAACTACACAAAGCCGACAGAAAAGTTATGCGGATGTTCGAAGGCGAGACAGGGAATATGAAGTAGGTGATCATGTTTTTGTTAAAGTAACACCAATGAAAGGCCAAACCCGTTTTGGGGTTAAGGGTAAGCTAGGGCCGAGATATGTTAAGCCGTATGAAATCATTAAGAAGATTAATCTGGTGGTGTATCAAGTAGCGCTTACTCCTGAAATGGAGCTGTAGACACCCCATTTTTGACCGACCTTAAGACTCAGACGTCACCGATTGAGCACTTGGTGATGTTGCATATTGTGCTCGTTCAGAAGTTTCAGAGTCTCGGCTGCGAGCCTTGCCTCCGGACTTCCGGATTCTTTCATGCTTTGCCTCGGTTTGTGAACCAGGCTCGGTTTTCTCTGTTTCTCTTCCAGAAGGGAGGGAGAGGTCTCGTAGATCATCTCTCAGTGGCCTTAGGCTACGTTTCATGGTCATAGGCCATTTTGCCCATTTCGGAGCCCAGTTCCAAGTTTTTGGAGCCGTCAGGCCGAGTGCCTCGGTTCGGGACCGCCTAACCACCTCTGTTTGCTCCGATTTTTGGCATGCATCTTATTTTCTCCCTTTTGAGGGACACTGTGGTCCGAGAGACCAACTTCGTGGTCGAACACCACTTCCGGTGCCTAACGATGGGTTTGGGGCCCCATTGCAGCGTTCGGCCCCCGAACCTTCATTTTGCATTGGTTTAAGTTCATTTTTGGCAGGGACCTCTGTTTCATTGTTGAGAAGGTCGTAGAAGAGTGGGAGGCCAGTAATTGTTTTAGCAACCAGTTATATTCCTTCATCGCCCTCCGTCGCCCGTTTTTCTCACTTGAAAGCCAATGTTGACCACCCTAAGGCCACTTTTTCTTGCCCTAAACTACATATTTGTGTTGTAGACACCTGGGAGGCCACCAATATCATATGGTCGGCCAGTAATTGTCATTGACCCTTTTGAACCCCTCCAAAAAGTGGCCTTTTCTCTCTCATGGTTCACTGTCTCCAGTTTTTGACCACATGGCTGTGTTGAGCACACATGGGAGGCCACCAATTTGTGGTGGCCGACCACTAATGCCACTTGACCCTTTTGACCCTTGGCCGATTGGCCATGGGGAGGGTCGGCCGGCCACCTAAACCCTAGCAAGCTGGCCGGCCATGATCCTCAGGGTTGGTACATTACAAATCTGTCCTCCTTTTTCCCCCAGATTTTGTATCCGGGAGGTTGCAGTTTTGGGGGGAAACTTGAATTGTTTTCCCCCCATTTTTCCCCCTCTTTCTCCCCCTCTTTTGCCTATATAAACAGCCCCTAGCCCTTGTCTTGAGGGTTAGAAAAATTTGCTTTGAGCCTCTTATATTGAAGCCCTCTCTCTTTACACTTCAAGCCTCCAAACCTCCTAAACCTTACACCATTTCTACACCACCACCTAGCACCACACCACTACCTCCATTCCAGCCACTTGGAGCTACTTTCCAAAGCTGAGGAGCACCATTTCTTGTGCCAAGAGGTTGTCAAAGATTGGTCTACAAGGGTGAGTCTTTTTTCCTTTCTTTTGAGTTCATTTTTGCATGCTTTCTTAGCCATTCTTGATTACACTTTTGGGCTCCGACCCTAACTGAAAATAGCATTTTTTTGATCTCTTTTTCATGTTTGTTTAAGGGTCTCTCACTGTTTGAGGCTTCCTTTTTGCACTTGCTTCTTTACCTCTCTTGTATGCCTATTTCTTGTGTAGTACTTTTGGCCTATGTATAAACTGTTTTGAGCTCTTTCATAAACTTAAAATTGGCTTTTTTTAAGCCCTTCTTCAACATTGTTGAAGGGCTCATCACTGTTTGAGGCCTCCATCTGTCACTTGCCTTTATATCCCTCTTTTGGCCTTATTTTGGCATGATTTGTTAGCCTCTTGTGTTTCTATTTTTGGGCTCTGTTCAGAACTATAAATGGCATTATTTTGACCCCCTCTTCATGTTTCATTAAGGGTCTTTTACTATTTGAGGCATCCTTTTTGTACTTTGTGTTTAGACCTCTTTTTAGGCCTTATTTTGCATAATATTTTAAGCATGCTTGTGCACTGTTTTGGGTCTGGTCATCAACTGTAAAATTCCATATTTTTGGCCCCTCTTAAACATTGTTGAAGGGCCCTCCTATGTTTGAGGCCAGCAACTATCACTTTCTTCTTTGTCCCTCTTTTGGCCCATTTCTTGCATGAGAGCTTAGCCATACTTGTGTTTGTTTTTGTGGCTTCTTTTAAACTTTAAAATACCATATTTTGGGTCCCTCTTCAACATTGTAGAAGGGCCCTTCTCTATTTGAGGTCAGCAGCTGCTACTTACTTCATTATCTCGCTTTCGGGGCCATTTTTGCATGCTAGCTTAGCCCCATTTGTGTTCACTGTTTGGCCTTGCTTAAAAATGTAAATATGCTTTTTTTGGGGCTTTCTTGATTCTGTCTTCACACTTCATGTTCAAATAATGCATTCTTTGCATAACCATAGGTCATTCCATGTACCTAATTTCATGTTTCGGGATTCATTTCATGCATCGGGTGCCATGTTTCCATGTTTCAGGACTGTTTTGCATCACATTTTGATACTGAAATTTGCATGCTAGTATGCCATATTCCATGCCTTGCCATGTCTTGTTAGAGTGGCATTTGGTGCCTTAGGGTCGGTCCTCGGTTTACGTGCACGTGTGCACGCATTTTGAGTGTCTCATTTTCATCTAATGGCCTCTTATGTGAGTGTGGCTGAGGTCCACTTGTGTTAGTGTAAGTCCATTATGCATTGCGTATGCCATTTCATTCCATAGCATTGTGTATGCTAGGCTGTATGTTAGCGCATTGTGTATGTCAGGTTACCTCGTGCATCGTGTATGCCATTTCATAGCATTTTGCATATTAGATTGTATCTTAGTTGCATTTCATGCATGTCATGCATATTGCATTGTGTTCGGAATAGGAGTTAGCCCGAGCACGGGAAACGATGGGCGTTTCGTACTCCGAGTGACGGAACGTGTTTCAATTCCCCAGTCACCGATACTCCGGATTATCCATGATGGAGTTAGGTTTTAGTTAAGTTTTCATGTGCATTCATTCCATATTGAGTTGTGCAATTCGATTCCTCGGCCATTATGCATCGATATGCATGATTGGTGGCACGAGGATCGAGACATGCATACATTTGTAAAAATACATTGCCATGCCCCTTTCCTGCTCTCTGTTGTAGCAAATCAAGAATCCGCAGTCTTCCGGGGCTTGGTGTGCTTTCCAAAAACTATTGCAAAACATAGGCTAATTGGGACATCACAGTGGATTTTCGCGCAAAGGTAACCCGGACATGCATCATTCATCATCTGAAGAGGAGTCAAGGCAGTCCCTAGCTTGCATGCCAGTTTATTGTTTTTCTTAGCTAATTTAGTAATTAATTAGGAATTTGTACATATCTTGGACTGTATTATTTATTCGAACTGTATTTATTCGGGACTGTATATTATTCTTTCGGACCCTCTGCGCGAGGGCATAATTGTAATAAGTGTGTGTGTGTGTGATGTATGTCTTCCAACCCCACGTCTTTCTTCCGTTTTATTTACCCGCTTATAATGGTTAGATTAGGGCATGTTTCAATTTGCATACAGTATGATAGCATGTTTGCATTCATTCATCTGTTTTGCATGCACCGGGCTCGGTGTATCATACTAACTGCATTTGTATTTCAATTCCAAATTGAATACTTGATAGCTGCTGCATCTCATATGCTATGTTTAGAATAGCCGAGCCTGCTATAGTTGTATTTTTGCATGTGTTGCATTAGGCATTTCTGTGTAGTTAGGATCATGCATGATTTCTAATCGGTTTCTGTTTTGGCTTGGAGTACTTAGTGAGTTTTTATGCTTTAGCATCCTTGCATGCGTGTGAGTGACTGCCATGAATAGCATGCTTACCATGAGGCTAATTGCTTGTGTGATATAACTGCCTGTGGGTGAAGGTTGGGTTACTTGAATTGGGACAATGCATTAACTGTGAGTTTTAAGCCCACTAAATAATGGCAAAATCATGTTTTCTAAGCCCACCTGAGGGTGGCAAAATCTGCATTTTAAGCCTACCTGCGGGTAGCACCATCAAACCATTTTTCAAACAAACAAACATGAAATATTTTGTTCCAATTCAGGCGACTCGGTCTATACTTGTATGCTGTGCGCATTACATAGTAAATCTAGGCTAATAATCGGAATAAGAACGCACAAGGTTTTCAAAATTAGATATCATGGTTAGTAGAGGTCGGTCTTTGATCGGGCGAGCGGGGCTGCTCACGAAGTAACCTTCCCCAATCGTACCCAAGTTCCCGAGCCAAGGCAACTTTGGTGATGACGGACACATGGCCTTAGGCAACGAATCAGGGTTTCCTAAATTTTCCAAAAATAAAATATTTAGGTGGCGACTCTGTATCTGGCAAAGCAGTCCATGTTTGCCACTTCTTTTCTAAAAATCTATTTTCTCAAAACGATTTGCCGGATTTGGACTCTTTGGTTCAAGATTAAGAACCGTAACACAAATCGAGTCCGAGCTGTAGCGAGGTCTCCCGCGGGCTTGTTACAGGAGCATATGCATAATGTCTTCCATATTTCAATGTTGAGGGATTATCTTCGGGATCCCTTCCATGTGATTGAGCCTACCCGTGTAGTGCTAAGTGATAACTACACTTATGAAGAACAGCCTATTCAGGTTGTAAACCGACGAATCAAGAAGTTGAGGAATAAAGAAATTTCGTTAGTGAAAGTGGACTGGCAAAACCATGGTGGCATTTATGCCACTTGGGAAAGGGAAGACGATATGATAAAGAGATATCCTGAATTGTTCCCACTAAATCCGGTATTCTTCCAAAATGAAGGTAATTCGAGTTTGGAGGACCAAACTCTTTTAAGGAAGGAAGACTGTGACAATCCTTACCTCTGACTAATGCTAATTGTGACTGAGAATGATAAGTAACTGATTTGACTGAAATTCTGAATTGATTGCAAGAGTATATTCCTTTACTTGCATTTCTATCTGTTTGTCATTTGATTGATCTGTTTATGTTTTAAGTTTCGAACTGTAAATTGAAGGCCTTATCCGCAGCCGAATCTAAAATTGATTGGTATTTTATGCTAATTAGAATTCATGTGATTTTATGGTAGATTTAATTGAAATGTAATTTGGTATGATTAAATTAGATTAAATAAAGCTAAATTACATTAGTTCAAGTTTATTACAATATTGCCATTAAGTGGGCACTTTAGGCCATTAATTGATTTTTCCTATATCACTTTGTTGCACCATCTCACCCATTTCCACTAGAGACCAATTCGAGAGAGAAAGAGGGAGAGTAGGAGAAAATTTAGTTCATCAAGAATTTGGCTTGGAGACTTAGAAGATTTAGAGGATAATTGCAAATTGAGCTTCCATACCTTAATATTCAAGACCTAAGGTAGGAAATCATCTTCTTCATTGTGAATTCTAGTTGTATCTTGTATGGTTCATGAGTCATCAGTGATCTAAGTCAAGAATTAGTTTAAAGAGTTGATTTGAGTAGCTAATTCATGTATGCATGTACATGTTCTTGGAATTTAAGGTTGTTTTTATAAAATCCTCACATGCATGTCCATTTTCTAGTTGTAGTTCATGAATTCATCATGTTTTTGGAAGGATTGACTCATTTGATCATGTGTTAGAAGCTTTGAATTCAATTGAATACATGCATGTTAAATGTACATCTTGTTCTTGAAGTTTATTTGAAATTTGTGTTTAATTGACATACCTTTGGACTTGGATTTTTCAAATTGATCTTCAAAACATGTTATACTAAGGGTTTTAAAGTGTTTTCTAGAAAATTGTCCCAAAAGGATCAAATTTGAGGCTTTTAAAGTTGAGTTTTGTGCTTGGGGATGAATCTAGAAATTCCGGATTTTGGACCCACGCTCGAGCGTAGGACTTCACGCTCGAGCGTACACTCTAAGTCGTGCACCTCTGCTCGAGCGTGGAAAGTCACGCTCGAGTGTGAAATGCATATGCCCAGAAGTTCATGTGTTTTACAGTCCGCTCGAGCAAGAGAGTTCACACTTGAGCAAGGACCTGAGTCTCACGCTCGAGCGGAGGTCGAGCGTCCATCGAGCGTGAATTGCATGCATCCAGTACTTTTCATGAAGTTTGCAGTCCGCTTGAACGAAGGAAGTCACGCTTGAGCGGAACTCCCTTGTCTGCATGTCCGCTCGAGCATAGAAAGCCACGCTCGAGTGTGGACCCCTGTTTCAACAAATTTTGAAAAGTGTTTTAAAGTGCATCTTTGCATCCTCTTTCTATCCTAGGCATTCCTAAGCCATGTTTAAGGCATCTTAATGAGGATATTGATGTAGAACCACACCGAGTCAGGATAGGGACTAAGTTGTTGATTTCCAAGTGTGTAACTTAGTGTTTGTTCGTTCTGTAACTGTGTAGGGTTGGCATCCGAGGACGCTCATTAGCTGCTTATAGCCCAGTGCTCTGTGAGTAATAATGTTGTAAAGATATGTTCAATCATGAATATTTTCTGAATGATCAACTGTACTATTTTCTGAAATGATATTTCTTACTGAATGAATGTTTGTCCTATTTGTAAACTGTATTCGTGGCATCCATAGCAATTTACTGTTACTGTACTGTTATTGCTACTGTTATAGAGATCTCTGTCGGTTCCAATGTTGGAACCACTACTGTTTACTGTTATGATGGCCATCAACTGACTGTTCGGACTGTTAAGGCCTACTGCACTGTTTGCTATTGGATGTACCACATATGACTATTATGGTTTCTAAATGACTGTTATGGCATGAAATATGAGCCACTGACTGAATGACTGATTTACTGATGTAAATGACCATTTTAAATACTGTAAGGACATTCATTTTCAACCTCTTTACGCATGTGTTATTCACTGGGTTTTAGCTCACTGTTTATATTTATATGTAGGTGTCCAAGCACCGGACCAGAACTAGATGCGTCGGGTTAATTCCCTTTTTGTCAAGCCAACCTTTGTGCCTCACTTCGAGGTTTTGAGTTTGTCCAAGCTAAGGCTTTTTGAGGTGTCTCAGCTCCCCCTTCTGTCTCCGTTTTGTTGTACTGTTTAAGACTTGCACTATACTGTTATGGTAGGGATTTGGTCCCTAACCTGCATGTCTGTATATGATATATGTATATACTGTTTTGGTTTTGAATGTGAATATGTTCAGAAAAGTCTTTTTGCATTCGGACTGTCACAGCTCATCGGACATCTCTTATTTACTGTGTTGGCTTCCGCCAGCTCCTTTACTCAGATATCGTTTTATCGTTAAGCAGCCTTGGTAATCACGGACATCTTGGCGGTTATGCGATGCCAAACCCATAGGGGCGGGTTTGGGTCACAACAATAATCATGTGGTGCTATAGAGGTATAGTAGGAAGAGTGTGGTGTATAAGGTTTATGGTGCGGGAGGTTGGCGTTTCGAGTCTCTACAAGAGTGGATCAAATTGTTTTACAACGAATTATCATCACAAATGGCACTTGATAGTGTCACGAATAGTGCCTACCATGATATTAAAGTGTCACTGAAAGGTTTTAGTCTTGATGGTGTAATGACACTTATAAGTGTCACTAACTCTTTTTTTAATAGCGCTTGATAGTGCCACAAATAATATCTACCATGACATCAAAATGTCATTGAAAATTTTTAGCCATGACGGTGTAGTGGCACTTGCAAGTATCTACCGTGGCACTAGTGTTTATCATGGCACAGATACAAATGGCACTTGTTCAAAATGCCACAAGACTAAAAAATGTCATTAAACCAATAGTTTTGTGGCATTTTCAAATGTCACTAAACTAAGAAAATGTTGTGGTGTACTTTTTTATTTTTCGTGTTTTAATGTTTTCAATTAATTTTTTAATATTTTAAGTAATTTTTTTTTTTAAATTTTTAGACACATCTAACATAAATACACTTAAAGAGTATAATATTTGTAAAAAAAAATCTTAAAAAAATACACTAAATACCAAAAAGATACAAAAAATAGTACATTTTTCATATTTTGTGTATTTATTAATTTTTTAAAATATTTTTTTACAAATATTTTACTATTTGGATACATAAGTAAAGTGCATCTAAAAAGTAAAAAAAATTGCATAAAATTTAAAAAATATTCACTAAAAACAAAAAAATACGAAAAACAAAAAACTTAGTTGAAACCAAACACACTGATTAATTTTAAGTTTTAAAATATGATTTTGTAGACTTGCTGTATTAACTTTGGAAGGAATATATTGAAATATTTTTACAAAAATTGAATATTAGTCATTGAACAAATCTTATAAGTTTTAAAATAAAATTTATAATAGGAAAAAATTAACGATATTGCAACATATGCATTTTAACAATTTTAAATTTTGAAAAAAAAAATAGATTAGGACTTTGAATTTTAATTATCGTACAACATTTTTATTTATATAATAATATAAATAAGGATAGGTAATAAATAGATTTAAAATTAATTATAAATATAGCTATATTTAAAAGATATGGTTTTGTATAGCTATAATTCTAAAATTTATTTTTTAACTTCCTATATAAAAAGATTCAAAATTTTAAATTACATATTTTTTTTTTTTTCTAAAAACATACGAACTCATAGTGAGTAGAGGTAGAAGTATCATTAAGGAAGAGAGGAGCTCCACATATTAAAGATAAATAATTAAATAATTGACTAATACCTTTAATGGTTTTGAAAAAATTGATTAAAATTAAAATTTTCTTTTTATAACTTTGAAAAACTATTATATGCTTTGAAATTATGCTGTGTAGCAATTGTGAATTAACACATATCATAAAGTTAAAAAAAAAAAAAAAAGTAACGATATACAAATATAAAATAAATGCAAAAAAACTTATTAATAATGATTTTGTTTGGATTTTGATCTATCACTTTATAATGAGTGGCATGGTTTTTATTATACAAATGATCATATCACGCCATTTTAGTATAAAAATTCTAGTAAAATAATATTAACTAACAAAAAATAGTTATCAACAAAAAAAAAAAACCAGATAATGGTTAGTAAAGAGGAGGGAGAAATAACACACAAAATATGAAAAAAAAAAATTTGGTGTACCTAAAAGATAAAAGAGTCTGTTTAAATAATACAATAGATTAAACATAAACTAACCTTCAAATTATCTCATAAAAAGAAAGTTAAAAAATAATGAGTTTCATTGTTTTATGAATGTAATATTTATAGGGCGAGAAAGACATGAATAGCTTGGAAAAAGTATAATGTATGATGGTTAGGATTTTTGGATAGAAGAAAAAATTGGTTAGAGAAAGAGTGCACAAAAACAATTTTTTTCATCTTTCATTCAGAACTTAGTGTGTGTGTGTGTATGTGTGTGAGGTGTATATACACGAGCGCCATTCTTACCGCCCTGAATTGTGGAATTTGGATCTTAAACTAGAAAGGACTTTTAGGAAACTTAAAGCCTCTTCCCGTATTCCTAGGCTTGAATATCCATACCCATACCTCGAACCAATTGAGATGGCGAACTTGAATGGCCTAAATAGGCCCAATTGGACCCGTTTGTTTTGACGTATGAGAGGGGGATTGGGATTAGGATAGCTGTGGGTCCTATTTAATGTACTGTTTGTTCACAGAGTTGAAGAAGGGACTGCAAAGCCGAAGGGCTTAGGATAGGCCTTGCAGATGGGATTCTGATGGGCTTCCAGGATTTGGTATTAGAAAAATAATCCAGCGGACTAGAAATTTTTTATTTTTATTTATTTTTTATTTTATTTTTTACGTTTCGGTCATTTTTTTTAAACATTAATGTTTAATTTTTTGTATTTTTTGTTAAGTAAAAATCATTATTTTATTTATTTTATTTTTTTCTAAAAATTTTTTATTTTATTTTTATTTTTTTAAAATTTTTTACATGTTGGCCATTTTTTTAAAAACATTAATGTTTAATGTTTTTGTATTTTTTTAGTTGTTTTATTATTTTATATTTATTTTATATAAAAATAATTTAACAATTCCTACACTAACAACTATCATCAAAACAAACACAATTTTACTTAATCCCTTCACTATTAATCATGTCACTATCAATCCCCTCCGTTCTACCTCTGAAAACAAACGGGGCCTTAAGGATTACTTCACACCCACTGCATATATATCACCATCATGCATCAAGTTACCCAACACCACCGCTACTCATTATGAGATTAAGTCCAGCACCATACAAATATTCCCATCATTTCATAGATTAGCTCATGATGACCCTTATAAACATCTGCATGAATTTCTAGAAATTTGCTCTACAGTGAGGATTTAGAATTTCACCAATGAGGCCCTAATGTTGCGACTGTTCCCATGTTCACTGAAGGACAAAGCCAAACATTAGTTGAACTCCTTACCCGCTAATTCTGTCACAACATGGGACCAATTACAGTAGAAATTTTTTGAGAAGTACTTTCCCATTAGTAAGACCAACCAACTCAAGCGAGCCATCACCAATTTTGCTCAAATTGATGGCGAGCAATTTCATGAGACCTAGGAAAGACTTCGTGACCTTCTCCAACAGTGTCCCCATCACCAAGCGCCTGATTAGCAACTTGTTCAAACCTTTTACTATGGCTTAACTGAGCCTTACCACCAATTGGTGGATTCTTCTTGTAGCGGGACATTCATGTCCAAAAATGACGTTGAGGCATGGCAATTATTTGAGAACCTAAGTGATAATTCCTTTCACCATGCCTCCGTAGCCCGGCAAGTCCAACAACCGGTAGTTAGAGCCTCGAAAAGATGGGGCATTTATGAGGTAGGGCAAAACCTAGAGTTAGCCCAACAAGTAGAGGCATTGTCCAACAAAAATGGACCAATTGTTAGCTTCAGGACATGCCCCTACACAGCAAGACAGCCTCAATTCCATAAAGCATGTGCTATTTGTGCGAGCCCTACTTATGACTTAAGTGAGTGCCCTTCGACATCACAATTCTCAGAATTAGTCCAAGAGCATGTGAATGTGGCTCAAGGTTTCTCCAACCCAGGTAATAACCCATATTCAAACAGATATAATTTGGGATGGAGGAACCGCCCTAAATTTTCATAGAGACCTCCTTCACAAGGTACTTCTTACAACCCTCCACCACAAAGGACGAATTTTAATAATTTTTCCAAACAATCTTCCTACCGACCCCCGGCTTGTTCCTCAAGGCAACTAGCCCTTTGAGACTCGGGTGTTGGAAGTTCTTTCAGAACTAAGGGGTTAGCACCAGTAGTTTACTTCCATACTCACTCCATTGCCAAGCTAGAGGCCCAATTAGGTCAAGTGGCTAATAACATAACTAGGAGGGATGAGGGAAAATTACCTGATCAGACTGTGGCCAACCCTAAGGGTCAATATGCGGCAGAGGGGTCAAATGGGAATGGAAAGCACCATAAACAGGTGCAAGTAGTGATCACTTTGAGAAGTGAGAGAGAGTTAGAACCTCGACTAGTTACGTCTGATACAACTAGGGCTAAGAAGGGTGACCACAATGGCATACCCAATGAGAGCAAAGGTGAGGGAGAAACACCTAAAGGGGATGATTTAGTCCCTAGTACTTCACATGAGCCTAAGGCACCCTTTCCCCAATGTCTTGATACGCCATCCCCTTTTAATAAGAATGCAGCATCCATGGAAGCGATGATGGAAGTCTTTAAACAGGTGAAAATCAACCTCTCCTTGTTGGAGGCGATTAAGCAAGTACCCTCCTATGCTAAATTTTTTAAGGACTTTTGTACACAAAAGCGTAAATCTAAGACACACGTGTCCCAAAAGGTCATACTCACGAAGCAAGTAAGCTCCATTTTATTGAGTGACACACCCCTTAAGCTTAAAAACCCGGGTGCCCCAACCTTTGCATGCATTATAGGGGACCATTTCATTGATAGGGCCTTGTTAGATTTAGGAGGCTAGTGTCAATTTGTTATCATACTCCATATACGAGGAATTCAAGCTGAGCGAGTTGAAGCCTACTACTGTCACACTCTAGTTGGCTAACTGGTCCCTCAAAGTGCCACGTGGCATGATTGAGGATGTATTAGTAAAGGTCGATAGGTTTTATTTTCCTGTTGACTTTTTAGTTTTAAATATAGAACTGGTAGCCAGCTTTAGGAAACAAATCCAGGTGATCTTAGGTTGACCTTTCTTGGCTACAGCCACTGCATGCATAAATGGTCGTACCGGGGTTATGGATATTTCATTTGGAAATATGCAAAAGAAACTCAATGTTTTCCAAGCATCCCAACAATCCCATGAAAGAGATAGTGTTTATTTGTGGATGTTGTGGATAGGATTGTGGATGAGGCTTTACTCTCCATTCTTGTAGAGGACCCTCTAGAGGCTTGTCTAGCTCATTTTGGGTTTGAAAATTTTGATATTGACGAGTCGGTTGAGGAGGTGAACGTCTTACTTAATTCTTCTTCTACACCGGATTTTCCTCCGTGGAAAGCCCGGTTTAAGTCCCTTCATCCTTTGTCTAGAGAGCTTGCCATACCATCTCTAGTCACACCACTTACACTTGAGTTAAAGCCACTCTCGGTCACACTCAAGTATGCATTTTTAGGGCCAAAGGATACTTTACCTGTCATCATTGCATCTGATTTAACTGCTAAGCAGAAAAGTCAATTAATGAGTGTTCTTGTGGCAAATCGGAGTGCTATAGGGTAGTCGATGGCTGATTTAAGAGGAACAGATCCCTCCATGTGCATGCATTATATACATCTAGAGGAGGACACCAAACCTTCTCGTGAAATGCAACAGCGGCTTAATCCCAATATGAAAGAGGTAGTAAAAAAAAAAAAAGTGTTAAAATTATTGGATGCGGGTATTATATACCCCATCTCGAATAGCAAGTGGGTGAGTCCCACACAAGTGGTGCCCAAGAAATCGGGCATCACTGTTGATCAGATGGTTGTGTCATCTAGTAGGCATGTCTTATGCCTTTATATTTGCTGCTTGATATCCCTACCGTTGGATGAGGATGAATCCAACGATCCTCTAACATTCTCTTGATTCCCTTCTAGAAGGAGATCTTTATTTTTCCTTACTCCTCACGCTCCACATGCCATTGTCAGCTATTCCTAATGGGATTCTTAAAAACCTATTTGGGCTTTTTCTTTCCTTTTAGGTTGTTCTACCTAATTGTTTTTGGATTTGGGCCAACAATTTTACCTTTCCACAATGTCCATAAAACCTCACTCAAGACTTATTGGATAATAACTTCAACTAATAGGACCGTCCATAAAAATCTCACACATTCTTATATGATATTTGGACAAATTACACTCGTAGTCTTTATAGTTTGCCCTTATATTAATTTGGCCTATGTAGTTCAAAATAAATAAATTTGACCTTGAATTTTTCTCATTGTCAATTTACTCTAATTGATAAATTTTAGGGTAAATTACCAATAGGTTATAATAATTGGATTTAATTCACATTGAAAATTAGTCCTAACTAAATTTTCGCTAAAAATAATTTTTTGTGACATTTTTTGCACATGTTGCTAAAAATTGATAATTAGTGACTTTTTTTGTCACGATTTTTATAAATTGTTTCTAAAACTTACAATTAGTTATATTTTTCTATGACGAATTTTTTAAATTGTCGCTAAAACTTAAAATTAGTGACATTTTGTGACAATTTTTGAGTTGTCGGTGAAAATTAACAATTAATAATTTTTTTTAATAATATTTAATGAAAAATGTGTTAATTATCACATGACCAATTGGATAATAAATCCATCTATTAAGACCTACACGTAAATTTCCTTAAATTTTCTTTAAAATTAAATAAAAAAAGGACAAAATAGACCATTTACTATCTTTAAAATGATTGAGGGGTTAACTTGTGGCTGACTCTATTTACACACCACATTTCTTCTCTAGAGCACACCATTAATTAATTATTTTTTATTACAATAATGACATTATCTAAAATGACCAAAATGACCACAAAAAATATTAATACACACCTTAGCACAACATCCAAACTCTAACCCTAGCCACCATCCATCGCCATTGCTATTGTCGGTTCCATCGGTCCAAACACAGATCGACGGTCTCGATCTCTCCGATGCACACAACAGAGAACGAATCGCAACGTCACGATGTCATCATTGACGACAATGTCTTCTCCAACTACATCTCGAACCTTCCTGACAAATGCTTGGCTTCAATTTTCATGTCCCTCGGTTCTGGCGATCGGAAACAGTGCTTTCTCGTCTGCCGCCGGTGGCTTGGGGTGGAGGAACAGAGCTGCCACCATCTCTCTCTCAACGCCTAGTCCGATCTGCTCTCGATGATTCTAGCTCTCTTCTCTCGATTTGATTCGGTGACCAAACTCATTCTAAAATGCGATCGTAGATCTACTAGCATTGGCAACGACGCTCTCATCCTCATCTCGCTCCGATGTTGGAATCTAACTCATCTCAAGCTCCATGGTTGCCGCGAATTTGAGGTGTATACTAAGTGGTGGTGTGGGATTAAGGACAAAAATGAAACGTTATGGTGTGTGTTGAGAAAAATTATTTTTTCAAATTATTAAAGGTGTAAACTGAGCAATGATGTGCCTTGAGATCAAATATGGTGTGTAAATAGAGGCACCCTTAGCTTGTGACTTAGAATGATCCATTTGGTTTTAAATAACAAATTCTTACAATTGTAATCATAGAGACCCAATTAACATAAGAGACAAATTATCAGCATCACATATATATTGTTTTATAAAAATTTTATATATAAACTCTACTTATAATATGGTATTATTTTTAATAATTTTTTAGACAACTTTGCATGTCTTGTGATTTGTGGTTGACTATCTCGCTGTGCATTAAAACATTATCACATAAATTTAAGCAATTCCAATCTAAGTAAGGTCAAGTTTGGATACTCCCAAATAATTTAAAAAGTCAAAAAGTTATTCAAAAAGTTAAAAAGTTAACACTATTCACTAAAAGTCAACAATTACGGCTGTACAATTCTTAATTCAAATTTTCTTCTAAAAATCAATTTTCACAATTTTTTATTACACATTTTTTCATAAAAAGTTAAAAAGTTAACCCAAACATCCATATTTTCAACCTCAATTTTTTTGTCTAAAAAGACAAAAAGTACACTTATTTAGTCTTCCCAAACAAGGCCTTAGTCTATAAACATCTCTTTTCTAATTTTTAAATAAAAATTATTTTTAACTTTTTAAAATCATTTATTAGTCTTAAAAATAAAAATTCAGATGTTGTCCAATAAATGATAGATTCAGATGAAGTCTTGCTTGGTGGCTAGGGACACTCAAAATAAAAAAATAAAAAATATATTTTTAATATCTCAAAAGCTGAATTATAAAGCTGGATTATAAATTTAAATGAAGTCTTGCTTTGATGCTAGAAAAACTCTAATTGTAAATAAATAAATAAATAAAATACTTTAAACACCTCAAAAAGTGCAACACACAACGCTACACTTCTATTATGATTGGCGTCTTCAATTATGATTGGCGTCTTGCATTGCATTTTCCTCTAAGTCACAAAGTCAATGTAATTATGATTGGCGTCTTGCATTGCATTTTCCTTCAAGTCACAAAGTCAATGTAAGAAGCAAAATTTCCCACTTAAATGAAGCATTGCCATATTTTATGAAAAAAATATTAGTAGCTCTAAGTTAAGAGTTTTAATTGGTGTGTAAATTTTATGTGATATGATATTTTAATTTTGATTTTTTTTTTTTTTTTTTTTTGATTTTTCATACCATTAATGCTCTTTTAGAACTCCTAAATTAAAAAGATATATCATTTCTGTATTTCTTATAAGTTAGCATAACGAGATGAAACAATGTTTCAATTGTTCAACTATTTTACATGACACTGGAAAGGCATTTACGGAGGAATTCAAATTTGTTCACATAAAAGAGTGTAAATAATAGTTACATTTTAATTTAGTTACATTTTAATTGATTGAGAATAGTACAGTCTACCGTTGTTATAGGATTATTACACTTTTTTAATATGAAATTCACGTATTTAGACTAACCATATTTATCGTTCACATACTAAAAAGGTATATGAACAACTTTATTTTTGCACCATCTTTTTCTATCACCATATAACAAATCAAAGAATTCACTTACCCAAAAAAAATAAAAAAAATTTAGTCCATTCATAAATTAGATAATTAGGTGTTTTGTTGTAAATCAGTTAATCTCTTCGCGAACATGGAGGAAGAATGAGGGATAAAATTTTACTACGTGTGCAGACCTCATGAATTCCTTTGAGCATAAGGCCCTTTTTTTAGGATAAAAGATTATTTTTGGTCCACAAAAGTTGATTGGATAATTCAGTTCATGATGATTCAAATTATACTGTCCAAGATTTTGAAGAAAAATATGATTAAAAAAATATAGCACTAATTATTGAATCAATCTAAATTTTTTTGTAAATAATTTATAGGTAAATTACACTTTATCCTTTTTGTGTTTAGTCATTTTTTCACTTTGGTCTTTAGAATTTATTTTTTTTTACTTTAACATTTCATATTTTAAGTTTTTCTCAGTTTGTTCCTAAAATTCATATCTATTAAAAATTAGACTAAAAAGACATATTAACAGTCACGAAATATAAAAATATTTTATTATATATAACTTACATCTCTAACATAAATTAATATAATAATATATTTTATATATTATGTGACAAAAAATTAAAATAAAAAAAATAAAATTTAAAGGTGAAAGTAGAAAAGTGATTAAGGCCTGGTTTGATAACATCACTTTTTAACTTAGAAATCAAAAAGTCACTAAGAAAATTAAAAAATCAATAACTTATACCAAAAAGTCAAAGATTTCATTTTCTCTCTATTTTTTGCACATATTTTCTTAAAAAAACCAAAAAATATTCTAAACATATTAATTTTTTTATCTCATATTTTAGTTAAAAAATTAAAAAATTATTAAAATAACATGTTATCAAATAATGTGTAAATATAAAGAATAAAATATAATTTACCCTAATTTATACATAAGAGCCTGCAAAATAAATGGATTCAATTGTAGAATGGGCCCTTAAACCCAACTGAACTATTCAATCACAAAGGTAGACAACAGAAAATGTGCCTCCTCCTTTTAAGCCTCAAGCAAGGATCTCTAGAGTTTTTTTTTTTTTTGAAGTTTTTTAGAGTAGTGCATTGTGTGATTGAGTTAACTTTTTAGTATTAAATCTCAATCACACAATATATCACTTTAGAAAATTTTAAGAAAAAAACACTCTAGAGAATCCTTGATGTTGTTTGTCAATTTATTCTTGTCCAAATAAAATTGATAAAAAAAAACCCACCTATTTATAAAACATACAAACACATCTGTTCAAAACTAATTTTTCAAAACCCTCTCTCTTTCTTGTCCAAATAAAATTGATCAAAAAAAACCCACCTATTTATAAAACATACAAACACATCTGTTCAAAACTAATTTTTCAAAACCCTCTCTCTTTCCTCCTCATCCTCCTCTCCTCTCTCTTGTCTCGTCTTTCTCACTCTCGACACCACATACACTGTTGCCACTGCCGCCAGATCTCCCACCACCGTTCCTCCCACGGTCTGTCTCCACCGCTCGAAGTACCCGAGAGCCACCATGGCCATCATAGACGGCGAACAAATAGAGGGGCGAGATCTCGCCGGGGCTTCAAGAACCAGAGGTGGTGCACCCTCCCAAGTGATCGTACGTGCGAGTCATGAACCCAGGCACAACGGTGACGGCGTCCTCCACCACCGTCCTCCACCCCCACCCACCACCACAGTCGTCCTTCCAAATCTGGTCAGATCTGTCAAAAACTCGGTGGACCTCTTTTTCAAAAAAAAAACTCAGTAGACCGCCGCTCCGCTTTCAGCCCGCTAATCAAGAAAGCGAAGGACTTGGCATTTTTGGAGAAAGAAGATGGAGTCGCATCGCTTGAAGTCATCGGAAGCGGTGGCTGTGGAGTTGTTTACAAAGCGGAGTTACCAGGAAGTAATGGAAAATTGATAGCTATAAAGAAGATCATCTAACCCCCAAAAGATGCAGGGGATTTGATGGATGAAGATAGTAAGTTTCTGACCACGAAGATGAGGCAAATCAAATCGGAGATTGCATAGATTGGTCGAGATCTGACCTGAGAACCTTCTTCCTCTGCTAGCCTACGTGTCCCGGCCTGACTGCCATTACCTCGTATACGAGTTCATGAAAAATGGCAGCTTACAAGACATCCTGAACCAGGTTTCGAATGGGACTCGACAGCTCGATTGGCAGGCTCGGCACAAGATCGCAATTGGGGTGGCTTCTAGGCTCGAGTATCTCCACACAAGCCATTCTCCGCGTATAATTCATAGAGATCTCAAGCCTGCAAACGTACTTCTTGACGATGACATGGAAGCTCGAATTGCAGATTTTGGGCTCGCGAAAGCAGTGCCCGACGCGCATACTCACATTACAACCTCCAATGTCGTGGGAACTGTTGGATATATCGCTCCAGAGTATCACCAGACATTGAAGTTCACAGACAGGTGCGACATGTGGGGAAGTATTTTTTGAGTACTAGCACGTGGCCGAGGTGACACCGAAGTGTCAATCGAAATGTCACGTGACATGACAGTACGTCGAGGTGATCTCGGGGTTGCCGAGGTTATCTCCGAAGATATCGGAATCCGAGATAAGCGGATAGGGGACAAGAGTCCTAGAATAAAGAGGGAACTCAACCTGGATATGGACAAGAGTCCTAGATATGGAGAAGACTTCAGTTTGGGTAAAGATAAGACTCTTAGAGAGTTTATCCTGATCCTGATCCCACTGGGAGTCCCAGATTAGTAGTAATCATGAGTCCATAGAAGTTAGGCTTCTATTGGGACTAGGTTTATGTTGGCTATAAAAGAAAGGCACCCCCATGGGTCTAAGGTATGCTTTTGATACTCAAGCTTGTGAGTTGAATACTTGATTGTCTTTGAGAGATATACTGACTTGATCGTCGGAGTGCCCCCGGATGGAAGAACCACCATCGAAAACTTCTCTTTCTGTGCAGGACAGCAGGGTGCCATCTATTCTGCCTGTGTTCTACCACTGAATCACTAAGGAGGGCAGTGTGGTCAGAAAATCACCCACACAATTTGGCGCCGTCTGTGGGAACGAAAGAAGAGTAGATGGCCAGTAACACGCAGAAGGAAAAGATCGGGGACGACGCTCCGGCTGGGAGTGGAAGACCCGTCGACTCTAACGCTGAAGGAGAAGACCACAACGAAGAAACTCGTGATCAGAATCAAGCAGAGAAAGCCGCCGGACAAAATGGTGATACATCAAAGAAAGCGGACAGAGGCAAATACTATAATGAGGATGACCTCAAGACCTGGAAAGACAGATGTCTGATGAGGGATGAGGAAGTAAAAGAGATGGCAAACAAGTTGGCAGACCTTCAGTCGGTCGTCAACTTCATGATGCAGAATAATGTCATGCAGCCGCCATACCCGCTGCAGGACACACCAATGCCGGCAAAGAAACGCCCGGAAGAAGGTGGAGAGAAATCCAAGCCCCTCAAAGACACGGGAGTGGAAGGTACTCTCGACATTCTGGAAGTCACGAGAAGAGCCGAGAAGAGAAGAGTCCGTGGGACATATCGCGAGAAGGAAGGACCCTAAAGAACATCGGCATGTTCCGGGCGGATATTGTGTTCGATCGCGCGGAGAAGGATCGAAAAAGGGGCCACCATGAGGCCGAGAGTAGTCTTGCAAAAATTTGAAGTCCAATAATGCCGGTGTAGGGAGAAGTAAAGAGGACTTGAGAGATTACCTCGGGAGAAGCAATGAGAATGCGAGTCGAAGTAACTTCGGTTAAGCCGAGGACTCCATTCTCGTGAATTGGACAAATTTGTCCGTAGAAAAGATTCAAGATGCCGAGGTTCCAGATATATGATGGTAAGTCGACCCTAACTTCCATGTTGGGTTATTTTTGAATTCAATGGCATTATCTGATGGGAACGAGCATTGCTCTCTGCAAAGTGTTCCTTCATCCTTCGGGAGATTGCATCATTGGTTCCACAAGTTACCAAGAAGAGCGTGAAGAAATTTGGGAAAGGCTGGCCGAGATGTTTGTGGCGAGTTCATAACAAACAAAGCTACTGACCATTGAGGGTGGATGCATTGATGGCTCTGAAGATCGGCAAAGATGAGAGCCTCAGAGCCTATGCAAAGCTGTACTACGAGGTGTTCAATTGAATACCTGAATACAACCAGGAGGTGGCGGTCGTCTCTTTCAAGAACGGCCTGAAGGATGACTGTTCACTGCGGAAGTCCTTGGCAAAAACCCTGCCAAAGAGTATGGAAGAGCTCATGGCGAGAATAGAAGTATGCGAGCGAGGAAGATACGTCGAGGGAATAAGGAAGCGAAGCGAGAAAATGGCGGCTTCAAGCGAGGCCGAGGTAACAATGGACAGAACAAACAGAGCGAGTTGAGGGCTAAGCAAGAAGTGGATGACGGTGTTCAATTCGGTCCAAAAGTCCTTGACCAAATTCGAAATCGGCCCTACTTGGTATGCAAAGAGAACCAGGAGAATTTATGGGGAGAAACCATGGTAGGCGTTGTGCCTACCACAATGAGCAGGGTCACCCAACTTCGGGGTTCAGAGCCCTTAAAGCACACTTAGAAGATCTGGTGAGACAAGGCCATTTAAGAGACCTTGTGGATGAAGCCAGAACCAGGAAAGAGCAGGCACGATTGCCCCAAGCGCCAGCAGCCCCTCCTCCCCAGTAGCGACAACCACAGGCAGTGGACCTTGGTGGTTAATGTGATCCACTCAAGGTGAATGAAAAGCGACATACGGGGAGACACAGAGGGTGAAACATCTGCTGACGCGTCAACGGTCGGACTGAAAAGACCTCGGCCTGAAGATTGCCAAGGACCAATGATAACCTTCACAGAGGCCGACCTTGACATGGTTCAGCACCCGCACAATGATGCCCTGGTAGTATCCCTCCAGGTTGGGGAGTGCCAGGTGAAACGCATCTTGATTGATCAAGGTAGCTCCTGCGACATCATGTATGTCAGATGCTACAAGGAGTTAGGCCTTTACCCTGATGACATGGAGCACTCAAACGGCCCGATGGTCGGCTTCAATGGAACGCCGACATGGCCTTTAGGCGCAACAAACTTGGAGGTACAAGCTGCCACGAAGAAGATGAAGACAGAATTTATTGTGATTGATACGCCTTCGCCTTACAACATCATCCTGGGGAGGCCGTGGTTGCATGCAATGGGCGGTTCCTCAACCTTGCATCAAGCGCTACGATTCCCAAGAACATGGGATTGAAATCGGAGGAGATCGATTCTTGAGCGAAAAAATTGCTCCATGGCGACAATGAAGTTAACTGCGACATTCGAGAACCGAGGAAGCGAGAGGTTGAAAAAGAGGACATGAAGGTCCTAGATGATGTCGGCAAGAAGCCGAGAAGAGTGAAGAAGCATTGAAGAAAATCTTCGTCCAAGAAGGCGATGAGGACGCTTCTTTCTTCTCGACGCACAGATTAGCCGAAGAAGAAGAAAGGAGTTGAAAGCCTTTCGAGAAAAAATATTGAGGTGTTCGCTGGACACCTTATGAAATGCTGGCATTGACCCCGAGGTCACATGCCACGCAGACTCAACGTTGACGGTCGGCCAAACACGTAATACAACGAGCGAAGACCGGCGTTGATGCACGCCGAGGCGAGAAGAAGAAGTACCAGACACGGAGGCCAGGCCATCGAGGAAGCCAATTATCCGACATGGTTATCAAATACCGTGGTAGTAAAGAAGAAGAATGGCAAGTGGAGGGTCTGCGTAGACTTCACAAATTTGAACAAAGCTTGTCCCAAAGACAGCTTCCCTCTGCCAAAGATCGACCAGTTGGTAGACGCCATATCTGGACATGGAAGGATGAGCTTCTTAGATGCATATAGGGGGTATCACCAGATAGCCATGTACCCCCCAGATGAAGAAGGCGGCGTTCATCACCCGAAAGGCTTGTATTATTCTGAGTCATGCCTTTTGGGTTGAAGAACGAACAACTTACCAAATTTGGTGACCAAGATGTTCAAACGCTTGATTGGCCGAACTGTAGAACTCTACATTGATGATATGGTCGTGAAGACCAAGGAACCAAAGGATCATCTTGCTGACCTAGAAGAGGTCTTTGACATACTCAAAACATATCGGCTCCGACTAAACGCATCGAAATGCGCATTTGGAGTCGGATCCGGTAAGTTTTTGGGATACCTAGTGACTAGAAGGGGCATTGAAGCCAGCCCAGATCAGATCAAGGCCATTTTGGAATTACAAAGTCCGACATCGGCTAAACAAGTTCAAATGCTAACTGGAAGGGCCGCAGCCCTAAACAGATTCATAAGCCGAAGTTCGGACAAATGTAAACCTTTTTTCAACCTAGTGAAAAAGGCCACGGATTTTCTATGGACAGCAGAATGTGAGGCCGCGTTGGCCGACCTGAAGAAGTACCTTACCTCGGCCCCAGTCCTCTCAACACCTCAACCTGAGGAGGAACTGTTTTTATACTTGGCAGTTTCAGAGCACGCAGTAAGTGCTGTGATAATCCGAGAAGAGAAGGGAGAATAGAAGGCTGTTTACTACGTAAGTAAAACCTTGGCCGACGCAGAAACAAGGTACCTACCACTGGAGAAATTGATGCTGGCCTTGGTAATGGCCTCAAAGAAGCTAAACCATTATTTTCAGGCTCACAAGATAGTGGTTCTGACAGAACACCCACTCAAATCCTTCCTGCAACAGGGAGACTTAACTGGAAGAATAGCAAGATGGGCCGTAGTGCTGGGCCAATACGACCTGGAGTTCAGGCCGCGAACAGCAATTAAGGGCCAAGTTTTGGCCGACTTCGTGGCCGAGTTCTCGCCAGAATACATCGAACATCGAGCTCTGTTGAGCCGAGATGAACGATGTCCAAACAAGGAAGGAGAAGCCCAGCCAAAGGCTAAAGAACCAAGGAAGGAAAAACTCAGACCTTGCAGCATTTACATCGGAGATTCCTTTTAACTTTTTGTTGATGGGAGCTCAAACCGGCGAGGCGAGGGCAGTAGTGTTAATTTCCCGATGGGGAGATATTGGAAGCGATCTATTATTTGGGGTTCAAAGCCTCGAATAATGAGGCGAGTATGAAGCATTGATTCTTTGGGTAGCGATGAAGCGAGGCAAGATGAGGTAATAGTTTTTTGTGACTCACAACTTATAGTGAATCAAACTACAGGAGAGTTTGCTGCCCGAGATGAAAGGATGTCGGCATACGCAAAAGAAGTCATCAGGCTGGCGGACATGTTTCAAAACTGCCGACTTCTTCAGGCCCGAGCATAGAGCCACCAAACAAAATGCAATAAGCATTATGCGTGGACATGAGACCAAGCTGGATGGATGCAATTGTTGCATTCCTGAAAGAGGGAAAACTGCCAGAAGATCGAAAGGAAGCACACAAGGTCAGACTGAAGTCGGCAAGATTCAGCCTGACAGCAGAAGGACATCTCTATAGAAGATCCTTCACTGGACCTCTTTTAAGGTGTGTACACCCTCTTCAGGTCGAAGACTTTTTGTATGAAATTCATGAAGGAGTTTGTGGAAGCCACGCAGGGGGCAGATCGTTAGCTCATAGGGCCATTACCCAGGGGTATTGGTGGCCCTATATACAAAAAGATGCAGAAGCCTATGTGAAGAAGTGTGAACAATGCCAGAGGTTTGCAGATTGATACATCGGCCATTCTTGACTGAACCTGTTTCGCCCTTGGCCATTTGCCCAATGGGGCATGGATCTCGTTGGACAATTACCCCAAGCAATCTGGACGGTGAAGTACATTGGTAACAGGACTACTTTACAAAATGGATAGAAGTAGAGCCCCTTGCCAAAATCCGAGATGTGGATGTGAAGAACTTCATCTGGAAAAACATCATCACCAGATTTGGGATTCCAAGAGCAATCGTTGCCGACAACGGAACACAGTTTGACAGCAAACTCATCAAGAATTTTTGCGCAAAGTTCAAGATAAAGAATTATTTTTCAACACCAAGCTTTCCCCAAAGTAATGGGCAAGCCGAAGTATCAAACAAAGTCATTCTGGATGGAATAAAGAAGAGGCTGCAGGCAGCAAAAGGAAAGTGGGTAAACGAATTGCCCAACGTACTCTGGGCATATCGCACTACGCCGAGAAGATCAACAGGGGAATCCCCCTTTGCCATGGCTTATGGCACAGAAGCAGTCATTCCATTGGAGATCTTTGGTAGCTAGCGCATCCTGCAGCTCTTTCTCGGCCTGGGCCACTTTTTCTTCAGCTTCTTTCTGCTGGGCTACAGCAACGGTTTTAATAGCTTCGGCAACCTCGGCCTTTTCATCGGCTATCTGTTTAGCCTTAGTTGCCTCCTCGGCCTGATCCTCCAATTTTTTCATCTTATTTTGGAGACTCCTGTTTTGTTTCTGGAGGGCAGCAAACTCCTTCTTCAGCTCAGCCAACTCCTCCCCTGTTTCAAAGGCTTGCACGGAGAAGGTGTGGGCGTGTTGGATGGCCTGAAAGAATACAAGGCAAAAGTTATTACAAAAAGTTTCAAAATTTTACAAGTATGAAAGACAGGTTCTCAAATTCAAGGACTTACTTGGACTGAACGCTGCAACATGAGGGCGTAATTCTCATAGCCACTCATCTTGGCATTACGCTCAAGATCGCCCTCAAGGAGAACCGCAGTGCTGAGCGCCACGCCGATGTTGACGTCGGCAGCACTCTCGTTGGCATAGATTGGCCTGTTTTCAAGCGTGATTTTGGGTTCCCAGGGGACTTTGGGAACCCTGGATCCCGGGGTCGAAGATTTCTGTTTCTTCGATGGAGCAGACCCTGATGGTTGAGCCTCAGCCGACCTCTTCGCAGGTGCAGAAGTAGTCTTCTGACTCTGGGTCAACTTAGAGATGGGCACAGCATCTTCATCCTCGGCTTCGACAGCCTTGGCCTTTGGCTGGGCCTTCTTGATTCTCTTTGATTTAGGCGGAGGCACTGATTGGGATGGTGCATCATCCGCATCGGCTGGAAGGTCGGCGAGGAGATCCAGCACAACTTTCTTCAGGCGCTCCATTTCGGCTGTTTTGACAAGACGTCGTGACGCTTTCTTTCTGGAACTGGAACCAAGAGTGGTGCCGAGGTGGATGGAAGATCAGCTGGGTCAGAAGTGGAACCTTGATCTGTCCGGGATATAGATGCGGATTGAGTTGTGGCTGTAGACAGGCTCCTTTTCTTCGCTCTTGGGATGTCGGGCAGAGTTGATTTATACGTTGGGATGAAGTTTAACAGAAGTGGGGCTTTGCGTTTATGGATTGGGAGGTTCAAGAGCTTCTTCAATCCTTTCCCAGGGTAATAGGACTGGCGAAAGTCCTTGGGAGGCTTGCGAACGTCTGCAAAAGGAAACACAACATCAGAAACAAATTTGTTGAAAAATTAAGGAAAGCAACAGTTAAGCAGTTAACACAAGGATCTTACCCTTGCCCTCCTTGACCGTTCGAGGAAGAGGGAAGAGACGGACTTCTTCATCTGGGCCAAATTCCGGTTCGAAGCGATGAGATAATCATCTCCAGCCCCTTTGTTGGAGTCTGGAAGGTCGGCTACAATCTTAAACTCGATGGACCTTGGCTTAAGGTAATAGACATAACCTTTTTCCTTAAGGTTCAGGGCACACATGGTGTAGCAGTATTGGATGTCGGCAAGAGTGATCCTAACACTCTCCTGCCGAGCTAAGGCTATTATACCATTAAGCGTTCTGTAGGCGTTAATGGTGAGTTGCATAGGGTTGAGGATGTAGTAGTGGAGGACTTCGCGGAAGAGGGGATCTAGGGGGAACCGAAGTCCACATTGGACAAAGGCTACAACAGGAAAAGACATGTTATCGTTCTCAGGCATATGGAGTCGTTCTCCCCAGCTAACCTCAGGTGAACATCGGCAGGGATGGAGAATTCTTGCCTAAAATACTCTAGTTTGGTTGGGGAGTTAACCCTATCTCTCCACACACCCATGGTTTTGATGTACGAGTATTTAGCTACAGAGATAGGATATTCCTAAAGGGCTCTAGGGACCTCGGCTTGAGCCTAAAATGTATATCGGTGAAATTCGTTTCAGTTTTTCCTAAAAAGTGAAGGTCCTTCAGACAAATCCCAAACCTAGATCTACGAAGAACGAGTATGGAAGGCAAAAATCTGGAAAATAGAAAAGCAGAAACGAAGTCTCAGATTCAAGAATAGAAAATGTGGAAGACCAAGAACAAGAGGTGCAACAGTGCGAGTGTTCATAACATGTGCAAAAAACCAGAAAATAGTGCACGCAGGTGAACGATTCACAAGTCAAATAATGAGCAGAACAACAGTGGCAAGAAATTTCAGGATAAAGTCAAGAAATTTGGAGGAGAAGAGCCGATTGCTTACGAGAAAAGATGAAGTAGGAGTGAGCTTACGAGATCGCATTTACGAGGCAACTTGATGGCCAAAGCCAGCAGAATGGAGGAATAAAACCGATTCAAGAGCTTAGAGCAAGAGTAATGGTGGGTTTAAGAAGGAGCGAGAGAGTAAGGAAATCAAATGCGAGGGTGAAGAGCCAAAGGGCGATTCAATTGTTTTGTCAAAACGTGAAAGCAATGACAAAAGCGAAGCATTTAATGCGCTGAGTAAACGCTTTCGTCGACGGCAGTAAAGGAAAAAAGACGGCTTGTGAATGGCCAGGACGCTGACGCCAATAAGGAAAAACGCTCGAGAAGAAAAAAAAAAGGTGTATGACAGCTCATACACTTGGGAGAATTCGTGTGAATTCTTGTTCTTAGATGGAGACATGTCGGCCTGAAAATAAATGATCTCGGCTAGAAAGTTCTTGAGCCGACGTTCGAGAAAAGGTTTGAATATAGGTTCCATCACCTCAGAATGCCGAGGTAATAGAACCTAGGGGGCAGTTGTGGGGAAGTATTTTTTGAGTACTAGCACGTGGCCGAGGTAACACCGAAGTGTCAATCGAAATGTCACGTGACATGACAGTACGCCGAGGTGATCTCGGGGTTACCGAGGTTATCTCCGAAGATATCGGAATCCGAGAAAAGCGGATAGGGGACAAGAGTCCTAGAATAAAGAGGGAACTCAACCTGGATATGGACAAGAGTCCTAGATATGGAGAAGACTTCAGTTTGGGTAAAGATAAGACTCTTAGAGAGTTTATCCTGATCCCACTGAGAGTCGCAGATTAGTAGTAATCATGAGTCCATAGAAGTTAGGCTTCTATTGGGACTAAGTTTATGTTGGCTACAAAAGAAAGGCATCCCCATGGGTCTAAGGTATGCTTTTGATACTCAAGCTTGTGAGTTGAATATTTGATTGTCTTTGAGAGATATACTGACTTGATCGTCGGAGTGCCCCTGGGTGGAAGAGCCACCATCGGAAACTTCTCTTTCTGCGAGCAACAGGTGCCATCTATTACGCTTTGTGTTCTACCAATCGAATCACTAAGGAGAGGCGGTGTGGTGAAAATCACCCACACTGACATATTGACTTTGAAGTCTTGTTGGGAGTTCTGGTGATAGGAAAGTTTCCATCTGATGATTTCTTCCAACATACATCAGAAATGAGTTTCGTGAAGTGGATGAGAAAGGTCATGACTTCTGAGGAAGAGGATCCAAACAGAGCAATTGACCCGAGACTGATGGGGAACGGGGAGGAGGACAAGATGCTCCTCGTTCTTAAGATTGCTTGCTTCTGCACTCTCGATAATCCGAAACAGAGGCCTAACAGCAAGGAGGTTAGGTGCATGTTGTCTCAGATCAAGAACTAAGAAAGCTACTAGGGGTTGTTTGAGATGACCTAAATAAGTGTATTTTTTGTCTTTTTATGAAAAGAAGTGTAGAAAAGTAGAGAGGTGATGCGATGGAAAAAAGATAAAAAGTGTGTACTTATTTTGGGTAGCCAAACTTGGCCTAAATGTTGTGTAAGTGCAAGAATAATGATGCATATCATGTATGTGATGAAGAATGTTTTTTTTTTTCAAAAAAAAAAAAAAAAAACAATCGGTAGAAGGGGAATAAGGGAAGTAAAAGTCGAATCTGGGCATTGCGTCCGATAAGGGAATGCCTCATTCAACAGACAAACCCTAGGTCTCAAGTAGAACGGCTATTTGTCCCCAAGGTATGAACGTTGTTGTAAACTATGTCAAGTTGTAATTCAAATATTGTTTTGCTATGTTTTTTTGTCTTCACTAAGAGAATAGTGTTTCCAGCAACAATTTCAGTCAAAACACATCTATTGCATTAAGCTCTGTATTCGTTACATAATCTGCGATCAAGTTGGTTGTTGACTTTGAATTTTGTATTCATTACATATAATATGCATCTAAGTTGGTTGTTCTGAAGCTGACTTTGAATGTCCATATTATTTTTATTTATTTATTTCTTAGATCTTTTCTAGGAAACAATTTCTTCTACACAAGTCAGAATATACAATGACAAACAGCAATTATAGCCTCTTTTTTTTTTTTAGGAGGCAATTGTAATGGGGACAGAGGCGGCTTAACTACCAGACCACTTAATTCATTGTCTAAGGCTGAATAAAAAAATTTCAAAAAAAAATTTATTGTCGAAAGCCACAATTTTTCAAAGACCCAGTAAAATAAAGCTTCATTTAATATTTAACCTATGATCTTAAACTATGAACGGATACTTCTAAAAGAGAATCATATCCACGTTGTATCCATATTGAATACTGGTATGCTTCAGACACGTGTGGATACGTATCCAATACTTCCTAAACATATCCTATAGTTGATGTTAATTTTAAAGAGTATCGGATACTTTTCAAACACTCTAAGTCACGTATCCAAACTATTATAAAATTGAAATTGTAATAATTTTTGCACAGTATTACATATAATTGTTAAAATAAACACCATAATAATTTTTCAATATATTCAACGTACCCTAACCATATCTATATCTTAATTTTTTAGATTTTCTTATGTTGTCGTATTCATGTCGTAACGTAACCATATCTATGCTTCATTGTTCTCAAAAAATCTTACATCATTGATCTCAAAAAATCTTAAGTGGCTCCTATAATGGGAATGGAGGAAAGTAGTTGAAAGCCACAAGACTTGAAGCAAGAAAAGCAAAAAGGAGAGGAAGAAGTGGGACTGCCACATTGATTCATGAACTGCCTAAAATATTAGCACTAAACTTCCAGTAGCTAATAAGATGAAGTAAGAAAAGAAACGTAAGAGTCATATGTCCTTGATTTCTCCTCTAATGTTTCCAAGTGAGGAAAATTACCAAAACTACCATTATGACAATATCTATCATAATTCCATACGAGGAACATTAAGGCTAGAAGAATGATGAAAGTGTTGATCAAAACTTCAATAGGAAGAGATTATTTGCTTTATTAGCGAAGTAGGGTCGGGGAGGCTTCAACCATGAGAAATCATGACATATGCTAGCACAGCTCTATGGTGCTTAGTGACAGAAATTTTATTTCAAAGTAACAGTGTCATCCAGATTGTGAAAGAGTCACTCTATAATAGTGAATTACAATGACAAAGCTAGTTTTTTGTTTAAAAATCATTTCCACGGTGAGTTATTGTCTCGCTTTTAAGCATATGTATTTCCACATGCTTCCTTCGGCTACAACGCAGAGAACTCCTACCCTTTTAGCCTATGCTACCTACAGTTCCAAAGGAAGCAAGATATAGATAATACAGAGAAGCTGCATAAATATTACAAACAGATGTGATTATAGACAGTAGCCAGTCCTATAAGCAGAAGTCCAGTGCAACCCAAATCTAATAACCAGTTCCACTGCTGCTGGTCAAAAAGTGCAAATGTAGAAGGCAAAAGATAAAAACAACAAACAATGTAGAAATTTGTATGCAGGATATAAATGATTTCCAATCACAGAACAACAAAGGTTGAACGAAGATGTATAAAAATAAAAAACTAGAAGATATGAACATTCATACTGAAGGTTTGAACTCTGTTAGTTAATATTTACAAAACAAGATCATCTATCTCTCACCACAATACAAAATGGGGTGCATTAACTACTCTAGTTAATTTCCAAAACCACCTTTAGACATTTGAATATATTGTATTTTCAAAATCACTCACAACAAACAACACCTAAGACAGGATAAAGAAAGCACAGACCCATACATACGAAGGTCAAAATTTTGCATTCCTGGGTGTTCAGTTAAAAATCTAAAAGTAACTGTGGAAGAATCCTTTCCATATGAGTTGCTTCTATTTTAGTAACACCCTCCGCTTCAGCAATGGTAGCAGCACGTTGAACAGCCTCTAAATCAACCCAAAAAAAAAAAATATGCTTTACAAGATATTGAGAAAATAATACAAAGAAAAAGGCACATGCATTATAAGAAACATGGAAATTGTATTTAAGGCATGTGGACACCTGTGACAAAGACTCGAAGAAGTTCACAGCTCAGCCTCAGAGCATTTGCATTAGCTGCATCAGTGGATAAAACGAAAGGAAATCAATTAAAATCATGTGTATGAAATATATTTTTGTTGCTCCATAAGCAATGCACCTAGTGCAGAATATCAAATTCGGTGGCTAGCATAATGATATTTAATGGCGACTCAAAATCAAAGCGTTAAACTTGTATCATGAAGATCAAGAACCATTTTGTGTAAGAAAAAAAAAAATCAAATTTAACAGTAACTTATAGAATCTATTGCAGCACATGAAACTCCTAAAACATAGTAATCCTTTCCTTTACAGATATTGTAATCACTAAAACATTGAAAGATAGATGTTGGGTAAATGTGTTTGTGGAAAGCATATGCAAACTCCTAATTCATCAATGCATTATTGATTCATTTAACAAAACAAGAAAATACATTGAAAGTCAAAACTTAGATATAATGACTATTCAACTCAAAATCATGTTATGCAGCATGGATACCATTAAAGAGATTAAGGATTCCTTACCAAAGGTAGGACGACTTTTCTTGGATGTTCCAGCTCCTGCCTGTAAATAACAGAATTTTGAACTGTTAAGCATGACTTAATCTGCAAATAGAGAACAAGCTGAAAATGATAAGCCAGATTAGCAAACAATGACAAACCGAAAATAAGGGTATGGAAAACCACATCGACACAAAAATAAATAAATATATAAAGAGGTTTATTGGTAGCCCCCTAAAAAAATGGTATTTTCCATCTTTCCTTGACATCTATGAAAATTTCACATAGTATAAGATATATATATTTTTTAAAAATTCATTAAAAGAGGCACCAAGGGGGTACAATCCATTTGCAAAAGAAACTATACCATCTATACATCATAATGCCTATTCAAATACCTCTACAAAATCCAAAATTTTGTCCACATACGGATTAACCGTCCTTGACAACCAACTCTCCAAACCAAACTAAGCCTATTGTCTCAGTCAAATAGGGTCGGCTACATGAATCATTTTTCGCTATTCTACTTTGTCAAGAGCTATACGCTTAGTCAAATTAAATAACCTCGCATCTTTTTTTATATTGCATCTCATGTCAATTTAGGTCTTTCCCTCTCCCTAACATTTTCATTTATGTTGATCATATTATTCTTCCTTACCATTGCATCTATAGATCTTCATTGTACGTGACCAAACCATCTTGATCTATTCTCTCTTAACTTATCTTCAATTGGTGTTAACTCCTACTATTTCATGAATATATTCATTTCTAATTATATCTTTCTTAGTCTTATCAAATATCCATCTAAGCATTCTCATCTCAACTATACTCATTTTATAAACAACATGCTATTTAAGTAAAGTATCACTAGCCTTATCGTTGTTTGATAAAAAATTCTTTCAATTTTTTGGTATGTATCAATCACATAATATGCAGACGTATGCCTCCACTTGAACCAACCTACTTTGATTCTATGGATCACATCGGCTTCAACTACCCACAAAAGTCCGCCTATTCTTTTCACCCTATACTACCCACATGAGATCTAGTGGAACCAAATCCCAAGCCTTTCTTCTCCTCCTCCTCCTCTTCCTCCTCCTCACACAAGCTCCTCTCCAACTCCTCCACACTCTTATGAAACATCCAAAGAAATGCCAAACATGACAAGGCTCAACGATGACAACTCCCGAGCCACGTCACAATGAACAAGAAGATGACTAATAGATTTTCAGACTTTCAATCATGGTGTAAAACATAACTAGAATAATTCCATATATCAGACTTTACAGATTACATTCATTCATACACCAATTTATTATGCATTCACAATGTTGTCACATCATTACACACTGCACCGACAAATTAAAAATCAAATCAGTCTCAAAACTGAAAACAACAGAGAAAGAAAATTAAAATGTTGAGAAATGCATGGAAAAAATTTACCTCTCCTTCCATAGTCTCAGTGCCTTCATTTTTCTCGCGCTCTGCAGAGAAACAATACAAATTTCAGATAATAACAATTTGAAGAATATATATCTGTGAAAATTGAATGAATCAGATCCTAACGGCGAGCTCTACGATTCCATACGAGCTTGAAGATTGCATGAATCAGATCCTGTGATTTACATAAACAATTTGTCAGATACATATATATATATATAGAAAGAGAGAGAGACAGAGAGAGAGAGAGAGAGACAGAGAGAGAGAGGAGAATTATGCTGTGTTTGGTTGGAGGATTTGGAAAGGGAAAGGGAAAGGGAAAAGGTGTGTGAAACTAGGTAAAATATAGGCATGTTTTATTCACATTTCACCTCCCTTTTCCATTTCCCTTTCCAAATTCCTTTCCAAATCTCCCAACCAAACACAGCATTAGGGTTTTGTTTTACGGGATCGAAAGTGTTGTCGTCCATCGGAAATTTAAGAACAAAACCAATTGATTGATGCAAAATTGAGAGCAAATTTAACGAAATGTGGTTTGGTTGAGTGTTTAGATTTGGAAAAGAGACTTACGTCCACTTTGTTTTCAAGAGTAGAGTGGGGCATTCAGAATGCAGAGGTTGTTAATAAGGGGGTTTAGCAAAATTGTATTTATTTTGATGATAATTATTGGTGTAGGAATTATTAAATTATTTTTTATAATATAAATATAAAATAATAAAATAAATAAAAAATGCAAAAATAATAAATATTAATATTTAAAAAAAGGGCTAAGCACCATTAAATCTCAAATATAGATTTTGTGAATTAAGTAGTCCGTAGGGTTTTCCTTTAGACCCAAAAGTCCTGGTATAAGCGAAATTGCAATAATGTATAGGGTAAAAACACGTTGCGGGCCGAATTAGGGGTGAATGTGGGATTTCGCATGTATGGGAATTTACACATTTGTACCAAGCGCAATATAGACTTTTACTGATTTTGCTCATTTGCGATCGAATCCCACAGTATATGGTATGGAAAGATTGATGTTGTGAATGTTGATTCCGTGCTTATGTGATATGTAATTGTGACTGAATGTTCTTCATTTCCATTTACACTATACGTCGAATTGGTTCACTCGTGGGAGGGAAAAAACCTAGGGTGTGATAACGAGAGGTTGAGTCGTGATTTGCAGAGGACATTCGAAGCAGCGGTGTTAGTATACTGTTTTTGGCATATGACGACGAGGCGATCAAGTTCGTGATGTTGTTTTCACATGCAATAGTGTATGAGATTCTGAATGTTAGGGTATGGTAGTGTACGATGAGGAGTTTGGTACATGTCGGCTTAATATGACAGTTGTTTGGAATTGTCAATGGTTTGTGTGTATGATTTTAGAAATGGTGGTATGAAAAGTGTAGTTGTAGTGTTGATTTGTGTGTGTAATGTTGTGTAATGTTGAATCATGAGGTATGTTCGTGTTTGGGCAGCATTGTTTGACGTTTGGGCCTTGATGTTAATGTGTTAAATATGATAGTTTCATATGTAATGTAATCATGTGGGTGGCTAAGTTAATGAACATGTGAACATTATGAATGTATGAAGAAGAATAACAAAATAGGCTTCAGTTGGGGGCAATGTTGTTGTTTGTATTTGTCTAATGTGATTTGTAAAATCCAGCATTGACACCATAACTCATTGGCCTGTTACGTTATGTGTGACTTAGGGTTAAGGGTGGGTAGGTTATTATGTTTGCGTATGGGTGTACTGTGAAGTATCAGAGCATGTGATGTGGTTGCCAGTGGGATTGGTTATTCAAACCCAAATAGGTGAGAAGGGGTGTAATGTGATGTTGTGTTGCATGTTGTGTGATTTTGTCTACCAAAGCGCTGTAATTGGTGGTTCAGTTTATGAGTGTTATATTGTAAAATTGGTGGTAGCGGAACATAATACAAATCGTGGTTTGGTATATGTGTTAATTTTTATATAAGGCATGAGAGCATTGTTCGTAAAGGTTATTGCTTTGTGGTTGATTTTTTGTGTGATGTGTCAATGGTGTTATCAGGTTACAGGTAATATGGAATGATGAGTTATGAGGAGTGTTTGTGGGGTGGTGGTATATGGTGGGTTTTTGTAGTGGTTTAGGTTTTTTTTCGTTGGATATGTATGTTACAAGTTATGGGTGTGTTCGCGTGGTAATACATCAATTAATTTAGTAACAGTACATGTGCAACCCGGTTATTAACTGTTACTGCTTGTATAATAATGTGGTTCGCTTTGGATTATTTGTAGTAATTGTTATTGCTGAATGTGACAAGTAGTTCGTGGATACCAATAGCACGGCGAAATGCAGGAGAAAGGACACAGGAATCAGGGAAGGGGACAGCGTCATTTACAAAATTAGTGGTTCGAAGGCAAAGCAAGTTGCCGTTCAAGAACAACAAAACGGGCAGTGCTGGCTATAAAGGTGCATGGAAAAAGGCTATTGTTGACCCGGCGAAGCTAATGTACCGGTCAAATATGGCTGGGCTCATTAAGACAGTTGGTGAAGTTGAGCTACGTGAAGGGCACATACAATACTTGCAAAAAACCCCATTTTGGCTGATGTTGGACACTATACGGACTACCAATCTGACGGAAAAAAGGTTTCAAGAAATGTGACTGGACGGTTTGTCGAATAATTCAAACGTACAACCCATCGGACGAGAAGTTTTACATCGGAGAGAAAGGCATACCACTACGAAATAGTGATATAAGACTAATATTTAGGCTGCAATGTGGTCGGCAAAAATTGGATTTGACTTATGGATTGAAGCCCCCATCTAATTTCATCCAGCGTCATTGCCCAAACATTGTTAGGGTTTCATCCAAAGTAATTAAAGATTTAATGCTTGAAGCGGTACAAGGGAAGACGCAGCGTGATAAGGAGGACGTTGTGAAACTTTTATGTCTGTACATTTGTTCAAAACTTTTTTTTTGCAACTACGTCAAAGTCAATTGGGTGGGCCTACGTTCGAGCCATTGGCAAATTGGAAATGCTAAGACTCTATGATTGGATAACAGCAGTCCATAATACGTTGATTGAATCCTTAAATAATTTTCACCACAGGCCAGAAAAGTTAACGGGATGCGTGGTTGCATTATTGGTAAGTTATTCGTACCCACGTACGGGCAGTCACCACCATCATTGCATAATATAGTGTTTGTTGGATAATTTATGTAGTGGTTGTTTTGTTTTGTTTTTTGTTGCAGTTTTTTGTTTCTAAACACACCAATCTAATCGAGTCCTAGCGGCCTAAATTGTTTCCATGCTTTTGTAATTGGAACATCGGCAATCTAATTAGCAGGATTAAATTATTGGATTTAACGGTCGAAGATACATTTGAGGTTTAAACGAATTTGTATGTAAGCTATTATCAATTTATTCTCTATGCAATGGTTGTGTGACCTGTAATTTTTTTGGCAGGTGAATTGTGAGAAATTATCCGGGACAATAATTGAGCGATACCAACTGAACACCAATGTGGCTGAAGTAGAACAAAGGGGAATTGGTTGTATGAATGTTGGGATGTTAGAGGTGTTGAATGTGGCCCTAGAATCAGTGTGTGAGGGGAATAGAAATGGTAATGCAAATGTGAAAATTCCATATCCAAGTTTTGAATGTTAGAAACCAGACTCCCCAAATGGTGGTGACATTGAAATTGAACTAGAGTGGGGGACTAGTAGCATTAATACAAACAGTGCGCGGGGTTATGCGAAAAATAATAGTAACATCCTTGTTGCAGACGAAGGGTGGCCGAACTTTTTCCCTAGCCTTTTTGATCTGTCAAACATACTAGTAGTAGACGTAATTTGTGATAAAAAAGGAATTGTAGATGAGGATTTGGAATTGCATTTCTTAGGATTAAGGAACTGGAGATGTAGAAAGTGGAGAAGGACAAACAGATGAAAGAGTTAGAAGATAGGGTCAGTACAATGGAACAGATGGTTGGTGTACAATGCACCAACATGTTCATGGGTTTTGACCATGTCATACATGCATAAGACGCTGAAATAGAATGTCTAACCAGGGTTATGGCAGATATGAAAGAAAAAATCATCAAACTAGAAGATCAAATTGACGACCATAAGGTGCACGAAGTCAGTCAATCAATAAGGAAGGGTACTGGTATCCGGATGACAGCGTTTGACCTAATGAGAGGCATAGATTGTGCTGAGAATGTTGTGAAACATAATTGCAATTCGGGTCTTCCCATGACAAGGACAACCACATTTGTAACGGCTACTGCCAACGTGTTTAAATGGGTGACGAAGGATAAGTGCATGAATGATGGTAAGCTATCAGCTCAGGAACACACATTACTGTCTGTCCGTGATGGGGTCGATCACACGGTAGCAAATGTGAACACAAGGGTTGGTAGGACAATATGTGCAGTGTTGTCTAAAATCATGCCACCCTTCCAACAGTCCACCGTGGCAGACAACACGGGAAATGCGAATGTTGTGGGCGAGGTGTGCCCACAATTTAGTTTTGTGCATGTCCCGAGTCCGAACATAAATTCGTTGGTCAGACGGGTGAAGGAGAAACGAAGACGAGAGTGGAGGTTATCGGATTACGAGTATCCCGATGTTGCTGGCCGTACTAAACAGAGTAAGAATCTAAGTAAAGGGAATGTGAATGTGAATTGGGAGTTGGTTTATGTTGATGAAGGTACGAACTTAGAAAAGACTTGGGCTGGTTTTAAAATGAACCACTGACACCCTATGTGGAAAATGTTTAGCCCGGAGAAGCAAAAACGATTGGAGAACATGTATAGTTTTGAGGGTGACGAGTATGTAACCATATTGAGTTGTATTTTATGTTTCCTGAAAAATTTGTTATACTTGTAAAAAAGGATATGTGGTTTTCGTGTATTGTAAAGCTGTAATATGGGGTGGGGAAGGGAGTGGCGTGCAAATACGTTTCACGGACATACAATCTTTGGTACAACAATCGTCAATCAAAGGCAGTGTAAGTGGCACATATTTGAGATTGATTTTACCTAATTTGCAAAAATATGTAATTACAACACGCGACATTGACCTACTTGTTTTCCAATCACATTATTGACGCATATGCCAATGTTCTTATGGACTTGCAAATGAGAGCGGCCGCTACAACTGAATATGTTGACCGATCATATTTTTATAGCAGCATTTGCGCGGTATGGTAATGGAACCATGTTGTCATATTGCAATTAGTGTCAGAACAGTATAGTTGTTGGTAAATGCTAACTGTTATCGTGTGTACAGAACATGATGCGGAACCCGAGCTTGACATCCAGAGACTGTTACTTGAAAGCCCAATTTAACGCCTCATGCGAAAACATATACATCCACTACCCAATCTATTATTCAAACCATTGGACAATCATGGTTCATGATTCAAAATGTGGGACATGGCACCATTACAATTCTCTGAAGAAACGTAAAGGAATCAAAGATGAACATTTGACAGAGGCTTTGAAGATGGTAAGCTCGGGTTTCGATGTTATTTATGGCAACCGAAATTAGTTGTTTTTTGCAAATTTGTAACGTAACAGTACTCATTATTTTACAGAAAAAATGAGTGGTTAACTACACGCAACGACTGTTAGAACAAAGGCCGTTGGCTTGTGAAATTGATACTGATGACATTGACGGTGCGCTGGAGTCAGTAAGCGAATGTCCTCAACAAGCAGCAAACTCGTATGTGTTTTGAAAAATGACAGGGTTTTTCCCACATATGATTGTATTCCATAAAGCCAAAAACATTAATGTTGTTTATTTTAATGCGTTGATGCAGCACTGATTGTGGCATCTTTGTATGTTTAATCATGCGCCAATATGTGCACAATATGAAGATTGATAGTTCAATGGACGGACTTACCCTAACACATTCTGAGCTGCTTTGGTGAAAAGGTTCATGAATGACCCGAGAAGAGGTCTGTCTACGCAGGCTGTGTAGAGATGCACACAAAAAAAAATTTGGAAAATCTATGTGAACAAAGTGCAATTTTTTTTTTTTTTTTTTATATTCTCATTTCTAATTTGATTTTGATCACATTACAAGCACTAAACAATAGGTTTGTCTGCCCAGGTTGCGTATTGATGCACAAACTTTTTTTGTTGGAAAATCGGTGTGAACAGATAGGTGATGGGTTTTTGATGCGCAAACCAATGTGCTACGGTACAAAAATAAACACCGTAATACGTGTGGTGCATTAGAATGCGACACATAATAGTTGGTTTGTTTAATATTATGGAAGTTAATTTCAATTTTTATTTATAATTGGGCAATTGGAATAAGTTTTTTGCAGGATTGGATGATGTTATTGGCGTTGTGCGGATGTTATGTTTGCATCTGCAAATTTATGAAATTGAATTATGTGTTACTGTTGTTGTTGTTTGTATATGTTTGGTGTGTAAGTCCAATGTGTTAGTGGTATAATGGCAACAGAAGTTGAAAGTTTAATTTCGGTGTGGCTGTACATGCCAGTGTTGTGGTTTATTGAATATGTTATGCTGGCTTACATTATGTGTGATAGTTAACACGTATCAGATGTAAGCTAGTCATGATGTACATATTAACCATGCAACAGTTATTTGTATGATTCGATTACAAAATGCAATGTATCTTTCTTAACAAATTATATGGAATCATGTTTGGGCATAATGTACAAAAACAACTACCAAATTAAGGCACGGCGACGTGCCCATTACCGTCAACATGTAACAACATGGTTTTTTGGAAAGTTATTACAAAAGCCGTAAAAGGTCATTAGTGTGTACAACATTTTATTTTAGCAAATAGAAGTTTTAAACCCCAAAACTCGTTGAAATTGATAGTTGGAAATAGACAGCCACATTGGTACTGGTTGGTGTTGTCCGACCAAAATACCCATATTACATAGTTGGGTTTTAAAATGTAATTATATTCAAACAAACTATGTATAGTGAGCTAAACACATCATCTAGAAAAAATGCAAACAACACACATACAAAGTCAATCTGGGAAAACCGTCAACATATTGCAAATAAAGGAAAATTCTCCTATAACAATGATAGGTAAATACAAATTTCAAAAGAATCGAAAACAAACTTAAACATTTAAACTGGGGAAAATAAATGACATCAAAAGTATCGATAATAGATCACAGTGGGAGACAACTATATCAGTTCCTTACATGTCTTCCTATTATGGTTGTCCGTCTTCCCACAATGACCACATCGAATATGTTGTACTACCTCGTTCTTGGATGGAATCCTCTTCCACTTGGAACCTACCAGAGGGACGTTTCACTATTGGTTATGCAATAAGACAATCATTCGTGTTGAAAGTTGGCTTGCCTGTCGTCAGAATTGAAAATATTGTTCCAAAATACGATGCCCAAAACTTTTCTACACGGTAAAACAAATCAATCGAGTCATATACGTTGTTCTTACGGTTTTGGAATGTAACAACCACATGTGAACATGGGAACCCATTCAACTGTCACTGAAAACATGAACATGTATGCCTGCTTACGTCAACCAAAATCGAGTGGTGCGAGTGCACCTCGTACACGTTATCGTTAACTTAACTAACAATCCACAATCTACTAGTTTTCAACTCCGATGCCAACTTCTTCTCCATTTTAGGACATAACACACCAGGCCATTTACTAGATTTGACTCTACGCTTCATCCTCTTCTCCATCTCCCGCGTACTGTATCGACCAATTGAGTGATAGAAAAATGCCTTGCTTCACATATCCAATGGTTGAATGACTCCGCCACATTAGACCACATTTTACCATACCGTTTGCCTCTGCGAATTTGTATAAAATTAGGCCACACAACAAAGGTTTGTACATCAAACAGAAAATAATAAAACATTGTGCGTTAGAAAAATATACACTGCATCAATGATATAATTTATGTGACCTATAAACATTGTTATAAAAATGTGTACATGCATCCTGCAACAAACCTGAAATACGCATTAGCCCAAAGCTTAGGATCCAAATCTTGCATGAAATCTTTGATAATTGTCGAGCTTGACTGTTTCAATACCTCCAATTTCTAATTGAAACATGTTACCGTAAGCGCATTCCCACAACTTGTGCATCAATCCAATCTTGTGCGTTGCGTTCACATATTTCATTTGGTCCCGTAAGTTCATTTGAAGATGTAACAAACAAAAAGCATAATGGGCTGTTGGGAAAATAGTGGGCATTGATTGGAGCAAACCAGTACTACGGTTAGACACGAATGTTAGCATTCGGGCGTCATCAATAATGTGTGATAGCTATCGCAAAAACCACTCCCAATTGGCCATATTTTATGAATCAACAATTGCGAAAGCCACCAAAAATAAACCTAAAAACAAAAGGCATCGTCCATCTAAACAATGTACATTTTTGTACGAAATGAAAAAAAAACCCACATGGAATGTTATATAATGTATGGAGAAAAAAAAAACACTCTAACCTTTGTTGTCGTCTTTAGCAGTGGCAGCGAGCAAATTTCCCTTAAATCGCCCCTTCAAAAACGTACCATCCAGAAAAAGCAAAGGTCGACATTAATTGAACCCATCTATGCATACACGAACTGAAATAAAATATCTAACAAACTTTCCGAAATTGTGATCGAATTCGAGGTTAATGTAACTGTTCGGGATTTTCGCCATCACCGCATCACTGTACCATCTAAGTTGGTCGAACGACATGGCATAATCACCATACACTAGACCCTTTGCCTTCTCTACCTCTAACCATGCAACTAGATAACTAATGTCCAACCCGTAATCATTCTTCATATCGAACACCACATCCATTGGGCGTGTCAACGGTTGGGCACGAACCTGGTCTGCGATCACATCAAACACCAATTCAAACCCGATACATGGGTTTCCATATGTCTGTACAGCAGCACGACAAGTGTGCAAATTATCGAACCTTCTGATACAAAAAATCCATGTAGACGGTAACACCCTCGCATGTACCAACCATGAGCATCCAATTGACAATGCAAATTTGCAAACAGCTGTAACCCATACCAAATCATTCTTAACATAGTTATACTGAAAACCACATTCAACAGCAAACTTAGCAAGCACAATCCGAAACTCATTTGCACCGCCCACAAAACATTGACCCACATGCGTAATCCCATATGCCTACTCGGCTGACAAATAATGCTTCACTTTATGAGGGCAATACGTTGGCAACAAATTTGTCTGGTCATCCATATCGACCGACATCCAAACAATTAGAGTAATCCCGCTGTGTTCCACGTAACCCACTGTACCCCGGCCATTATCTGACCCACCACCCCATAATTAAATGATAACATTGACGTAATCGACTCCAAATGACTTAGCAAGATAGATCATGTTCTTCATATCATCGTCACAATCCACCTTGAACTTATTGTAACCAGGTATGTCAAATAACATGTAGACCAAACCCAAAACCAACCCATCCAACTTTCCACAAATAACATCAACTATCTCATCAAATGTGGAGGCATTATGCATCCAAACAATGACATTAGTTTGGCCATAAGTGCACAACAACAACAAAGGCAACATTCGCATCACAAGCATCAAACAAAAACATAGCCATCACACATTGAAAACATATCGCAATAGTTAAACAAAACCACATATGCACTGTATATACGGTGCTGTATATTGTTGTAAACCATACACCACCACATCTGACTTGATGAACAAAAACAACAATATTCCGAATAGTTCAACAAACTCACCCTGATGCACATAAAACCCGTGTACCAACACCAAAGACAAACAAAAAAACCCACAAACCAACATTACTTACATACACTAATAGCATGGAATTGAAACCCAAACAATAACACCACTGACCATCATTCACATAAAACAATCACATCACACCCCTGAAAAAAAAAAAAAAAAAAAAAAAAAAAAAAAAAAAAAAAAATTGAGTAAATGAACAAACCTTGTGTCATTCTGACAAACTCCAATAACATGCAACACCACCATGTAGAGGAAAAACAAACCAAGCAAAAAAAACACCACAAATGCGAAAACCCACACTATACCAGCCAACCAGTCAACAACAACAATCCCTTGTGATACACTCCACCAAATCTCACAAAAAATGATATCTTCCATACCTAACGCACCAAAATCCACACGTCCAGCAAATTGTTTCCAAACTACATCATGTAAAAGGGTATTACAGTAAAGAGATAAACCTTCCCAAATACAATTAGGACCAATCAATCCATCAAAAAACTCTCAGGACTAGATGGATCAATATTCCTCCATATATAATTTATGGGTAAATTTTTCTTAAAAAAAATGCCCAATATGTAAAAAATATAAATGAAAAATATAAAAAAAAATCTAGAAAAAAAATAAAACAAATAAAACAATGATTTTTACTTAACAAAAAACATAAAAAAAATTAAATATTAATGTTCAAAAAAAATGCCCAACATGTAAAAAATAAAAATAAAATAAAATAAATAGTCTAGGGGATTATTTTTCTAATACCAAGTGCTGGAGGCCCATCCGAATCCCCTTCCCAAGGGGATTCATAATCCGAAGGGGATTACAAATCTCATATTCATCTCCCAAAAAAAAAAAAAAAAGTGGGTCCCACATCACTATCAATCTCAATCCCTTCTTTATAACCCTAAACAAACGGGGCCTTATTGTCTTATAATAATTAATAATATTTGTTATTAAAAAAATTATTAATTGTCAATTTTTAGTGATAGTTTAAAATTTTTGTTATAAAAAAGTCACTAATTATAAGTTTTAGAGACAGTTTAAAAAAATATCACTAATTTTCAACTTTTCAGCGACAATTTAAAAAATTCGTCACAAAAAAATGTCATTAATTGTAAGTTTTAGTTACAATTTATAAAAATTGTGATAAAAAAAAATTCACTAATTTTCAATTTTTAGCCACATATGCTAAAAAATTATCACAAATTTTTTTTTTAGTAACGATTTTATTAGGATTTATTTTTGATAAGATTTTATAGAAATTAAGTCGAACTATTAAGACCTATTGGAAATTTACCCAAAATAAGGAAAAAGGTTAGTGAAATGTGAATAAAATATATTTACATTTCACCTACTTCACACACTTTTTCCTAGTTCATTCTCCAAATCTCTTCCCAAATCCCCCAACTAAATACAATATTAAACAAGTGTATCATATACACCTAATTATGCCATTTTATTTTTTAGTTTTGATCATTTTTTTTTTAGTTATGATATTGTTGGCTTTTTTGGCTTTCGAAGGTTAGTATTGAAATTTTAAGCGTGCCAACAAGGATCAATCAGTCCTTACAGAAGATTAATTGCCAACCAATTATCAGACGATTGTGTTTCAGTTCTTTCAGCCTCAACGAAGAAGACTTTTACTGGTGGCTTTGTTTAGGAGAATTTAGCAAACAACAATTAAATGAAGAACAATTGTAGTATTTCATTAAGTAAAAATGAAAAACTTACAATGGTATAATTCAGCCTCGTAGAGGTTTACAGCAACAAGCTAATTGAAACTACTCCTATGAATGAAGTGCAGTGCAGGAATTTGAAGTACAGAAATGTAAAGAACAAGAAATGTAAAAACTGGAAGGAAAATAAAGTAGATAAAAACTGGTTTTTGGATCTGAGTCTAGGTCCTTCTTTCTGGGGCCTTCTCTGCCATTTATACTTCTCAATGATAACCGTCGAATCATCCCTCCATGATTGCTTATCATGTTTCCTCACAATTAGCTCCACTACGCCATGTCTGCAGTTAGGCTTCCTTCATGATTTTAAATTTAAATATATGAGTAATCGTTAAAGTCATGTCATCTTGCATCTCTTTGCTAATCCAGTGCTATGCAAATCCACAATAACCAATGCTAACTGTCACGTGTGTGGTTACGTTTGAAGATTTGAATTGTCTTCCCGTATTGCCCTCATTCTACCACTTGTTGAACTGTGATTGGCCTGTACAAAATATGTAACCAACATTACCCCCCGCACTAATATACCCAATACTTGGTGATATTAGTGGATCAAGGCATTTTATCCACGTCTTATATGGGCTTTGCATTTTTTCAGAAATGTAACCGTCATTCATCAATGAAACATTTGCATTAAATTCTCTTCTATTCTTTGAACATTCCCACTATCTCAGTATTTGAAAAGACTGGTACAGCTTTCATGGCCAAGCAAACCTTCTCTTACCTTGATCAAGCATATGAAGAATTGTTTGATAATGTTGTTCCTTCTTGAAAGAACCTTCATGCATTGATTAGCCACATTTAGCCACCTTTATCCACCTTTCTATATTCAAGTCATGGAAGCTTTTGCAAACTATCGACCTTTGGATTACGAACCTATTGTCCAAAATTCTTTAACCCAAAATTTTGCAAACATGGATATTGGAAGCTCTTCTTCTGACCCACAGCCTTCTGCGTGGAATGAAGCTGCAGCTTTTTATTCTTCTTCTTCTTCTTCTTCTTCTTCTTCTTCTAAGGCTTCTGGCTGGAGAAGCTGGCCAGAACCTGAGAAGTCCAAGTTCAGAGAGTGAATCAATCATCACTTTGTTGAATTTGTTGATCCTCTAACTTTCCCTCTCTTTGCTCGGAGCTTGGTGGTTTACCCATATGTACCCATCGATCGCCAATGCCATTTGGTAGACAATTTACTTGTAACATGGTACACATCCTCCATGCCTACGAAGATAGTACAAGCCACTCGTTGTCCAGAAGTGGCATAAGGGTACAGCCTGCCGTTTTTAGCCCAGAAGGCAAAACTTTGCTCTTCTGACTGGCTTGACTGCGTCAGCAACCCCCAATTCCCTCCTTCTTTCGAGATGGACGCTCCTGCACCTCCTCTTCTGCAAAACCCTCACTAGATGGAAGAACTGAGACTTACTCTCTTTGAGGACTAGTTTCTCCCCTCCTATAGCCCTCCATCTCTCCCTACTATATTTGAACGATATCAAGCCCAACTTCTACTTGCAGCCTTTTCTCACTTGTCCTTCAATGTTCTCGAGGGTGATGTTCCTCTCAAGAACTTTCAATGGGCTTGTAATGTTATGACCCGGGGTCATGTCCTTAACCCCATCACCCAAGCAGAGCTCTAGATGTTTTTAGACCAACTCCCACTACTTCTTCATTGGCATCAAATTTTTGTGGCTACCACTCAATCTTTGGACCAAATCTCAACCCGTCGAGTTCATACCCGTTATGAAGCAGAGAACCTTATCGACGAATATAATGATTTTAAGAATAAAGACTCTACATACTGGGATGACTTGGACATGGATGAGATTGAAAGAAACAAAGTTTGAAATAAAGGCCGAAAATTTTTTTTATCAAATAAGAGCATATCAACTTTAACAGTCTAGCTTGGAGAAGATAGAAGATAGAATTAAAAAAGAACAGAAGTTCATTGACCACAGTTGGAACAAATTCCATGACCTTGTCTTAATAAAGCTAAGATGTCTTCTCTTTATTTGGCATAGTCTGATTTTATTCTATTTGTCAAAAAACAAACAAAATCAGGACTTCGAATTCACCAATTTTGTTATTTGAAACTTGATTCGATCATATCCAATGAATATTGGAAATCCAATTTGAACTTTTCCAACATATAGAGTGTAATTGACAACATTTGCCTTAGGTCTCTTTTCAGAATCAGAGCTTCGAATTCACCAATTTTGCCCTTCGAAACTTGATTTGATCATATCCAATTCCCCAACATATGGTTATACAATCAAACAGTTTCAAATTAACTTATTTTGCTTTGAACAAACAGTCTACACTTTCCAAAATATGGAAACCTCCTTTAAATATTGCATTGTTTTATTCTGAAAAAGTGATTCCTTTTGTATACTACTAAACCAACTTGGTTTGAAACCTAGAACAAACAAATTCTAACCGTAAGGTATTTCAAACTTTGCTTCGAAGGATTTTACTCTCATCAAGAAACCTAAAAGCAGGTCTTTAATCTTTTTGAAGTAAACAAATACATGGGCATTCATGCAATCTTAGGTGTGAAATGTGCTTCGAAGTCAACTTCCTGCTTTCGAAGCTATTTGTCACTTGATTTTGGCACCAAAGCTTGGCTTCGAAGCCAAACATTTTATTTCGAAGCCAATATTAGTATTTGAGATACGTTTCCTTCCATAACTATCAACATTGACAGGAACTTTTCGCACCCGTACCTTTAGTGCTTCTTTATGAATTCTGCCCACTTAAAACGACTAGGTGTTTTTCAAACAGAAAGGTTTAAAAACCCCTTTATTTTGTGCTTCGAATTCACTTGGTCGCCTAACACACAAACCCTTTATCTTTATTGGCTTTCTCTTTCCCTTTACTCTCTTTATCAACTTCGTCTTCTGAAAAAACTCCTGTCAATGGCTTCTTCTTCCTTGAAAATACCGGTTGTGGAGCGTGCGAGTCCATCCGTAGCCTTAAAAAGGATCATTGATAAAGAGTGTGAGAAATACAAGGCTGGTGAGAAAAGTGTCATCGACGGACGCATCTTCATTTCCCGTCGCCATGAGCAATAAGAATACGTGCTTGGGCCCATTTTTAAAAAGATTTCCACTGAGCTTCCAGCTCTGTATCCATGTCTGAAAGATCATTGCCTCCTTTATGAAGGTGGTCTTGATTGGGGAAGCTGAAGGATGAACCAACTCCATCACTACTGGCCCACAGTAAGACCAGAGTGGGAGGAATGGTATGATCGGGTCGTCCCTGATAGGACACTGGATCTTCAAGAGCTTTGCCTCTTCGACGCCCTTCAATTATCCAGGTTCACCATTTCAGAGGACCCTTTTTTAATACATGTTGCCCTTTGTTTTTGGAATTCTGCTTTCAATTTCTTTCAATTTAGATGTGGGATGATGGCTTCTACTGTCCTTGACATCTGCCATCTGTTAAGATTATCCTCTACTGATACCCCCATTGGTCCAGACTATCCTAATCTCAAAACCCCTTTTTCTTTCCCCTCTCTGAACTCATCCTATAGTGACTTTGTCAAGGTTGAGAACAAAAGAGAGGGCCCTGTGACTAATAGGGAATTTTTCTCTTTTATATTGTATTTGCTTTGCAAATTCCTCTTTTGTACCTCTTCTCAGAGGATCATGCCTGAGTTTTCCCCTCTTGCCAAAGCCCTTGTTTTACAAAGAAATGTGGCCTTAGCTCCATACGTTCTAGGTCATGTTTATAGAGCTTATTCCCTTTTTTGTGAAAAACCCTTGGATGCTAATCAGGGAGGGCCATTTTGGATACTTTAACTTTGGCTTTTTGCATACTTCACCGATTTATAGTCTAAATGCCTAAGGTTTTTGGAGCCAAACCCTACCACTCATGGTATGAAGTTAGCCAATGTTTCACTCTATTCTTCCAACTTTGCTTTTTACTTTTCTTTCTTTCACCAACTCCCAGCTTCCCTTTAATCTCACAGCTTCCGTCCCTTCAAAACTACCAATATTGGCCCATCCTAGTTGAGGACCTTTTTGAGTGATAGGTCATGTTCTACACCCCAGCACAAAAACATGTAGGCCTCTATTCTGATTCCCAGGGAACTATTCATTGAGACTATGAACCCCAGAGCTTACAACTGCATCTCTGAGCCCTATTGTCCTGCCCAATTTGCTAGGCAATTTGGACTCTCACAAGGGGTCCCTATTCCTCTCTGCAGTCAGTCTAATTTAAGCCTTACCAACAGACATTTGAAGATTCGAAGATCTAGATTGAAAGAAGCAACTTCCAAATTCATCCATGATTTAATTAACTTTGAGTACCTACCCTTCATACCTCAAAGTAACATACTGAAAATGTGCCAGAACTAGTGGATGGCCAATATAGAGGTGCACTTGGCCATTCCTCCTCAAGATCTATTAATGGTACTAGATGTACCTCAAGCCAAGTCCAAAGGGACTGGAGCTGTTATTTCCTCTACTGCTCATGTTACTTCAGCTCTTGTGTCTGCCACTACAAAGTCTGCTCCTGTTGCCTCACCTCCTCCTAGAGTTACTTGAGCTGCCTCAAAGAAAAGTATGTGCTCATGCTTCTTTTCTCTCCTTCTCCTTTATGATGCTCTTGTCCTCACTTATAGTTCTTTCTTTGGTATAGGTGGTGCGGATGCCTCACAGGGAGATTCTCTCCAAAAGGTTCAAGCTTTAAATCTTCTCAAGAGCAAACAGCAACAACAAAGGAAAAGAAAGCTCTTGTTTGACCCTAAAAATGAGGTACCTGAGGTTCATGTAGAAGAAAAAGAAGCAGAAAAAGAATAGACAAAAAAAGAGCAAGAGACACCATTAAAAAGATGGAAGAAAATGACTGTCTCTCTTTCTGATTTCACTGGAGAACCCCTTCACGAAGCATCTGCTAAAGCAGTAGAAAAAGAACATTCCAAAGAACTTATTGTATATCAGAGGGCTGAGAAAAGGAGGCAACAACAAATGCTTAGGGATGAAGCTGCTGCTGCTAATGAACTCCAAAGAGAAGCTGCAAGAAAACAACAAACTGCTGAACATTATACCCTTCACAGCTCTTCAACCATTGCCACCACTTCTGAAACCAGTAATTTCCTTTTGTGTCTCTATTTTCCTTTCTCAAATTATTGATACTAAGACTTAACATTACTTTGTATTTCTTCTTTTGCAGCAACAATTACTCTGCCTTCTCCTTCAATAAGGACTCATTCAGTTTCATCTGAAGTTGAAAGACCTCGAAATGTAGAGCCAATTCAAGCAATACTCCCACTCCCTGGTCCTACATTTTTCATACCTTTCTCGAGGCAAAGCATTCCTACATCCCTATCTTTCGGCTTAACTCCATACTTTTCACTTCTATCCTTCAACTCTACCTAATTTATTCTCCCTTCAAGTCTTGCTGCTCCTTCCCCTCTTGAGGAAATTCTAGTTATTACTTCATCTCCAGTGATAGCTGATTCCCATAAAGAAGACACTAGTAGCTCACCAGTTCCTTGTCCACTATCCCTGTCTAGCTCTAGTCCATCTTCTCTTGACTTACTGGTACCTAAGACTATAGAAACTGCTAGGGATACTTCATCTTCCTCTTCTATCCCTATGCAGCCATCTCCTCCTCCTATCAGAGCCCTTTCTGCACCAACCATGTCAACAGAAGAGGTGGACATTTTCGAAACTAGACTAGCTAGCCTTTTTGACATGCCTTCCACTATTCTAACAGATAGCAATGAAACTAAGCCGTTAGTCCTAGCTAATTCTTTTTTAGAAATTTTTGAGAGCTCTTCCTCCACCAATGGACTTCCTTGCCTTCATTAGACTTGGACACTTTGTTTGAAGTTCTTCGACACTCTTCTCGAGGATCCCTTCGAAGCCTTGCAAAGGCCTATTATCAAGAATGGCTTCCTCTAGTGTTGCATGGTTGTTAAGCAATCCAAAGATGACTATTTCAAGTCATTTATCTCATTTACGCCTACCATCGACTTTTACATCGACATTCATGTTGCCAAAGTTGCGTAAAAAATTACGAGAGACCAGAGATTTGTTTCCCGGATACATGAAGTGTCGAATTGAAAGAACAACATTCCTCTATCTCCCAATTTCGAGATCAACTATTGGAAAAGAAAACTCAGCTTGAAGAAGAGTTATCTGCAGTCAACCTAGCCTTAGATCGAACTGCCGCCAAGCTGCACATTACTAACCAAGAACTGGTTGATCAAAAGTAAGAGATGGCTACAACCATTCAGTTGTTCCCATCTCTCAAGAGTATAGAGTCAATTGTAAAGGAACAACTGAAATATTGTATTGACTTTTGGGCCAATCTATGGCTACATGTATTCAACTCTTTATGAAATAAAATCTTTATTCCTGATTTGAGTGTTTTCATGCTTCTTTTGTTTAGCACTTATTATGTTCCTTGTGTTTCCACACGGTTGGATAATAAGGTTTCAAATATCTGCCATTAATTTTCTTGGGGTGTACATATCCATTTAAATTTCTCAAATGATATGTTTCCCAAGGCAAGACTCTATGAACTTGATATGGTCCTTTCCAGTTAGGTGACCATTTGCCAAACTTGTGGCTTTTAATCCCTATTGGGAGTATTGTCTTCCATACGAAATCACCTTCATCAAAGCTAATAAGCTTGACTTTCTTATTATAATTTTTGGCTGCTTTCTTCTTTTAAAAAAGAATGTTATTTAATGCCAGAATTCTAGCTTCATCCACATTCTCTAATTCCAAGCACATACTGTGATGGTATTGCTCAAGAACTAACTGATCCTGGCATCTCACCCTCAAGGACTTGATGTTAATTTCTATAGGTAGTACTGCATCATGCCCATATACTAAGGCATAAGGAGTGACTCATGTACTTGATCTTGGAGAAGTCCTCAGAAACCCATAATACATCCAACAGTAAGTTATGTCAATCTCTAGAATTGTCTTCCATAACTTTATGTATTCCTTTCTTTAAAGACTTATTGGATGATTTTGCCTGACCATTGGCTTGTGCATAATAGGAGGTAGAATTAACAAGACTAATTTCAAATTCTGCCACAAAAGACGTTGCCATCTTCCCATCAAATACAGTCACATTATCAACAGTTATAGTTTGTGGAATGCCAAATCTGTGTATTAGATCTTTAATGAATCCAATAACTTCGGTCTGGTCTACAACCTTATACGGTTTAGCTTTGACCTACTTAGTGAAGTAAAATGTGGCCACTAAAATGAAACAATGATGCTTTGAAGAGGGTGAATGTATTTTCCCTATCATATCCATAGCCCATCCTCTAAACGGCCAAGGCTTCACAACCACATGTGGATCAGATATGGGTACATATCTTATTGTGCCATACTTTTGGCATGCCTGGCAACCTCTAGCATATTCTTTGCAATCTTTAAGGATGGTTGGCCAATAGTAAGAATGTCTTTGAAGCATCCATCTCATCTTCACACCAGGCTGATAAGCATCACAGATGCCTTCATGAACCTCAGCCATGGTTGTCAATGCTTCCTTTGGGCCTAAACATTCCAATAATAACTCGTTTGTCCCCCTTTTGTAAAGTGCATTACCATACATTATGTATTACATAGATTGCAATTTGATTTTTTTGCTGGCTTTCGAAGATAGGCCAGCTAGATACTGCATTATTGGATGTCTCCAATCTTGTTCTTGTAAGTCATTATGATTGACTTCTAAGACCATATTCCTTTTATTTAAGGGTGGTATTACTTTTTGATATGTTGTTTGGCTTATGTTCATTTGAGTGTTATCCCTTCTCCTGAAATTCGAAGCTTTCTGAGCCACATCATTAGCTTTGTTATTCAAGAATCTTGAGACATAAGTCACATTTGCTATCTGAAATTGAAAAAGCAAATGTAATACAACAACATAGTATGGCAACATGCTTGCACTTTGACATTTGAAAATTCCTTTCACCTGGTTAACTACCAATTGAGAATCCCCAAATATATTAACTGCATGAGCTTTTAATCTAATAAGTATTTCTAGTCTCATTATTAAAACTTCATATTCAGCTTGATTATTGGAACAAGTAATTTCATCCACTCAAAACCATGTGTGGTTTCTACCCTTGTGGTGACTTAATCACCATACCAATTCCAATTAGACCGTTGGCTTTTGATCCATCGAACCATATTTGCCATGGTTCAACACTAACCACACTAAGCTCCATTATCTCTTAGGTTTCTGTCTGACATGGATGATTTGCCAAGAAATTAGCTAAAACTTGTCTTTTTACTGCCTTTTGGGGGGTATATTCTAGATAAAATTCTGATAAAGGTAGTATCCATTTGCCAATTCTTCCTCTCAACATAAGTCTAAACAACATATATTTAACCAAATCTGTGGTTGCAATTACCAAGACAGTTGTAGGCAAAAGATAGTATCTTAGTTTCATTGCAGTAAAATACAATGCAAGGCACAGCTTTTCTACAGCTGAATATTTACATTCACAAGAATTTAGAAACCTACTAAGGTAATAAACTGTTTGCTCTTTTCCTTCTTCATTGTCCTGAGCTAAGAAAACTCCCAGTGAATCTTCTGTTCCAACAATATACAACTTCAAGGGTTTATCACCCTTTGATGGCATCAGCACTGGAGGCCTGGCCAAGTAGGCTTTGATTCCTTTGAAAGCAGTTTAATGCTCTGCTGTCCACACAAACTCCTCTTTATCTTTCAACCTTAATAAGGAAGAAAATACTTTAGTTTTCCCTGCAGTATTAGAAATAAATCTTTGAAGAAAATTAACATGTCCAAGGAATTTTTGTACTTCTTTCTTACTTGATGGAGGTCTGGCTTCAATGATAGCTTTCGCTTTGTTACGATCAATCAGATTCCCTTCTTGTGTACTACATAGCCCAAGAATTTTCCAGTTGATACGCCAAAAACACATTTGAGAGGATTAAGTTTCAACTTGAACTTTCGCATTCTTTCAAAAGTTACTTCCAACTGAAACAAATGTTCCTCCATAGATTGGGGCTTCACTACAATGTCATCAATGTAACACTCTAAATATCCTCCAATGAGATCATGAAAGATAGTGTTCATAGCCCTTTGATATGTAGCCCTAGCATTCTTTAGGCCAAATGGCATTTTAACCCATTCGAATGTGGTAATGTTCCTAGGACATCTGAATGCTGTCTTATGGATATCTTCTTCTGCAATGCAGATTTGGTTATAACCAAAGTGCCCATCTATTATTGATAAAATCTTGTACCCTACTGAACTATCCACCAATAAATCTACTATGGGCATAGGGTACTCATCTTTTAGAGTTGCTAAATTCAGGTTTCTAAAATCGATGCATACCTTTATTTTACCATTCTTCTTAACTACAGGCACAATATTGGATAGCCATTCAACATACCTGGCTGTCCTAATAAAGCCTGCCTTAAGAAGCCTAAGAATTTCCTCTTTGACCTTCTGAATCACTTCAGGACTCATCCTTCTTGGTTTTTGCTTGTATGGCTTGAAATCAGGCTTCATAGGGAGCCTATGTTCTACTAATGACCTATCCAATCCTAATAGTTCATTATAAGACCATGCAAAACAATCTTTATATCTCTTTAAAACCGCCAACAACTGGTCCCTATTAAGAGCATTTAACCAAGCACTTATATAGGTGGGTTGCTATGTAGAACCTTCTCCTAAGTTAACCTCTTCCAAAGAGTCTTGTATCTAAGAACTCACTGATGCTTCTTTTTTGATTTCTTTCGTCTTCAAAGTAATTTCTTTTCTTTGTTCTACTTCCAGTTTCTTTGATTCAACATCTTTGCCCTCCTCCTTATAGACAAAGTCTGTCCATAAGGCTTCTTCCTCCTATATTTCTTGGACTTTTGTTTCGATGTCCAATGCACAGTATTTATCAAAGGTCAAAGGTCTGACCTGCTGTTGTTTATGTTTATAGCCAACTATCATGGCTTCCTTCTCTTGTTCCTAAACCTTTTGGACTATTACTTTTAAGTCTAATGCTATGAACTTAACTAAATCCAAAGGTCTGACTTCTTGGGCTTCACCTTTTTGCCTACAACCAAGCATCATTATCATTTTTTATGACGAATTCTTCATCAACACTCTCTTGTACCAAGTGCTTCAGGTATGCTACTTCCTCATCAGCCGTCACTTCGGCTAAACCATCAAGTTTTCTCAGTATACTGAGTGGTGTTACTCCTTCAGTATATAACTTGGCCTCTACAAAATCAGTACAAGCAACAAAGGGTTGAGGATCTACATTGATCTCTTTTGTCTCTCTATTGTACAAGGCCATCATTATCTTCTGATGTAGAAAGGAAAGCACACATTTGTTAGTGTGAATCCAGTCCCTACCAAGTAGAGCATTATACTTAGCATTGCTGTCAATGACAAAGAATGTCGTCATACAATCTCTGGTCCCTACACTCAAGTTGATAAGCAAAATACCCTGAGCCATCTGCTTATCTCCAGCAAAACCAGCAATGGTTAGGCTAGTTGGGATTAATCTGGGGTTCCTTTTTCCTAGTTCTTCAAAGAAAATTTCGGAAGTAGATTTACTGCGGCCCCATTATCCACTAATACCCGGTTCATCTATATCACATCGAAGAAGGCCTTGATGTACAAGGATTTGACATGTTGTGTCATAGATGTTGTAGGATACTTAAAAGGGTATGAGAGGTTAATACTTACCTCCTCACTCTCATCTTCAGTTTCCATTGGTATGGCTATCTCAGACTCATCTTGAATCATGTTAACTTGTGAGCCTTCACTAGAAATTGGAATAGGGTCAATCTCCTGACCCTCTTGGTTTTTATCCTTAGCCTGGAACTCTTGTGGTAAAATGTGCACCATATTCACTGAAACTGGAGGAAATGAGCCAAACTGAACTGTTGGCTGCTCTTGTTTCTTTTCCAAGCTAACTTGTTCAGTTACCTCAGAAACATCCTCCATACTACACTCTGGCACTTCAGTACTAGTGACTTCCTTCGAATAGCCTGTTCCTGCTCATTTTTCGACCAAAAATGTCTGTTCAACCATGAAAGCTTCAAACATTTCCTCTTCAACCATCTCTTTCCTTTGGTCTAGGTCAACTTCTCCCTCTGCTTCACTGTCGCTTTCCATCAAAGCCTTTTCAAGACCTGCTAAACTGGATCTTTCTTTGGCTTTCAATTCAGAGTGAACTTTAGCCAACTACTCTCTGCTGTAACTTCTTTTATCCTAAGGGGTCGATTTTGGACTATGATCCAACTTAGAACTTTTTCTTCCCTCTGTTTAGTCTTTTGGCTGGGCCAATGAAGAACTTTCCCCACTTTCTTTCAGATCCCTTTAATACTGAGTATACTTTCGCTGGATCTTCCTCCTTTGAGACCTAGAAATTACTAGGACCATACTTGGTTCCTTTGTTTTTGGATGTTTTAGTAACACCTAATCATTTGGAACCACCAAGGGAGGTTTAACCATCCTACCCTAGTTTCCAACGGCACTTCTCTGGGTAGGTATTTCCTTAGGCTTGTTCTGTATGACAAACCAATCTGGAACCCCAAGCACCCATGAACCTACTAGCTCAGTTGTTGAACTGTCTCCTTCTGCCTTCGAGGCTAGTTTCGAAACTGCCTGTGAAGACCACTGCTTGACCCTGACCCCCTATTTTGGGCCTAATTCAGGCCTTCCATGAGGGTGGCCACTTTTCATCTTATGTGGGGCTGGTCTAGGAGGCCAATCTCTGGCTCTGATCCCATAACCTGAACTCACTTCAAATCTCCTCTCAGGATGATTGTTCTCCATTCTATAATAGTTGGATGGTCTGAACTCATATAGAGGTCTTCTGCCTTTGGAGTGCACTCTATTAGCCGTTGGCCAGGCCAAGAATGGCTGCTGTCTAGGACCAGTTGGGTATAGCCTTTTATTGTTGGCACTGGTTGGTTTAGGGCATCTATGTACATCCTTGTAATATTGCTTCCCATCAATCGAGAGCCCTTTCAACCATTTGTAGCTTAACCTGCATCTGGGACACATTCTTTGCATGACAGTTGCCTCTAAAGAGTCATCATCCAATGCCTCCTCATCAGAGTCTTCCCTTTGGTCTGCAAAGTCCTGCCCATTCGCTGGTGAACTTCTGGCATCTTTTTTGACAGTAGTCTGGCTGGCAACATGCATCTGCACATTAACCTCTTCCATTTCCTTCAAGGATAAGTTCTGGAAGTCTGGCACAATAACATTGGTTGTAACTTCTCCAATTTCTGGGAATGGATTAGTGTCAATCCCCATAGCTTTCTCTGCTTTAGCTGGGAATTTTAGACTCCCTTTCTGAATCTGCTCTTGGATCCTACCCCAAAAAATAATACAGTTTTTAGTTGAGTGAGACCAAAAATTGTGCTATTTACAATACATTTTTCCTTCAAGTTCTTCTGGAGAAGGAATTTTGACTCCTTTTGGTAACTTTAGGAAATTGGCTGCAAGCAAATGATCAAAAATATCATCTACTTTGTTAAATCAAAAGAATATTTCCTATGAAAGTCTTTCTTTTTAAACTGCTGGTCTATTGTAGTGTCTTTATGAATTAACGCCTCACAGATTACAGGCTCTTTTCCTATGATCTCTGCTGCATTAATCTCATAATTAGGATCTCTATAATATGTCTTGTATGATGCATTACTTCGATCTTATTCTTTCTCAAGTAATGATTCATACCTAGACACCTTATAGGTTAATTCCACTAAGTCTCGAAACTCAGTTGAGTCGAACTTCTTTCGAAGCCTAAACTCTAAACCATTTTAAGCCAATCTCACAAATTCAGGCTTTGATAGAATGATCCTACACTTGTTTCGTGCTCTTTTGAATCTGGCAATAAATTAAACAGCCTTCTCATCAGGCCTTTGACTCAACCTTGCCAAATCTGCCATAGAAACTTCTGGTTCTGTTTGGAAAAATTGGGCATGAAATGACTCTTCCATTTGTTGCCAGGTTTGGATAGAGCCAAGTGTAAGGTTAATATACCATACAAAAGCTGCTCCAGTTAGAGAATTTGGAAAAGTCTTAACTTCATGTAATCATTATTGGTAAATTCACCACACTGAGCAGCGAACCTAGCAATATGTTCTATCTCTGATTGGTTTCCATTTCCATAAAAAAGAGCAAAGTCTGGTATTCTAAACCCTCTTGGGTATTCATGTACCCTATCTTCCCATTCTGGATGTGATTTCCTGTACACAAGAGTATGAACCCCCTGAGCCATAGGTCCACACATTTCACTAACAATATCAGCAATTTGGTCCCTAGAAACCATATTTTGTGCTTGTTGAACCACCACTGGAGGAACAAACACAGGATTTGGTGGACAACCTTGTGCCTGAGGTCCTCTTGGTCCATAAGGAGGTATATTTGGGACTGGTTGTCCTTGTGGTGCTGACTGTTGTTGAGAGTATAGGTGACCCCTCTGAGCTTGTCCTGCGAAAGGCGTTGGAACAGGTGTTGTGTTTCTTCCAGTCGCAGGAAACCCTTCCAACCCCCCAAGTACAAATTTGAACAAAGGATTAGTGAACCCCCTTGTGCCAGGTATGGCTTCGAACATGGGATTTGGATATATCCTTATGTCATTTTCTTGTGTTGGCCCAGATCCACCAATTTGCATGGTTTCACTGTTAAGTAATGAGGCATTTTGATTTGTCACAGGCCTCGAAAGAGACTCATACCAAGACTGAGATGATGGTCTTTCATAGTTTTGATTACTAGTTTGACCATTAGTATGCCCATTACTTTGCATAGGCTATTTATCTCTAGCCAATCTTTGCTGAGGGACATTTGAAATTTCCTCTATATGCCTTGTGTTAGTTGGTTGATGGGTATTCATTTAATCCATAAAGAATATTGCCCATCTTTCCATTGTGTTCATTAACTGCTGTCCCATGGCATCTACTAGGCCTCTCTATGGATTCATTGGCTGAGTAGATGGAACAATGAATGGTCCAACTCCATGGCCTCGTCCAATATTTTGAACATGTGGTACTTGCTCCGAAGTGCTGGTCTGTTCAACCATAGGTTCTGATAAGACAGGTACTTCCACAGGATGTGTTATTACATTATCCTCTAGATTAAGTATTTCTACCTCTCCTTCCACATCTTCTTCCAAGTGTTCATTTTCTCCTTGTCTCCTACGTCTAGCCATTTCAATTAGTCCCACTGGGCGTACCAAAAATATATGTTGGCTTTTTTGGCTTTCAAAGGTTAGTATTGTAATTTTAAGCATGCCAGCAAGGATCAATCAGTCCTTACAGAAAATTAATTGCCAACCAATTATCAGACGATTATGTTTCAATTTTTTCAGCCTCAACAAAGAGGAGTTTTACTGGTGGCTTTGTTTAGGAGAATTTAGCAAACAACAATTAAATGAAGAACAATTGTAGCATTTCATTAAGTAAAATGAAAAACTTACAATAGTCTAATTCAACCTCGTAGAGGTTTACAGCAACAAACTACTTGAAACTACTCCTATGAATGAAGTGCAGTGCAGAAATTTGAAGTACATAAATGTAAAGAACAAGAAATGTAAAAACTGAAAGGAAAATAAAGTAGATAAAAATTGGTTTTTGAATCTGAGTCTGGATCCTTCTTTTTGGAGCCTTCTCTGCCATTTATACTTCTCAATGATAACCGTCGAAATGAGCTTCTAACAGTCGAATCATCCTTCCATGATCGCTAATCATGTTTCCTTATAGTTAGCTCCACTACGTCATATCTGCAGTTAGGCTTCCCTCCTGATTTTGAATTTAAATATATGAGTAACCGTTAAAGCCACGCCATCTTGCATCTCTTTGTTGATCTAGTGCTATGCAAATCCACAATAACCAATGCTAACTATCACGTATGTGGTTATGTTTGAAGATTTGAATTGTCTTCCCATATTGCCCTCATCCTGCCACGTATTGAACTGTGATTGGCCTGTACAAAATATGTAGCCAACAGATATTATTTTAATTAAGTCTCATGTTGCGTTTAGTTATGACCTTTTTTTTAGTTATAACTCAAAAATTATGAAATTATTTCATTTTTTTTTTTTTAGTTATAAAGTGTATATGGTATACACATTTTGAAGGATGTGCACCATTGTCTCAATTTTGTTCAATTCATTATATTTTTAGTAGTATTTTTTTTATAAAATACATAAAGCAACATGTATCATATTTTTAAGGAGAATTTCAAAAAAGTGGGGACTGAAATTTCTTTTAACTAATGAATGGTACAAGATATAATTACATATACATAGATCATTTGTACTTTTATCATTTTATAATTATTTTTTCACTCTCTACTTTTTTTGATATTTTCCTATACTTTTATAGATAAAATTATAAATTTATTCAAGATTTGAGGTTGAAATCCTATAGAGAATAATTTCATACTATTTGTACAAGAAAAGTGAGCTTAAAAGACGGAAGCATTAGCGATGGCACACTTGCCGTCTCAAAAAGTGACTTTTTGCAACGACACAACTTGCTGTCGCGAAAAATGTGAGTTTTTGCGACGGCATAATTTGCTGTTGTGGAAAAATAGAGCATTTGCGATAGCAGAAAGTGCTGTCGCGAAAAAATAAGAGTATTTACAATGGCAAAGATTGTTGTCATGAAAAAATAGAGTTTTTGCAATGGCACCAATTGTTGTTGCAAAAAAAAAAATGAATTTTTTGCGACTGTAAAAGGTACCGTTGCAAGAAAAAAAAATAGTAAAAAAAAAATATATTGTGGCTTTGAAATGGCTTCATATATATACAATCACAAAATGGTTTGAATAAGTGCAATGGTATTTTTCTGTCACAAAAATTTTTTTTAAAAAACAACGTTGTCTTACTTTTTTGATATAACATTTCTCTTTTTACTCATTTTTTTATCTTCATGTCTCTCTGTCTTTGTCTCTCTTTCTCTCTCCTCTTTCTCACTCTCACTCATCACTCTTTTCTCTATGTTTGTCTATCTATCTCTCTCTTTCTCGCTGTGTCTCTCACTCATCTCCTCTCTCTCTATCTCTCTCTTTTTCTATGTCTCTCTCTCTCTCACTCATCATTCCTCTCTCTCTTCTCTCTCTTTCTCTCTTTGTCTGTCTATCTGTTTGTCTCTCTCTCTCTCTCTCCCTACTGTTTTTGCCTTGCTCACTCTCCCTTCACTCTTCTCTATTTACCAAGCTCCCTCTCTATTTATCAATCGACTATAAGAAAATGCTTTTTAACGACCATTTTGTCTCTCTCTCTATCTCTCTTCTCTATCTGTCTCTCACTTATCTCTTTCTCTCACTGCCCATCTCCTCTACTATCTTCACCACTACTATTGGTGCCATTCCACTACCACCAATACAACCACTATTACCACTCCACCTCTACGACTACCATTACTACCACCACCACTACTGTGATACCCCTGTTCTGTATTGTGCTAAACTGGTCCTTAATTTTGTTTATAGTTATGTGTTTAGCATGATTTTGTGTGCCATTATGTGATAATATGTGATTTTGAATTCATATCTGTTCGCCGTAAGAATATCTGTTGAGTAATCTGCTTTAAAAATTTAATTGAGGGCCTTATCGGCCATAGAACCCAAAATTGATTACGTCATTGTGATTAGCAAAATTTTTAGAGCCTACGGTGAAATTTAATTGAAAATTGATTCTGGTCAATTTAAACTGATTAAATTGATTAATTAAGTGCCCTATCACTTTTTATATTAAAATAATTGCTGGAGGGACTTTTACTTGTGGCCATATACTCTCTCTACTCCTTTTTTAACACAAAAAAAAAATCTGAGTTAGACTGTGGAGAGGAAGAGAGAGTCGGTTGTAGAGAGAGGAGGAGAAGAGAATTGGGCAAACTTAGCTCAAAGCTTGGGAACCTTGAAGATTATCCAAGTTTGATCATAGATTGTGAAGATTAGAGCTTCTAGGTAAGTGAACTCATGAATTTTGTTGTAAATGTGTAGATTCAAGTGTGTTTGAAGATCAAGAACATGAGATGAGTTGATTTTGATGATGTAATAACCCTTATGCACATGCATGTAAGAAATTGTTTTGAATTTGCATGCTTGAGTTTCAAACACATGATTTATGTGAGTTTTGAGTGAAGCTCATATTATTATCACCAATTTTGTCATCTAAGATGGAAATGAAAGTAATACATCACAAGCATGTACAATCTATGAGGGTAGGAGTTTTGAATGCATGAATGTGTATGATAGAATTAAGTTTGGTGTCAATTTGAGACATGCATGTGTTTGATCCTTGAAATTGAGCTTCCTAATGGTGTAATCTTGTAAGGGAACCATGTTAGCATGATTATACTTGAGATTTGGGCCTTGCATGCAAGAATGGCAGCTGGGAAAATTGGTTTGAAGCTCAAGAACACATCCTGGATTTTCCAGAAATTTGAGTCCCGCTTTCGAGATCGAGCCGATTTTTTTTCATGGCTATGGCTCGCGCCGAAGGAAAGTTCGCCGAAGGGAGCTATATAGCGGGGTCCGCCGGCGCAGATTCCGCTCGGCGGGGAATTGAGGCAACCAGTACTTTTACAGACTTAAGGGTCCACTCGAGCGGGGGATCCCACGCTCGAGCGGGGACCCTGTTTCCGGAAATTCTGTTCTTGCATCTTGTGTTCGGTTTTCCGTTCTCTTTCACTTGTAAGCACTCTTAGGCATATGTTAAGCATTGTAAATGAGTTAACGAGATAAGAATGAAGCCTAAAGAGGGAAATGTGAATTTTGAACGGATTGAATTGTTAATGACCCTTTTATGTTCATGGCATGTGTAGGGTCGAGTTCCAGGGCGAACCAATCAACCGATCACTGTGAGTAATATCTTGACAAGATATTTATAGTATGTCATTGTTAATTGTTACTTCTGTGTAAGTTTTGCAATTCAGTGAATAATTGGGCTGGTAGATGGAATTGAATAATTGGGCTCGAGGCCGATGGAATTGAATAATTGGGCCTGAGGCCGATTGATATGAATGATTGGGCCAAAGGCCGTTTGTTAAACTGTTCCAATAATTGCTTGTGTACTTGTTTAATTGATATTATTCACTGGGCATTCGCTCACGCTCATTCATGTCATTGTAGGTGAGCCAAGTGAGGACCAACCCCAGCCTCAGTGAAGTCAGCCAGGGACAGCAGGAGTTTTGAGAGAGTCAGCCTTGTGTCTCACGCACGAGACCAAACCTTGCCCTTTTGTCACGTGTTTATATTATGTCGCGTTGGCAAGGATCTTGTGTATATTGTATATAGTTTGCTATGGGATGACTCAGTTTAGATGATCCTGTCTGTAAAAAAGTTTATGCTACTGTACTTTTGATGTGGGTTATTAACGTATATGCGCATGGTTTGTTTTAAAGTGCATATAAGCACGGCTCTATGGACAAAGTTTTAAATTTTTACTTCCGTTTGGCCCCTTTACTCTGATGAGTTATGTCTTCTTTGTATGGAGGCCGTAGGTAATCTCAGCATTACCGGCCGGTTATGTCCTTAACCCTTAGGGGCGGGTATGGGTCATGACAACTACTACTGCCACTACTACTACCATTACCTTTCTTCTACGATCGCCACTCCATCTCCTCTACCACTACCACAACTTCACCACTAATCTCCTTCGTCATCACCACTACCACCGCCATCACCGCTTATCCATCCCCTTCACCACTACTACCGTTCCTTTTCCTCTACTACAAAAAATTAGTTCCTGATTTTTAGTAACCAAAAAAAATGGGCCGCAGAAAAATATTTTTCATTGACCACAAAAAATTAACTTTGTTTTAACGAAAAATATTTTTCATTAAAATATTACCCCTACTTCTACCAAATAAAAAAATAATAATAATTTTTTTTCATTAAAATAAAAATTAAACAAATAAATCTTCAATCTTAGTAACTAAAAAAAATGAAAAATCAAAAAAAAATCATTAACAACAAAAAAATAAAATTATTTTAATAAAAAATAAATAAAATGACGTCGTTCACACCGTCTATCCTAACTCTCCTCTTCTTTTCTTCTTTTTCTTTTTTGTTTCCCGTTCTTTCTATCCAAATTTCCCCCATTTCTTTCCTCCATTTTGTTTCTCACGATCTCAAATCCTCAATCCCTAATCCCTTAAACAAAAAATCCCCAATTTCAAAAATCCCCAAAATACTCTCTCTCTCTCTCTCTCTCTCTCTCGACTGCAAGCAGCGGCAATGGTAGCAGCTGTCATGACCTGAACCTGCCCCTATGGATTAAGGTCATAACTGGCCAGTAATCATGAGATTACCTACGGCCTCAAACCAAAACAAACGTATAACAACAGAGTTAAGGGGCCAGAACGGAAGTGAACTTAAACTTTTGTCCAATGAGCTATGCTTACATGGCAAATCAAAACATTTCACACATACTTAATAATAACTCACACCACATATCAATAGTTAACATCCTACATACCCAAGATCATTCAAACACATAGTCATCTAACCAAAAGCTTATACACATAAATGGTCTATCATGACCAATAGAAATAGCTAAAGAAATACAAAAAATTATAAACAAGCCTCTTGGTGAGGCACTTGGGCTGACTTCACAAAACTCGGGTTCCTTTCTTAAATTCCACTAAGGCTGGGGTTGAACGTCCCTTTGCTCACCTACATACATATAAATAAGAGTGAGCTAACGCCCAATGAATAATATCAAAATAAAGAGGTTAGTGAATGAGATTCATTCGTAAATGAGTTATACTCATAATGTAAACATTTGAACCACTATTCTCATTCACATCAGATTTACCAATCTTAACAAAGCAAGACGACCTCGGATCCAACACATCATATCCGTATGCAAAACGACCTCAGGTCCAAATCTTATATAAAACGAGACGACCTTGGGTCCATCTATACAGAACGACCTTTGGTCCAACCAACTCTTTATTCAAAACGACCTTTGGTCCAATTCAAACATATCACACTACGGGCCCAATTCAAATATATTCATATCCATGCGTATTTCATATTCATGATCATGATCCATTTCATTCAAACGGCCTTTGGCCCATCTTTGCATTCATGTCTAACGACCTTTGGCCCAATCGTTTATGTCCGACAGCCTTTGGCCCAATCATTCATGTCCAACAGCCTTTGGCCCAATCATTCATGTCCGACAACCTTTGGCCCAATTCAGATATATCAAACATATCTATGGCAAACGGCAATTAGCAAACGACAAACGGCGAATAGCAAACGGAAAACGACAAATAGCAAATGGCAAACGGCCTTAGGCCCAACCCAAATATATCAAACGACCTTATACAAATTAGGCATATAGAATACTCATTCATATTTCATATCAACAAATCCATGGAGCTTATACAGAAGTAGCATTCGGAAAGTAACATACTTGAAAATATCTTTACTAAGATATTACTCACAGTGTTCTACCGGTGGATCTGCCCTTGAGCTCGACCCTGCACATTACATAACACATATAGGTCACAAACGATTCAATCCGTTCTTAACTTGTGCATTCTTCTTAGGCCTCTTTATTATCTTCTTAATCCATTTATAATGCTCAATGCATGCCTAAGAGTACTCAGAAATGGAAGAGAACGAAAAATGAAACACAAAACATCTTTACAAACTTTCTGAAAGAGGGCTCTCCGCTTGAGCGTGGCTTTGGTCGCTCGAGCGGACCCTTTAGGTCTGCAAAAGTACTGGTTGCCTCGTTTCTACGCTTGAGCGTGAATTCGGACGCCGAGTGAATGTCACACTACATAGCTCCCGCCGGCGTGAATCTACCGCTTGAGTGAACGTCCATGTCTACAAAAGTTAAGGAACTAGCATTTCAAGCTCGAGCGGCAATTTCCCCGCTCAAGCGGACATGCCGAATTCTGGGTTTTCCAGAATTGTTCTTCAAGTGCAATCTTGATATTCAAAGGTCCAACATTCATGTTTTTGGTCCAAAAACGTGGAAACACAATATATAGCATAAGGATGTAAGCAATATGAGGCCAATTATTCAAAATCATGGTCACATTCTCAAATTATTCAACATTTCTTTTGTATAATCAAAACTCATGCATTCAAACCTCATATAAGCTCCATATCTTCAATAATCAAACATGCATATCAATTTTTGACTTCATTTCTATTTCAAATCTTACCAATGGCACTTATTATCATGAAACCCATGAAAATTATGCATGCATGTGAAGATTGGTGCCCAATTCTCCATGTTCAACATTATTCATGCTAGCTTATGCAATTTCATGGCAATTCATGGTGATTCATAGAAATTTCATGCATGCATGTGCATTCTAACTTCATATTCAACTCAATCTTTGCCATGAGCTACCATACCACTTGAATTCACAAAATTACATACTCAACTCATGAATTGAGAGTTGATTACTCACCTAGGAGCTTCAATTCTTCCAATTATAGCTAATTCTTGAGCTAATCTCCTTAGTTTCTTGAATTCTCTAGCAATTCTTCAATGTTGGCCCCTCTCTCTCACTAGATTCGGCCTTCTCTCTCTCTAGAGAGCTAATCTGAGCCAAAATGGGTGAAAATGGGCTCAACACAATGCAAATAGGCCACTTATATACCTTGGCCTAATCAAATTAATTAAGGCTAAGTAATTAAGCCTAATTTAATCGTTCTAAATCTAATTATTTTGATCCGAATCAATTTCTAATTAAATTTCACCGTAGGCTCTAAAAATTACGCTAATCACAATGGTGTAGTCAATTTCGTTTTCTGTAGCCGAGAAGGCCCTCAATTTTCAGTTCAAAGCACAGATTCAAACAGATTTTCCTACGGTGAACAGATAGAAATTCAAAACCACATATATTCATATAAATGGCACTCAAAATCATATCAAACACGTAATCACAATCATAACCAAGATTAATTAGCATAACACGGACTAGGGTTATCACGGCGGCAAAGGAGGACAATGGCGGCGGCGAAACAGCGATGGTGGCGGCGGTAATGACTAACAACGGCGGCGATTGCGCATCTCAAATACCTTTGCCGATACCTTCGTCGTTGGGTCGTTCGCCATGGTCGACATTGGGTCTTCCTCGTTGCTCTGCGAGTACTTTTTTTTTTTTTTTTTTTTTTTTTTTTTTTTTTTTTTGTGCTTGTTCTTCACTTTGGTAAGCCTTCTTCTCTCATGATATACAGAGTTTGGTGGCATTGTTCCCTAATTTTGCTTTGCACAATATATCACAATAGGACATCATTTGAGGTTTGATTTGGGATTGATTCTTGGGTTTGATTTGGGGTTGCCTCTCTTTATTCTTGCTTGATTTTTTTTTCCCTCTGTATTTTTATCAAGTATTGCTCATTAATTTAGGGTTTGTCTCTAATACCACAGGGCGTAAATGTATCACAATGGGGCTTGATTGGGGACTGATTTGGGATTGAAATTTTGGGTTTGATTTGGAGATAGAATTTTTTGGGTTTGGTTTGGGGTTTGCTGGCCTATATTATTATTTGAAAACCCTAATTTGTTTGTCTCTTATGCAAATTGCTCATGATGATCTTGTTTGCAACTTGAGTGCTAAGCTAGCATGAGTTATGTGTACGGTGTTATTGTACTTATGCTTTTCCTTTGGTATTAGCTTTTTGACAGATATTTCTTTGTTGAAAGAAATGTTACCTATATTGATTTTTAAACAGTGAAATATTTTCCATTTTGACCCCACCTAATTAGTTTTATTTTCTACTTTTGTTTTTCAATATTTTGGTAATGAAATGGTCATATGGTTGCCTTTTACAGACATTTGGCAAGAACTTGTCCAACAAATTAAATCAAATGGCATGATGCCTGGTGTGGCATTAAAGCCTAGAACTCCTATTGAAGATGTGCATCCACTGGTAAGCATTTGCCTTATTTATTGTTCTTTTAAGTTCTCAATTTTTGCTATTTACCTATCATTTTCCCTTTAATGAAGTGGAGTTAAACTGAAGTATTTAAACTAAAGATTATTTGATACATGTGTTAAAAAATAGAAACAAAATGCATGCTTCTCTAGCGGAGTAAAGTTACACCGTAATTAAAATAAAGATTGTTTGATACATTGCATTTAGTCGTTATTTCCTTTTTCCTACTCCATAGCTTGATGGTGAAAATCCTGTGGAAATGGTTATTGTGATGAATGTGGAATCTAGATTTGGTGGACAGAAGTTCATCTTAGAAATGATAGATAAGGTGCATAAACCATTGTTATTTATATTGATGTTATTATTCCATCCTTTCTCATTTCCACAGTCCATAAATGTGATTTTTGAGTACACACACTCAGAAAGAAATACCCATCACTTGATATAGAGGTAAGCCTATTTCTAACTGTGATGCTTTGTTATCTTCTATGTGCTTGTATTCACTATCCATGTTGATGTTTCGATTTAAGCAAACTAGTTCATTAAGAAACTTAGAATTCAAGGTGTTAACGCTCCAAAATCACCAAACGGCGTCAGATTAGCACAAAACTTGGCACACACGACCGCCTAGGTACGAGATATTTGTGGGAGAAGACGGGACTCAAATCGGGTTCCCGGTTTGGGAGTTACAGCTGAATTTTGGTCTAGGCAAACTAGTTCCTTAAGAAACATAGAATTCGAGGTGTTGTCGCCCCAAAATCACTAAACGGTGTTGGATTAGCACGAAACTTGGGACACACAACCACCTTGGCATGAGAGACTATGGGAGAATACAGGAATGGAATCGGGTTCCCGGTTTGGAAGTTAAAGCCGGATTTCGGTCCAGGCAAACTAGTTCCATAAGAAACTCAAAATGTGAGATGTTGACGCCCCAAAATCACCAAACAACGTCAGATTAGCACTAAACTTAGCACACACAAGCATCTAGGCACGAGAGACTTGTGGGAGAAGACCGGACTCGAATCAGGTTCCTGGTTTGGAAGTTAGAGCCGGATTTCGATCTAGACAAACTAGCTCCTTAATAAACTTAGAATTTGAGATGTTGACACCCCAAAATCACCAAACGACATCGGATTAGCACGAAACATGGCACACACAACCGCCTAGAAACAAGAGACTTGTGGGAGAAGATAGGACTCGAATCAGGTTCCTGATTTGGGAGTTAGAGCCGGATTTCGGTCTAGGCAAACTAGTTCCTTAAGAAACTTAGAATTCACGGTGTTAACGCCCCAAAATCACCAACGGCATCGCATTAGCATGAAACTTGGCACATACGACCGCCTAGGCACGAGAGACTTCTGGGAGAAGACAGGACTTGAATCGGGTTCCCAGTTTGGGAGTTATAGCCGAATTTCGGTCTAGGCAAACTAGTTCCTTAAGAAACTTAGAATTCGAGGTGTTGACACCCAAAATCACCAAACGACATTGGATTAGCACGAAACTTGGCACACACGACTGCCTTGGCACGAGAGACTTGTGGGAGAAGATGACACTCAAATCGGGTTCCCAATTTGGGAGTTAGAGCTGGATTTCGGTCTAGGCAAACTAGTTCCTTAAGAAACTTAGGCATTGTTTGGGATGATCTAAATAAGTGCACTTTTTTACTTTTTATGAAATATGGGTTGGGTTTGGGTTGGGTTTGAAGTGATGTGTTAGAGAGGTGATATGACTTAAATAAGACGATGTGACTTAAATAGGATATTGACTTTTTGACTTTTTGAATTTTTTAAGAGTTGCCAAACTTACCCTTAGAATTCGAGGTGTTGTGACCCCAAAATCACCAAATGACGTCGGATGAGCACAAAACTTGGCACACACAACCACCTAGGCACAAGAGACTTGTGAGAGAAGACTGGACTGGAATTGGGTTCCTGGTTTGGGAGTTAGAGCCAAATTTTGGTCTAGGCAAACTAGTTCCATAAGAAACTTAGAATTCGAGGTGTTAAAGCCCCAAAATCACCAAACAGCATCAGATTATCACGAAACTTGGCACACACGACCGCCTAGGTATGAGATATTTGTGGGAGAAGACGGGACTCAAATTGGATTTCCAATTTGGGAGTTAGAACCGGATTTTGGTCTAGGCAAACTAATTCCTTAAGAAACTTAGAATTCAAGGTGTTGACGCCCCAAAATCACCAAACGGCAACGGATTAGCACAGAACTTGGCACACACAACTGCTTTCACACGATAAACTTCTTTGAGATGATGGGACTCGAGTCAGGTTCCTAGTTTGGAAGTTAGAGCTTTTGGTCTAGGCAAACTAGTTCCTTAAGAAACTTAGAATTCGAGGTGTTGACACCCCAAAATCATCAAACGACGTCAGATTAGCACAAAACTTGGCGCACACGACCGCCTTGGCACAAAAAACTTCGGGGAGAAAACGGGACTCGAATCAGGTTCCCGGTTTGGGAGTTAGAGCTAGATTTCAGTCTAGGCAAACTAGTTTCTGAAGAAACTTAGGGTATGTTTGGTTTGAGTTTGGGAGATGAGTTTTAGAGATAAAAAGTATGAAAAATTGTTTGGTTTGATTTTTTTCAAAAGATGTTTTGGAAAATTATTTTGAGAGAGGGTTTTGGAAAAAGTGATTGATTTGATGTGTATGAGATAAAGATTTGTTTGAAAAACTTATAAACCAAACAAGTTTTGGAAAAAAATTTTGGGAAAATTTGTTTGGTTTGATTACTTTTGAAAACTTATTTGTAGAGAATTTTTCCCAAAAATTTTTGGGAAACACAAACCAAACGAGCCCTTAGAATTCGAGGTGTTGACGCCCCAAAATCACCAAACGGCGTCGGATTAGCATGAAACTTGGCACACGAGACCACCTAGGCACGAGAAACATGTAGGAGAAGTCGGGACTCAAATCGGCTTCCCGGTTTGGGAGTTAGACCGGATTTTGGTCTTGGCAAATTAGTTCCTTAAGAAACTTAGAATTTGTGGTGTTGACACCCCAAAATACCAAACAGCGTCGGATTAGTACGAAACTTGGCACACACCACCGCCTAGGCATGAGAGACTTGTGGGAGAAGACAAGACTCGAATCGGGTTCCCGGTTTGGGAGTTATAGTCGGATTTCGGTCTAGGCAAACTAGTTCCTAAAGAAACTTAGAATTCGAGGTGTTGACACCCCAAATTACCAAACAGTGTCAGATTAGCACGAAACTTGGCACACACGACTGCCTTAGCACGAGAGACTTGTGGGAGAAGACGACACTCAAATCGGGTTCCCAGTTTGGGAGTTAGAGCCGGATTTCAATCTAGGCAAACTAGTTCCTTAAGAAACTTAGAATTCGAGGTGTTGACACCCAAAATCACCAAATGACATCGGATTAGCACGAAACTTGGCACACACGACTGCCTTGGCATGAGAAACTTGTGGGAGAAGACGACACTCAAATCGGGTTCCCAGTTTGGGAGTTAGAGCCGGATTTCAATCTAGGCAAACTAGTTTCTTAAGAAACTTAGAATTCGAGGTGTTGACACCCAAAATCACCAAATGACATCGGATTAGCACGAAACTTGGCACACACGACTGCCTTGGCATGAGAAACTTGTGAGAGAAGACGACACTCAAATCGAGTTCCCGATTTGGGAGTTAGAGTCGGATTTCGGTCTAGGCAAACTAATTCCTTAAGAAACTTAGAATTCGAGGTGTTGACACCCAAAATCACCAAACGGCATCGAATTAGCACGAAACTTGGCACACACCCCCACCTAGACACGAGAGACTTGTGGGAGAAGACGGGACTCGAATTGGGTTCCCGATTTGGAAGTTAGAGCCGGATTTCGGCTTAAACAAACTAGTTCCTTAAAAAACTTAGAATTCGAGGTGTTAACACCCAAATCACCAAACGACATCGGATTAGCACGAAACTTGGCACACACCACCGCCTAGGCATGAGAGACTTGTGGGAGAAGACGGAACTTGAATCGGGTTCCTGGTTTGGGAGTTAAAGCCGGATTTTGGTCTAGGCAAACTAGTTCCTTAAAAAACTTAAAATTCGAGATATTGGCGCCCCAAAATCACCAAACGGCATCGGATTAGCACGAAACTTGGCACACACCACTGCCTAGGCACGAGAGACTTGTGGGAGAAAACAGGACTCAAATTGGGTTCCCAGTTTAGGAGTTATAGTCAGATTTCGGTCTAGGCAAACTAGTTCCTCAAGAAACTTAGAATTCGAGGTGTTGACGCCCCATGTAGACGTCCCATTTTTTACCGTCCTAAAGACTTGGACGTCATCGTTTGAGTGCTCGATGATTGCGCATATTCGTGCTCGTTTGGAGTCCCCGAGGTTTTCGGTTGCACGCCTTGCCTCTATGTCTCTGAACTCTCTTGGTTTTGTGCTTGTTTTAAGCCAACTCTTGGTCCCCCCTCCCCCTTTTGCCTGGAAGGAGAAACAGTGGTGTAGACCACTTTTCTCCAATGTTGACTAGTTTTTCTCCCTTGTCAGCCACTATAGGTGGTCGGTCGACTAAGGTGGGTGGTCGGTCAACCACCTCAAGTGGTCTATAGCATGCCACCACTTTCTCCTCTCTTGGGAGACCCCATTTTTGCCCTGTCGACCAGCTTTTTCCCTTGTTGACCACCTAAGGTGGTCGGTCGACTAGGTGGGGTGGTTGGTCAACCACTTCGAGTGGTCGACAGCCATTTTTCACTTTCTGCAGATATTTTTGGTGCCAGCTGTTAGGCACAGAATGCATCCTCCCTACACGTGTAGGGAGGGATTTAAGCAAACTTTGTCTTGCATTACTATATAAGGGGAGCTCTCTTCCCTTTTCAAGGGTTCAGAAAATTTAGAGACAAAAATTGACTGTCTCTCTAGAATTCTCTCTCTCTCTTTCTCTCTCTCTCTATATTGTGCTCTATAATGCTTGGAAGTGAGCTTTCTTCACACTTTTGCACACAACCTCTTAGCCAAACACTCCTACCTTGTTGTTGAGGTGCTTGAGGGTCTTGTGAGAGCTTCAAAAGGCTGGTTTTTGGCTCAAGAAGGTGCTGTTGTTGCTGTGCTTCAAAGGTAATCCCATTTCCCCTTTTAAAGCTTTGTTTTGGTTACTCTTTTAGCCACCTTTGCATGCTATTTTAGGCTTAGCTTTAAACTGCAAAAATTTCTATTTTTAAGTGTTTAAAATGGTTGTTTAAGGCCTAGTTTGAGTTAGGGGTGGTTTACCCCCTTTGGTGGCTTGTTTTGCTTTGCTTTGTGCCATCTCTTAAGGCCTTTGGGATCATCTCTTTTTGGCTTTCTTACCACTGAAACTCAGAGGAATTTCAATGGTGGAAAGGTAGTTTTGAGGTCCCAAATGGATGGGGGTAGTCCCCCCTCCTCTTCTCTTGATTGCATGTGTTGATGGCCCATCAAAGGAGCATGTGTTTCTACTTCTTTGTGGCTTTGTTTAGGCTCATTTTTGTGAATTTTTAGACCTTCCATAACTCTGTTTTTGGCTGTCTTGGTCACCTCTTGCATGCTTCTTGTACTTGTAGTGTAATCCTACTTGTAGCCTTGCAAAGTAGCATGTCTTTGTGCCTTGAATTTTCTTAGTTCAAGCATGTTTTTAGCCATTATTTGCCATGTCATAACTCTATTTTGGATTGATTTGGTTGCCTCTTGCATGCTCCTTGCACTTGTAGTGCAATTTTGTTCACTAGCCTAGTGTATTCGGTGTTTCAGCCTATTGATCTAGCATGTGTATGCTCTACTCCAGCACATTTTTGGCTATGTTTTAGCATGCTTTGGGTCTGATTTGAGTGGTTTTGGTCATGCATGCTTGGCTTTGCATAGCTATGGTGTTTTTGGCTTTGCTAGCCTTGCACTTTGAGACCTCTAGCATGTCATATTTGAGCCTTTTGCATGGCATAGCACCATTTGGCATGTTATTTCAGACCATATACCTATGCCATATTCTTGCATTTATCGCCCTTTTGTTGTGTTTGAGGTTTGGGCCTTATGCTTCGTTTGTGAGCCAACTTGCATGCATGTTTGTCTAAGCTTTTGGGCTATCATTTCAACATGTTTCGGCCTCTATTTTGGTATGTTTTAGGTCTTCTTGTAGGTGGTTTGACCATTTGTGCTTGATATTGCATGCCTCTTGTGTGATGCTCTTCACTAGCCTTAGTGTTTTTGGCCTTTAACATGTCTTGAATGCATATCTTGCATGATTTAGCGTCTTTAGCATGTTATTTCAGTGCTGAAATATATTTCATTGCATCCCACTAATTCACTCTTTCAAAACTAGAGGACTCCCACTTTTGGACTTTACCGATTAAGGGACTAATTGGTAATCTAAAATGTGTAAACAAAATGAATCAAGTAAAACATGGCCAAGATAAGCATGTTGTTTGCATTGCATGTGTTTGGATCGGACGTTAATCCAAACACGAGAAATGTGGGACGTTTCATACTCATAGTGATGAAATATGTCACATTTCTCTATTGCCGACACCCTTGATTGTGCATGATAGGTGGAGGCCTTTTGAGTCTTATGTGTGCATTCATTGAGTTTTGCGCAAGCTTGATCCTTTGGCCACCATGCATTGAAAATGCTTGGTTGTTGGCTCAAGAGTCAAGTGCCATACTCCTTTGAGCTTGAGATATGATAAGGAGTGTGGAAATGCATACATTTCCTTGCAAATACACTGTCTTGCCTCTTTCTGTGCTCTGTTGCAGCAACAGGAGGAATTTCAACTCTCAAGGTGGTCTTGATCTCAGCAAGAAGCTATTTGGAAAGCGGGGTAATTTTCAAAGATTCAAAACCGTCTAAGCAGAGGCGTCTTGGGGCAAGGCGGTGGATTTCCGAGAGGACGCAACTGAGTGTGCATATCTCCCTCGCCCGCGAGGCCATTTATCGCTTCTGTTAGCTAGTTGTAGTTAATTACATGTGCTGTAATTAATTTAGTTTAGTGCTTTGTAATATTCTAATTAGCTTAGATTAGCTAGTTATTCAATTTGGTTTGTAATAATTAATTAGCTAGAATAGTTAAATGTTGTAATAAGTGTGCGTGTGTGTGTGTGTGAATGTCTTCCAACCCCACGTCTTTCTCCTTTTTACTTGTCCGCTTTTGATGGTTAGTTTAGGGCATATTTCAATTAGCATACCTTATGCTTTGCATGTTTGCATCATTCATTTGCCTTGCATGCACCGGGCTCAGCGCATCATTCAAACTGCATTAAATCTCAATACTTACTTGAATTCGTGTTTCAAAGCATGTTATCAAGTGTTGCATTCATATGCCATCTTAGATAGCCGAGCCTACTTAGTTGCATTTTGTATGTGTTGCATTAGGCATTGTTGGCATAGCTAGGATCATGCATCGATTACTAACTAGCTTTTGTTTTGGCTTGGAGTACCTTTGTGAGTGTTTACGCTTTAGCATCCTTGCATGCGTGTAAGTGATTGCCATGACAGCATGCTTGGCATGAGGCTATCTGCTTAAGTGTTTAACTGCCTGAATGCCTGTGGATAAAAGCTTCATTACTTGAATTGGAACAATTCATCAAAATGTGCATTTTAAGCCCACTTGGAGTGGCAAAATCATATTGTTTTAAGCCCACTTGACGGTGACAAATTCGCGTTTAGCCTACTTGCGAGTAGCAACTTCAAACCATTTTCGAAAAAACAAACATGAGATGTTTTGTTCCAACTTAAGCGATTTGGTCTATACTTGTGTGCTATGCGCATCATATAGTAAACTAGCTAATAATCAAACACGAACACATGTGTTTTCAAAAACAACATATCATGTTAGTAGGGGCTAATCTTTGATCGAGCGAGCGGGGGTGCTCATTTCAGGACCTTCCCCTCTCGTACCCAAGTTCCTGAGCCGAAGCAACTTTGGTGATGACGGACACGTGGCCTTAGGCACAAGTTAGGATTTCCTAAATTTTCCAAAAATAAAATATTTAGGTAACGACTTTGAAATCGGGCAAAGCAGTCCATGTTTGGCGCTTTTTGATTAAAATTGATTTTCCAAAACCAATTGCCGAATTTGGACTCTTTGGTGATTTATCAGTCTCACATTGCACTTTGCGAGATTAGATTCAGAACCGTGACAGGAGTCCGAACTGTAGTAGCTATGGACCCAATTCACGCCCTCGCACGCGGAGCAAGTTCGGGCGGTCTACAGTTTATGGCGACTCTGCTGGGGATTTAGAGAACTTGACTCAAACATCATAATGTGTTGTTTTGTTTACATTTATGTGTTTCTTTGCATTGGTGCGCCTAGGACACCGTGTTTACCATCTACTATTCCTGAACGGTTTGCCGAAGGCTTGCTTGGAAAAGCGTCCCATAAGGCTGACCGGTTACGAGCTCTACCACGATGGGAACACAAACCTCGATTTTTACTGGGGCACCCTTTTTGACCATTCGACCTAGTTGCATATCCAAAGCCATGGTGACCATTCCAAACTAGGACAGGTTGCTTACCCGAATGTAGGTTGTTTGAAACCGCATGCGTGCGTAATGAAACCTTAGCTCCTGACAAAATAGGACAAGGAAACCCTACCCTACCATAGGGGTGTTTTGGCTCTCACTTAACTGGTATGTGCTTTACACTGAAACTGTACAGGGATGTGCATGTCAGTTGCCAAGTTGGTATCTATTTTGGGACAGAATTACCAAATGGCATCGGATTAGCATGAAACTTAACACACACAACCGCCTTGGCACAAGAGACTTGTGGGAGAAGACGAAACCCGAATCGGGTTCCCGATTTGGGAGTTAGAGCCGAATTTCAGTCTAGGAAAAATTATTTACTCAATAATCTTTGTAATTGTATAGTAGTTGAATTTTTATGTTTTTTTGTAATTAACATATATTAACACATAATTATATTGTTATTATTTTTTTTTTTCAGATATTTCCAGAATAGGAGTTTGCTTCTTGTGGAATGCATGCCCGTGAAGAATGCGACTAACTTTTATTTTTGTTATCCACGAAAAATGATGAGGAAAAATTTTATTTTTGGTTTATGTTATTTTGAATTGTGAACAACATTATATATTTAAACATTATATATGTATTATAGAACATTATGTAGTGGGGTAATTTTGCTGATGTGTAGTTAAGAATGCAATAATATTTTTATTATGAAAAAATTGTTATATCTATACAAGAATTTTTATATTACTATGCAATTATTAGTTTTTTTTTTAATTTTTTTTTCATTTAATATAGGTAATTTTAATATTTTTAATAATTTTATTATTATTATTTTTTTTTTTTTGTGACAACACCACACTGTCACAAAAAACATTAGAACTAAAATGTATTTTTTTTGGCGACATAGGCAATGCCGTCGCAAAAGAAATTGGCGACAGAGGTCATGTCGTCACAATAAAAAACATTTTGCATACTACAAAAAAAAACACTTTTAGCGACCTTTTTTTTAGTCACCAAAAGTGTAATTTTGGTTGCTGAAAGTATCCGCGACATGAACAAAATTGGTCGCTGAAGCCCTGTCACTAAATGCTTCGGCGACCAAATCAATTTCGGTTGCCTTTGTAAATAAATTGGCGACCAAATATTTTCCGTCACCACAAGACTAAAATTTCATCGCCATAAATTACATTTAGTCACTAAAAGTAGCCTTCAGCTGATGACATGTTAAGTTTCAGCGACATATAAATGCGTCGCTAAACATATCTTTTTGACTAAAAAAATTGATTGTTGAATGTTAAAACTTTTGGTGACCAATCAAGTTTTGGGTCGCTAAAAAAATTATGGACACATACTTTCAGCAACATAAATAAAATGTCACCAAAAGTAAATTTACAACTAAAAAACTCGTCACCGTAAATTCATTATTTATAATTTTTTTTAACAATTTCCCTGTTCAATACATAATTCATAAACCTATAAACATAAGCAAAATATAATTCAAATTAACACACTTGTGCAAAGCATTCAAAATATAAACTTAATTCAAAAGTAGTACCATATTAAATATAAACAATATATCAAATCCAAGACATCCAATTCAAGTACAAATCTCTTACAATACCAAACTTCAAACATGTAATGCCCAAAAACCTTCTAAGCTTACAAATTCATAACAAAAACCTATGACAAAATATATCCAAAAATTCAAAATGTAATCCTTTGATGCTCCCCGAACTATATTTCATCCATTGCCAATCTATCAAACATATGAAAAAAACTTCAAACATGTAATTCCAAAAAACCTTCCAAGCTTGCAAATTCATAACAAAAACCTATGACAAAATATATCCAAAAATTCAAAATGTAATCCTTTGATGCTCCCCGAACTATATTCCATCCATTGCTAATCTATCAAACATATAAAAAAAAATTATAATGTTAAAATGTTAATAATGAAGGTCTTGGTCTAAAAACATTGGTTTCACATTATAGATGAACAAATTGAGAGCAAATTTTCCTACGGTGAATTACAAAATTTCAATTTACCAAAATCAAAAAGTAACACATGATTCACCAATAAAACTAGGCATATATGAACTAATTACAAGCAATATCTCTATAAATTTGTAAATCAGTCACATATTGTCCAACCAAAACCTAGCTCAAATTATGTCATTATGGAATACTGATGAAATCCAATTTCAAGGTTCCAAAACAAGAGCAAATATCAATTGAGTAGGAGCTACCACTGGAATGAGATGTAATCCAAGGTGCTAACTTTACTTTCATGACTAAATTGAAATCAGAAGGACCTAAATCTTAAACTTGAGGTTGCATTTACTTACATTAAGGTCAAAAAGTTCCTCAAATAAAAACTAGAATGAATATGAATAGTTTGCTAACATTGTGCCCACAAATCATACTTTACTACCGATGATATATTGTGATAACAGCGCTGCTAAATATCCCCAGTGAGGGTCGACCCCCAGTGACGTGGCGGACCCCCATTCGCTGAAAAAAAAAATAGTTTTTTTTTTTGGGCCAATGGTGTCTCTACACGACGATTTCAAAGGACCCCAATCGGGGGTCTTAGGCATTTTTGTTGTGATAATTAGTTGTCTGATATTGCAAAAGCAAATTATGAGATGTGTGACATTTCTAGTATAGCATTATAGTGTTCTTAGGAAACATAATAAGAGTTTAACATTGGGATAATGAAATTAAAACACATCTTTGGTCCCTAGATTAAAACAAAATATAGCAGCAATCTAAAAAACGTAGGGATAATAAATCATCCTTTCTTTGAAACTCCTATTCCTAAACTCTAGTTCCTTCCTAAACTCTACTAGTCTCCTTCCTAAACTCTCATTTTCTTTTCTCTAGTTCCTCTCTAAACCCACACATCCCACCATACAAACCAACTAGCATTAAACCTACAATAGCCATCACAGCCAATAGGGAGATAGTAGCCATACCTATATGGAATTAAATCATCCAAGGAGTTCTTTGCAGATTAAGAAGATGAGATCTAACAAGTCCAAGGAGTTCTTTGTAGAGCTCAAGGTCTTGTGCAAGATACATCACATTAATGTGGTAAGTAACACTTTCATATCTGCAAAATGAAATTTAATGTGATTTAACAAAGTTCAAACATTTTTTACCAATCAAGCCTATATGTATTTATATCCAGTACATATCCAATTCAAATACTTACTGTATGTAAAGTTGAATAAAAAGTCTTTTGAGTTGAATTACCCCATGAAACAAAAACAAGCATATTATGTTAGCCTCTCCACTATCAAATCATCTTCCATAAAATTAGTAGAGAGGAAGTTACTGAAAAAGATTTAAGCCCGAGAGGTCCAATGGAAATTCAAGAGGATGGTATTGAAAGATATCTTAAAGAAAAAAAAGCAACATCTATGACTACACATATACATATACAACCATGAAAAAAGAAGAAAAAAAAAAAAGATAAAATCGAGAGCACAAAATCACAAAAGCATCAAATATGGCAAAACTTGCCTCAGAAAAATAAAAGCATCACCAACAACTAGTTTCTTGGCACTAACAAAGACACTCCAGCCAGTTGTGAGTAAATGGCACCTAGGTTGCCCTGCCGAAGAAAGTTCGGTTATGTCTACTGACAAAGACTTAATAAATTTTATTTTTTAAAGGTCAAATTTCACAAGCATATTAAAAAAAATACGACAAACATCCTAAAATTTTGACCATTATACATTATTAACCCCAAATACCCCTTTTGTGTTAATAGGAGTGTTAAAAAGAAAGAAGAATAAGATCCAATCAAAAAATATAATCAACAAGCAGATGTATATTCAAGTTACAAGGATAACCCAACGTAATGATCCAAACATCTTCAACATCCCAAAAATAAAAAAGAAAAAAAAAATGCCTATTCTTGGCAAGTAACTGGCCTTCCAATCACCCAAGTTATGCAAAATGAGAAGGTACACTCCAGGGCAGAAAACAAGTCACGTTGTCCATTGAATATGGTAGACATCCAACATGATATGCCTTCCAATACAATACCAGGAAATACTCTTAGCTTCACTAGAATCCTAATGGAGTGTTAAAATCACAGACACAGATCCCTAAAGAAAAAACCATAAATAACCTATATTCTCCACAAACAACCAATGCCATCAAAAAGAGATCACATGTTGAAAGTGTTCATTATAAATCACAACCCAACACCAACAACAACACCAACACCAACCACATACTCGAACTGTATAGATTTACAAATTGTCAGGTCAATGAATAACCAACCATGACGCACCAATAAACTACCATTTTACTGCCAATATATGTCAAGAGGGAAAATTCAAAAAGGAAAGGAAACCATAACTACAAAGATCTACTGCTAGTGTCAATAAAGATCCATTGCATGTTTTTCTCTAATAACTCAAAAAAAAAATGCTTATACAAATTTTACGTATTGCACAAGATCTTAGCATTTTTTTTTTTTAAAGTAAGTGACTAAAGTATTTCCATACCACTGTCTTCAAACAAAATGTTGATCTTAGCATAAAAAAAGGCTTAATTAAAATCTCTTCACAAAGTGTTCCATTCTCTAAGATACCTAAGATGACTAACCATGAACCTCAAGCTGTGACATACATCAACAAATGGATATAGTTCAATTTGACACATATTTCGACAAAATCTAATCATGGTGCATTAACTATGTCTCGCATATTTTGATTTCTTAAGAGGGAAGAGGTAATCTACATTAACAGATCAACTATTTACAACATAAAACAGAATGAAGGTAATCATACATGCAATTACAACTAAAGCTCTACTGATTTGGAGTCACTACTAGACATATAGTTCATCTAGGTCACACAACAGATATAATACATATCAAAAATAAAATAAAAATTAGTTTATTTCACCTCTATAACTTTAAAAATTGGTTTAAGAAAATACATTCAGAATATAATTTGGCCCAGAGAAGAGAAGAGGGCATCGACCCAAAGAAGAAGGCATCAATCCAAAGAAGAAGGCATCAATCTGCCACCCAGCGCTGCTGCTGCCTAGCGATGCTGTGCCATTGGCATCCAACGGCTCGAGAAAGCAAGAGGGAGAGGGACTACATTCAACATATCAGAGATAGAGAAGAGAAGAGGGAATCGACCCAAAAGAGGTCTTGACGCTCCGGTGCCTTTCACATTCGGCGATGCAGCAGAGCAAGAGGGAGAGGGGGAAGGAGATAGAAGAAAGAGAAGAGAAGAAGACATTACCTGGATCGACCTGTGTATGCCGTTTGGATGGAGTGGATCGACTTTGTGTGCCGTTCGGATGGATTGAGAAAGTGAGAAGGAAAGTGATGGTCAATTGTTTGTTTATTCACTTAGTCAACTATTTTTGGCAATAAAAAATTAGGGTAAAGGCAAATAATTTATTGGCAACCAAATAAATTTGGTTGCCATAAATATTATTCAAATTTTCGGCAACCAAGTCATGCTTGTCACCAAATACATATAATTGGCGACTAAAATTTCCGTCGCTAAAAATTAATTTGGTCGCCAAATTGTTTTTAGCGCTTCTGCGCAAAAAAATACTTGGCGCCAAACTCAATAGTGACCAAAATTTTAAATTCGTCGCCAAAAGTTTAGTTTTTAGTGACCACAACTATTCTATCGCCAATGATGTATCTTTGGCAACTAAATTTTTGTTTGGTTGCTAAAAAGCGTCGCCAAAAATGTTTTTTGTTGTAATGGCAACAACATTATTTTGCCGTCTCAAATAAAACTTTTAGCGATGGTACAACATTGCCGTCGCAAAATATCTCAATTTTTTACATATTATAGGCGATACTAAAATGTCGTCGCAAAAGGCAACATTTGTCGTCACAAAAAAAAGGCAACGGCATCATATCGTTGCTAAAACGTTTTAGCAACGCCCTTTATTGTGACCCCCTCTTTGCAGTCACTAAAAGTCATTTACCGTCGCTAAAAGTTTTTTGAGATAGCATTTGAAGTATTAGCGACCGCATTTTGCCATTGCAAAAAATTGAAATTTTTGTAGTAGCACCTTTTATATAGAGGGTTTTATACCTTTTTTTAGTGATTAATTTATTTCTCTTCCATTACGGAGTTATACTTAATGGTTATTAGGTTTTGTTGACTTTGATAATGTAAATACTTCTCATAATGTAATTACTCTTCTATCAGTTAAACAACAAAAAAAAGTTAACCTCAATCTATCTTTTTTCTTCAAAAAACCTAATCAACATTATCAATTAAATTAAATTAATACAAAATCAAAAATTAAAAGTCAGAATTAAATTAATTGAAATGATGGGAAAAAAGTGACATAAGGGAAAATGCAGGAATTGCGATATTATTATTATTATTTTGATATTCAAAATACCTCCAAAGACAAGACTCTTAAAATCTATCTTTACAAGTCAAACTGTAGAAATCTAACCGATCCACCTAAAGAGTCAAACGTTTACTTGAGTAGGAGTGGCAGAACCAGGAATTCAATGAAGTGGGGGCACAAATTAATGACAATATTGATTTTGTTTTTTCCTCATAATAAAAAATAATGAGATATTACTAAACGTAAATATTAAAAGTTTATTTGGATAGATGTGAGTTTTAAACTAAATGATTTGAGGTTAAATTTTATACAAATATTATAGAATAAGTATTTTAGGTGGATTGAAAAATTAAAAAAAGAAGATACGTTAAGATAGAAATCATATATTTTAGTAGAGAAATTCTATAAAATACACCGCAAAAAAAAATGTCTATCATATGTCGCAGTTAAGATCTTTATGGTCTTTAGTTATGACATAGTGGTGAATATAACTTAGTTATAACTTCTTATTGTTGTTATTTTGGTTATAATTGAAGAGGTCTTTGATTATACATCAAGTAATTATTCATAATGACTCATTCTGATATTAGTTATGACTTACTGTAAATAAATAAAAAAATCTTTTTTTTATTTATTTATTTATAATTGAAGATGTGTTGTTTGGTTATAATTTATATAGTAGTCATTTTAGTTATGAATGAAAATAATTTGGTTATGAAAATTTATAATATCAATACCATAAAGTAATAACTAGTATATGGTACATACCTTTTGGAGGTGTATAATATAGAAGAACTTATTTTAGTAGATTCATTATAATTAAAAAGAAAATTTGTAATAGAGGGACTATTATAATTTGAATAAATGATATTATTATAATTTTATAAAAGATATATATGATATAATCTATATATATAGGGGTACCAATATAATTATCAAAACTTCACCCCTGTTGAGTATTAGGGGATTTGAACCCTCAAAAAGAGGAGCAAATTCATTACCAACTACCTTGGTAGTATTACGATATAATTTGTCCAGTTGGATTTGTTGGACATATTTTTAAGTTATTATAATTATTTGTAGTGAGATGAGCCTTGTGGAGCCCCTATAGCTCAGTGGTAGAGCGTCAGTCTTGTAAACTGAAGGTCTGTAGTTCGATCCTGCATGGGGGCATTATCAATTTTGACCCCCAAATCTTTGTTTTTGCACTTTTTTTTTGTTTTTTTTTTGGCTTTACCACCAAGTCCTTTTTTAGTGAATTTTCTTTTAAATTATGTTATTTCTTTTTAGTTTTAGATCCATCTCTATGGAACAACTAAGAAATTTTCTAGGTAAATTAAGCAAAAACATATCTGTCTTCTTTTTTTTCCTTTGTACATAATTTTTTTTTTTTAAAAAAATCATTAAAGATAAAAAAAAATAAAAAAAGGTAAAAAATATATATATAAATTTAATTTATAAGTTGAAAGCATTTGACACATACCCAACCAATTGCAATAAGGGTCTTTTTAGCGCATACCAATTAAATGACAAAGTATAATTGGAGGTGGACATATATTGGATTGGGTTGGACTAATTAGTTTAAGCCCAATCATCAAACTTAAATTAAATTTTCAAATTTGTCCCAGAAGAAATACAAATTTTCGAGCTTACTCATATAACTTAGTAACAAATAAAAATAAATAATTATTCAAAAATTAAATATAAAATAATATTGATACATTGATTATTTTTTTTTTTTTTTTTTTTTTTTTTTGTTCTCTTATATGCTCACGGTTAAGAGTTTAATTTTTTGTTTTAATTAAAATCCATATGTAAGTTCCATAACAAGAAAAGTTAGATAATGTAAAATATGAATATGAATATACATGCATGTATGTATAAATATGTAAACTTCAAGTTTTCTTTCCTAGCTTGCCTTAAATTTGAAAAGAGCCTAAAAGTGTACTCAATAGGCCCAAATGCAGTCTCAAACTCTTCAAAATTTAACTTGGGCTTAGGTGGGTACTAGTCCATATTGAGAATAGCACTTGGCAGCATTTCAAATGAAGTTGGTGGTGTATTTTTATTTTATTCTTTTTTTTTTTTTTTTTAAATTTTATGTTTTTTCAAGCTTGGTGCTTTTGATGTTTTGCTTGGTTGAAAACATTGTCAGCAAATTTGGTACGCACTTAAGTATGAAACCAATACAAGAATATGGGATAAGGTCTTTTAAATTTTCAGAGTTTTATGCAATTTTTAAATGGAATTGAGAAGTTGGTTGTGTGAGAGTAGAGACTTGGTCACTTTATATAGAAATTTTTTGGATTAAGGCCTATTTTAAAAAGTGGATTAAAAGTCACTTCTCAGTTTTTAACTCACTTCCTTTTCTCACAAAAAAGTCAAAGAAAAGTCAAAAAATAACTTTTAATCATCTTTCCAAAACACCCCTAACTCTATATATATACACACACATGTATGTAAAGCAGTTAGATCTGCAGTTATTAAATTTGTTAAGTAGGAGACAGCTTCATACTGGGAGTGGAGGTAATTACCAACGTGATTCGACTTCATCTACACCAAGTATGTTGTGAGGGGAGAGATTATGAACATTTTGATCAGTTCACTTTTTGTCCAAAATCATACCAAAAGTGAAGAGAAGTGTTTGAGGAGCTTTTAAATACAACCCTTAAATTGTTCTCTACACCCACTTCATACATTACTAGTTAAAGGGCCGCGTGCAAGGCACGCTAAATAATGCCCATCTAGTGCCCATTACATTTGTGTTTAGAACTGAAATTTATAAACATATTATGTCTAGAGTAGAAAATTATACAGAGAGAAAAATGTTATGTACATATAAACTAACTTTAGAATTGAGCTATTTGTTTAGTGAAAACAATTGCAAGAGAATTTCTCTCAATATATCACAAGAGCTAAACATAACTGGTAATACTCAAAAATAAGTGTAACAAAATAACCAAGGCCATTTTTCACTTGTAGACTTGGAAGGGTGATCCTCATGGTGAACTGACTCGGAAAAGAAAAAAGAAATGTAAAAAAATAACCTAGGTCATTTTTCACACTCGTAGAATTGGAAGGGTGATCCTCACAATGAACTGACTACATTCCAGACGAAAGCCTTCTTAGCTTGGCATGTAATTTTGATTCGCTTACTTGCTCAGCCATGAAAAAGAAAAGAAAAAGTTCGTAATAAACTCAAATATTCGCAAGAGGGAAAAAACAATTCATAATGGTTGCTGAAAAGATTAACAGTAACATAACCAATGTTATTCCACATATTTGTTTTTGAGCGGCAAAAGAAAGGAAGAATATATTAAAATGATCTAGGTTGAAAAAAATTGCATCATTGTCCAAAACACCTCATCCCAACTGTGTTGGCACCTAGTGATGGACCAATCATGTGCACTCCTAGCAGCAAACAAACAAATATAAACAGAGTTGATAAGGATTTAACTCAAACCAGCAATGAATGCAACACACAACAACCAAGCTTAAACAGCAAGTAGAAGCAGTTAAATTGTTGCCAACTTTCATACAATCACCCAGTTCTCTTAACTCAAAGTTTGGTTGTACACTTTGAAATACACATTCATTCCCTATGTTTTGAGCACATTCATTCAAGTTTTTGTGATCAAAACCCCACCAAAGGTAATGTGACCCATCAACAAATTCTGTATGAAATACACATTCAACTGATTTTTAAAATGTATTTAACAACAAAGAACAAAAAAAATAAATGGGCAGTCAACATTCAGCATGAAAATTTAATCGGTATTACTGGGTTTGCATATTAATTTAAGATATTTGGTAGAAGAAAAAATAAAATAATCAATTGTGAAATAACTTCTTCCTAACATCACATATCTCTTTCCCACCTCCCAACATCTAGACACAAAACAAAATATGTATTTTAAACATAATTAGAAATGCACTGGATAGATAAGAAAAATGAAAACAAAAGTGCAATTGTGAAATTATACCAAATGTTTTAGACTTGCTCATTCAAAATGCAAACATTTGTTTGTTAAAATTAACAAATTATTTTCTAACTTAAAAGTAGCCTACTTCATAAAGGGTACACTTTTTGTTGTATAATTTATTCAATGCAGTTTTTGTTTTGTCTAAGTTGAAATAATGAACATATAATGCTTGAGATCATTATAACGATTATTTGAAATATTATGTATGCAAATTATCAAGTAACAATTACCTTTAATTTGTGGTTTCAGCAATTATGATAGCTAAAAATTAGAAGGTACTCACCTTGATCTTGTTAATCTAATGTATTTGGTAAACTACATTATTGTCACAAAATCCATTATTTCCCTGCAATAGAGACCGAGAAAGTGTAATCTTAGCCTACAACTCTCTCAAATCCCATATTTGTGCACACATAACCAGATAAAGAAGAAATGCATATCCATGTCTAGATGATTGCTGTTATACACCTAGAATTTGTTTATTAAATGATACACAAATGAAAAAAATATGAAGCAAGTAACAAAATCTACTAAAAGTAATAGAGGAAATTATAAAACTTATAGCAAACTCACATCACAAAGAAATATGAAACCACTAAATATGAAGCAAACCATTGGCCAAGACTCCCATGGCTATGTGCAGTTATCCTCACATTTCTATTTAACCCTCCATAGTGGCCCAAGGCACTGACCCCAATCAAATTAAAACATGATTCATGCTAATGTGGTATAATTCTCTTTTATGAATGAAACTCAAACAAAAATCATTTCCAAACACCCCCCTCCCCCCCCCCCCCCCAAAAAAAAAAAAAAAAAGCAACGAAGAGAAAAGATTGAATCTTTAACAATTTAAATCAACGTTTAAAAGTGATCTTAAGAAATTGTTGACGTTTATGGAACATGTAAAGAAATATAGTGACGCAATTTGTTAGCTAATGAACATAAGGAATACAAAGCAAAAGCAAAACCACCCCACAACCCTTCTAAATAGAAACAAAAACAGAAGCAAGTTCCACAAAAAAATTGTGAGAAACAAAAATGAAAAATAGGCAAAAAAATAAAAATCAAGGCCTCCTTACGCAGCAACAAAAAAAAATGTATAGGATTTGGAAAAAGGCAAAAACCCTAACTTTGTTAGTCGACCTCTCATAGGATCCCATTTATGATCAAACAAGGAAGACGAAGACAAAGCACAACCACCACATAACCCTTCAAAATAGAAATAGAAAAAGAAGCAAGTAAACAAAAAAAAAAAATTGTTAACAAAGAAAAATTAAAAATCAGACCCCCTTTTAATGCAAATAAATAAATAAATAAAATAATGTACAATAGCTGAAAAAAGGCAAGAACCTTAATTTTGTTAGGCAAACTCTCATAGAAGTTCATGATCAAAGCAGGAAGATGAAGACAAAGCACAACAACCCTACAATCCTAAAGCAAGTAAACCAAAAAAAAAAAAATGAAAACACCGATTTTATGCACCCAAAAAAAAAAATGATGTTTAGTACATGGAAAGAAAGAAGAAACCCTAATTTTGTTAGGCAAACTCTCACAATACCTCCATTCATGATCAAAGACGGAAGATGAAGACGAAGACAATGACAAAGCACAACTACCACACAAAGCAAGTAACAAAAACATAATTGCACCAACAAATCAATCATCTATTCAATTCCTCAAAAATCAAAGATAGGACAAAATACAAAACTTTTTCAATGAGAGAATTAGCAAGAACATACTTGTTGGTGAAGGGAACTATGTTAACCTACTACTTTTTGACCACATCAGTGATTCTGTGGTAATTTGTCTTCCAAGTATTTTATCAAATAATTCAAGCACAAAATTCAAACACCCAATGGATATTATCTTTGAAAAGAACAAAATCTCCAGTATTCAACCTAAAGAACTAAATTCCATCACAATATTGATTATATGTTTAGCCCGTCAGAGCTAGAATTGGGTTTTGAAGTTCAATCGTTGGCATTAAACACATCTTCAAAATTCATTTCAAAGCCAAATAGGAAAACACCAAAAAAGTTTTGAATCACACAAATTGAGTTTTTAATTCTTTATTTGCACAAACCCTAAAAGTTTAACAACATATAAAATCCATTAAAATTAACTGAAATATTTTTAAAAAAAATATTATAGACAAAAATTGCAAAGCTAAATAATAAACCCTTAAAATTTTCTGAATCACACAAATTAAGTTACTGATCTACACAAAACTCAAAAATTTAGGAGTCATACCTGGATGAATGCCCAAAATAAAAATACCCACACATCATGGTAATCATAGAAACCAAAGAAAATGGAATCGAGAACAAGAAGAACGATAGAAAAATCAAAACTTACCCAAAAACATTGCAGCACTTATTTTATTTTGTACACTTTGATTTTCAAATAAGAACATAATTTTAAAAAAAAAAACAAACAACGAAATTTACCGTATCACAAAAACTATTCCAAAAAAACTATTTTCACAAGAAGAGAAAAATGATGAACAGGGAAGAAAAAAAAAATTAAAAACAAAAATCAGATATTGTATGTATGAAAACCCTAACTTCTGAAAAACGAACCTGAACGATGGGAGAGGGGAGTGTGAGAACTCTGGTAAGAGGGAGAAGTGCAAGGGCTCGTTCGCTGCTTAGCTGAAGCGGGTAGATGTCAACGGTGGCGGTAGTCACGGATGGGTCTTCTTCCTCCGGCTCCTTCGATTTCTTCTCTCTCTCTCTCTCTCTTCTCTATGTGTGTTTTGTTGGTTCTGTTTTTAGGCTTTAGAATAAGGAAAGAAAAGATAAAGACCAAGGGGCAAAATAGATATTTCAACACCCGAGAGGTTACTATTCATCAGAGGCAGAAAATACTGTTCACTATACATCTAAGTATATATATATGTTGTATAGATAACTGTTGTCCCTTACAGAGAATGCTTACACATATAGGGTGCCGAGAGATGTTTATTAGGGGCATCAAACTTTGCATAATCAATTGAGTAATGTTATACAAATAAAAAAATGACAATTTGCCAGCATATTCTTTTTGAGAAGTGTATGTTCTATTTAATTTCAAAATTTTTTGAATAACTCAAAAGCTTTGTGCCCATTTTCCTTCTCCTCTTTTTCTGCGCCTTGTTTCTTTTCTCTCTTTTTCTTTTGCTGATATATAACCACCGACAACCACCATCGATTGCGATTCACCAGCAACTACCGAAATCACTCCTTGCTTTACGCTCACCAACGATGAAGGAGATGAGTTTCCAATGAAAAAGATGAGTAGATTTACTTAAATCAGATGTAGATCTACTTAAATCTACATCACATTTGAGTGTCTACGTTAGATCTGACTAGATTTTAACTAAAAAATTGTTGTTGGAATACAATTCTCTCTATATCTCTCTCTCCATAGATCTCTCATTTTATTTTATTTTTACTTTTTCTTTACTACACACTTCTATTTTTATGTTTTAATGGAGAAAATTTTCAAATTCTGAATAAGTTGTTTTCAAATTTTAGTTACAGACGATGAAAATTATAAAATTTTACAGTTTTAATTTTTTTGGTACTGAAATGAATTATTCTTTAAAACTAAAAAATTTTACAGTTTCATAACATTTTTACAATTGTAAAATTTTACAATTTTATAACATGTTTTTCAATTTGATTATTAAGGATAAATACTTAATAGAATCGTGCTTTGAAACTGTAACATTTTACAGTTTCAAAGCTTGATTTCCAATTTGATCATTATTGGAGATTATTTGCTTAAACCGTACAAAAAATTTTAAAATAATATATATTTTTTTCCATTGTTGCTGTTTGTTGTTATGCTTTTTTGTTTTTCCCTTTTTAGTTTATCAATATTTAGCACATCAATATTTAGCACATTTTGTTATGTTTTTTCGTTCTAATTTCTCCATTTATTCTTTTCTTTTCAGCAATATTCTGGACATTTTCGGTGAGTCTCCAACAATATTTTTGACGTCCAACGAACGTTTTGGCTATTTCGATGACTTTCAATGACATTCAAAACACGCCAGCGAATTTTCGATGATGTTGAACATTCCAGCGAGTTTCTAATGATCGTCTGATAGAAGTCCGGTAGCGGTAGGATATAGCAATATCTTTAAATTTTAAAAAAATTAAATAGGAGTTTTTGGTAACAATTAAAAATATATAAGATTAATTGGTGTAAGTGTTTTATTTTGATATTAGATGAATTTTGAATTTTGTATATGGGACCTATCGATAAGTACCTCAATAAAAAATTCATACATAATGATGTGATGTGACTCGAGGTGGACCTTTCATTTCAAAACAAAATACTATTAAAGATATATTTATTTATAATAATGATATTGTCACATTATTTTTTTCAAATTTTTTTGTATAAATTTTATGTACAAATAAAATTTTCCTGTTCAATTTATGCACCTCTCTACTTGTACTAATTATTGTCTAACCAAACAAAAGCCAGAGAAAAAGTGGCTTCACTTCTCTTAAATCATGCCTAGCCATACAAGCGATACCTCGCTTCCCTTCCTTCCTCTCACCCTTCTCTCTGAGTAAAGATAATAGCTATTATCAGTGGCGGAGACAAAAAATTAAAGGGTAAACTACCAATAGGTCCTACTTTGGAGACTTTTTATCTAATAGATCCTATTTTGGAGACTTATTACCCATTAAGTCTTATTTGATATAATTTATTAAGTGATAAAAATAAATTTATCAGTCTTTTTTTTTATGAATAATTTTATAGTGATAAATTTATTAGTCCCTTTGTTTTATGAATAAATTTTTAGTGATAAATTTATCACTTTCTTATTTTTATAATGTTAAATTTATTAATTAGGACCTGTAGGTAAATAAATCTAGTTAACAGGACTAATTAGTAAGTACCCCAAAATTAAATTAGATGGGACATTTACTAATTACACTATTAAAATTTTTTATAAAAATATTTTACATAAATTTTTACAATTGACTTCAAGAAAGATAAAAAAAAATAATAATAATAATAATCTATGTGTTTCCATTTAGTTTTCTAAAAACTAAGTATTTTATTTTTCGTATTTTTTTTGTTTTAGTGAATATTTTTTAAATTTTAAATAATTTTTTTACTTTTTTAGATGTACATTACTTAGATATGTATCCAAATAGTAAAATATTTGTGAAAAAATATTTTAAAAAATTAATAAATACACAAAAATATGAAAAAGGTACTGAATTTTCATATTATTTTTATATTTTTTGGTAATTAGTGTATTTTTTAAAGATTTTTTTCACAAATATTATACTTTTTAGGTATATATTTATGTTAGGTGTGTTTAAAAATTAAAAAAAAATTGCTTAAAATATTAAAAAAATTTATTGAAAACATTAAAATACGAAAAATAAAAATGTAGACTTTTTTGAAAACTAGAACCAAATAAGCTAAATATTATTTGTAATTAGTGTATCATGAACAATATTAAAAAAAGTCATTGATATAAAATTTTAAAATAAATTATATAATAATAAAGTAATTTTTTATACAAAATATGCGTAAAAATTCAATATAATAGTTATACTACGTCATTATTAACATGTGATATTACCAATCAATAATAAAGAAACACATGGAAAATGAACGCTATATGTCAAATGTAACTAACAATTCAATAAATTTTATATTTTCATTGAGATTAATTATGTTTGTATGTCAATAATGATAGACATCACCATTATATTGGAATTTTCATAGATAATAATATTGTAATCATTTTATTTTTAATCAAAATAACAATTATTATTCTTATTATTTAAAAAATATCATTGACATTTAAAATAATATTTTTATAAATTTTTTTATTTAAAATATTTTTTTTATGTTTACTTAAAAAAAAAAAAAATTTCAAAACCCAGGAGGCACGTGACCCCCGGGCCCATGTTAGCTCTGCCCCTGCCTATTACCATCTTCCATCTTTGTCTCACACTTCAACACTCCAAGAGCATTTTTAATGGCATTTGCTATAATGGCCCCGTATGGTAGAATTATGGAAAAGTAATTACAATTTATAATCTAATAACTTATAATTTATAGCTGTAAACATAAGTTGATTTTTTACTTATAAATTAAACTTCTCCTCCCCCACTCAAAGAATAAGTTGATTTTTAACTTACAAAAAGCTATAAGCTGTATTGTTAAGCTGAACCAAACACATCAAAATAGCTTAAATTAAGCTAAAAGTTGAAATAAGTTGGAAATAAGCCCTACCAAATAAGGCCAATATCATTGCTATTGCTATAATTTAGCAATGAATAGTAGTAATTTGTTAAATTATCGCAATAGTGCTCCAATGGTACACATGCTATTTTGGCAAATTTCAACCAACTTTTCCTCCAAATTTATAGATATTGTTTAGATATAAATTTTTTAATGATTTTATTTATTTATTATTTTTTGTGACCTTTTTTTAACTGTTTATAAAAAAAATTATATATTTTCATTATACCCGACTAGACAAATATAAAAAACGTAAAAAAATAAATAAATATAATTCATCCTACCAAAAAAACAAACCATTACAAAATTTTGGAGCCAAATTCTGTTTACTTGGATGATGTGACAAGTTTGACAATTGCCAAATTTGTTGCCAAATTTGTTGCCAAATTTAAGAGATGAAATCACTTTGCTTGGTTCCTCTTTTTCAAAAATACTTTTCAAAAAATTATATTTTCTTGTTTTTCGTATTTTTTTTGTTTTTACTGAATTTTTTTAATATTTTAAGTATTTTTTTTTTACTTTTTAGACACACCTAACATAAATATACCTAAAAAGTAAAAAAATTGTGAAAAAATATTTTAAAAATTCACTAAATACCAAAAATACAAAAAAAAAAAGGACAAAACACCAATAAATCCTAAATTTGAAAATATTAACCCATTTAGTCCCGAAAGTTTTTTGTTAGACTAATAGGTCCTATTTCCCAAAAAGCTTACTATAGGTATTTTTTAGATTTCTCTTCTTTTCAAACATCAAACATTATTCATCAAACATCAAACATTAGCAACGTCAGGATTATTCGTATAATGTCGGTGAAAACATTAGCAACGTTAGAATTATTCATCCAACATCAAACATTAACAACGTCAGGATTATTCATCAAAGATCAAACATCAAACATCACAACATCATCATCAAAACAACATCAAAAATAACGATTAAACAATTTTTTAAATAACGATTAAACATCAAAATAATGATTAAACAATTTTTTAAATAACGATTAAACATCAAAATAACGATTAAAATAACATCAAACATAAAAAATAACGATTAAACAATTTTTTCTAATCAAACATTATCCTAACAATTTTTTTGATCAAACATCATCGTAACATTAAAAATATCTCAGATCAAAACCCAGATCTGATTCGGAACACATCAAACATTAGAATAACGATTAAACAACATCATAAAAACAACATCAAACATCACCATCAAAACAACATCATAAAAACAACATCAACATATCACCATCAACACCAACACTAACTTACTCATACAAAACCCAACACCGACACCAACTTACTCCAAATCATCATTTTTGGGGGGTTGTGTGTTGATTTGGGTCATTCAAAATTGAAACCCAGAAAGTAGTTGATAATGATGATGATAGTGGAGGTGGTGGGAGAGAGAATGGAAAAGAAAATGGAGGGATTGAGGGAGAGAGAGAAAGTGGGGGATTTGGGGGAAGAGTTGGGAAAGGAAAGATTGAGGATGGTCGGATTTGATTTTAGGGGAGAGAGGCTCTGTTTTTAAGCTTACATTTGCTTGTAACTCTGCAATTTCTTCGGCATCCATGTCCGGTGCCTTGGATAGCGCTTCGATTTGTTGCAAGAAGATACAGATTTTTGAGAAAAAGGATTTCACGCTAGGAATTGTTTTACTTCTAGTTCAACCTGGGCAAGAGAAATTGTTCAAAACCCTGATCGAAAGTGCTCTGAAATCGTCTTTGAAGAAGCCAAAATCTACAACAAAGAAGCTTGCATTTGGTTTATTCCAGAGTCTCAATCATGAATTCTCTACTTCTCTCATCGATCGTCGAGTTCATTAATGTTGTTTGATGATGATGTTTGATGTTATTTGATGATGATGTTGTGATGTTTGATGGTGTTTTGATAATGATATTTGATGATGATGTTGTGATGTAAAAAAAAGGACTAAATGGTTTATAAAAAAACACTCAGGATTAGATGGAGTAATATTTTTTAATATGGGACTTATGAGTAATTTTTCCAAAAAAAAATACGAGAATTTAATACATTTTTTATATTTTTATGTATTTATTAATTTTTTAAAATATTTTTTCACAAATTTTTTACTTTTTAGGTACATCTAAGTAAGGTGCATCTAAAAAAGTAAAAAAAATATTTAAAAATTTTTAAAATATTTACTAAAAACAAAAAAATACGAAAATAAAAAACTCAATTTTTAAAAAAATTAATCCAAAAAATTTAAACCAAACACACTGAATGACATTTGCCAAATTTGACAAGTGTTATAGCAATTCATATTTTTTTAGAACTTTTGTCAAATTTTGACAATGGCAGCTCAAATAGCATCCCTTTTGAGATGCTCTAAGCTACACAACAATCCTATATAAATTCGAAAAATCACCTTGTTTGGTTCAGTTTGTTGAATTTAATTTTTTGAAAATTAATTTTTTTATTTTTCATATTTTTTATTTTTAGTAAATTTTTTACTATTTTAAGCATTTTTTTAAACTTTTTAGATACACTTAATATAAATACAATTAAATGTAAAATATTTGTGAAAAAAAAAACTTCAAAAAATTTACTAAATACCAAAAATACATATATATATATATATATTTTTTCATATTTTTGTGTATTATTATTTTTTTAAATATTTTTTTATAAATATTTTACTTTTTAGATATATCTAGATTATATGCATCTGAAAAGTAAAAAATTTGCTTAAATTATTAAAAAATTTTACTAAAAAAAATTAAAAAATTAAATTTAGAAAATTAAAACCAAATAAGGTAATATGCCTTTATTTAGCTGAACAATAATCAATTTAATTTTTCACAAAATAAAAAATAATTGGCATATTGACTTTCATTTACTAAAACTTCTAGCAATGCTTTGATCTTATTCTTGAGGGAATTTTTTTTTTTTTTAATAGACTATTAATATATAATATTACAATAAAATCCAATAAGGCTCATATAAGCAGATAAAAAAATTGAATTATTAATAAAAATATAAGGATTCTGACCAAAAGAGTAGCAGTATGATGGATATGTGTTAGGCTAAGATTTTATTACTCATTGGCAACATTAACTTTTCCGCCCAAGGCTTTATTACATAGGAATACAACAAGAAGTCCAAACCTAAAAGAGATGTAGTGATGTATACTTACGCTATGTTTGGTTGAAAAATTTAGAAAGAGATTTGGAAAGAAAAAAAAAAAGATATATGAAATTAGAAAAAATATAAGTATATTTTATTTACATTTTACCTAATTTTTTTATTTCCTTTTCTAAATCTCTATTTAAATTCCCTAACCAAACACAATATTATTCTACTCTCAAACTTTTAAACGGTTGAACTTTTACTTTCAAACCATTTGAGGGGGAAATTTTGAGGAAGAAACCTTTGCTTCTACTAAAACTTAAGGATCACTTCTCTCTAATTGTACGGGGGGAAAATATTCCGGCTGCCCGCACTTCCTTTCTTCCGAATTCCTCACCGTCCGATCACTGAAATGGCAAGCGGTGAGCTACCCGGCGGTGTGTGGCCGGAAAACCCCTCCGACGGTCAAGTTAGAACCACACACCTGGAAAAATGACTAGAGAGAAGGGAGAGTGTCTGAGTGTAAGTCTTACTTACAAAAATTGTCCATCCGTGTATGGGGGGCGCAGACATGCCTTTATACCCTCTGCGCCCAATATCCACTCCCAGTCATCTCCTGACGCGTGGCTCTGCTATCCCATCTGTCAGCGAAAACCTTGCTGAACATCACCTAATCTGAATTGACCTTCATTCGAGCTCGGCCTGAAGCCTCTATCTTCGAGCTGTGCTTCATGTCCAAGCACTTCTTGGCTAGGCAAGAGGCCAAAGTGACACCTAACCGGTGGTCGCCCTTCTGCCGAACAAGCGAATATCTCGATTGTGCCATTACGGGCGCCGGTCATTCAACTTGATGGTTGGCCTTCTTCTTGAAAGCAGCAGTACCTCGGTTGATAGCGCCTTTCCGGTATTGTCCGATAACTTTGGTAACCATGCCTTGCATTTCGGTCTAAGAGCATTGCCTTACGAGCACCTTTTTATCCGTGAGGCCAAATCTCCTCGGCCCGATACCTGCCCGGCCAAAATCTTGTCCGGCGTAACATTGTCCGACCAAATCTGTCCGGCACGGTACCAAATCATTATTTTCCCTCTCACTAATAATAATAAATTAAAAAAATAAAAAAAGATAATGTTATAATGCACATTCCTAAAAAAAGTTGTCCCATATATGAGTTGCGACATTTTATACATTTTGTAGGGTAGATACTACAAAGTGTCTTAACCAAATCATTTTCTATGTATAATGTGTCAGAATGAATGTTTCTTAAAATATTTATTACTCTTAATACAATATTTGGTTCATAAATTTTAAGAGAGGAAAATAAAAGAAATACAAAGAAATCATTTGTTGCATAGTATTCAATTATCATGGAAAATGATGAGAAAAATAAATTATGATGAAACTATGCATAAAAATTTAATGCTATAATACACATTGCTCAAAAAAGAGTGTATTATACGTAATATGGAAGTTATAACGTTTTGTGGGATTGATATCACAGGGTGTCATAACCAAATTACTTTCTGTGTATTATGTGTTAGAGTGAATGTTTCTTAAAATCATTACTATCCATTACGCAAGGTTCGGTTCATAAATTTTAAGAGAGAAAAATAAAAGAAATACAAAGAAAATCATTTGTTGCTTGGCATTCGATCACATGGAAAACGATAAGAAAAGTAAACTATGATGAAACTATGCATAAAATTTAATGCTAGATATCGTTTTTTTTTTCTTTTTTTTTTTTGTGATTTTTTTTATGATTTTGTAGTTTTTTTTTTTATAATTGAATGTTTTTTAAAGTAAGAAGAAAAACATGACAAAAAAATCGTTTAATGTATGTTACGATTTTTTATTTGTTAAGAGTAACATATAAATAATGTCATATGGTATTTTAGAAGGAAAAATGCTTCATACCACTAATTTAACACCACTAATGCACCACTAATGACATAGTATCATGTGGATTCCACTATTGATGTGATAGTTTGGCCTTTTTTCTTTTTTTTTTTCTTGCACTTGCCCAGCTCATTAGTGATACTTTTAGAACTTCTGATTTAGTGCTCTAAATTGGAACTGTTTTAAAAGTATCTAATAATTTTTCTCACTAACTAAAAATAAAAAACATTATAAGGAAACCACTTTTAATTTTATTAATTTTTTCAATCCATCCAAAACAAAAGATGATCTCTTGATAAATTCTCAGAACTCTCCATACGGGGAAATGTAATTTTAGAATAATGGAACTTTAAACAAAAGCAAATAGTCAGCTCAAATTTGGATTACAAGTAATAAAAATTAATATATAAAAAAAAATCACTCGTCCAATAAATGCAAGAAATTTAAATACTCTAATGCATACCATTTTCTTTCTAAATTTTCACTGTACAAACCCAAGTACCAAAACAACACAATTGTATCAATTGCATAAATAGTCCGTAAAGTATATTATTGACTTAATTTCGGTTCTTAATATGTATCAACTGCATCCCTAAACTTCATACATTAATCTAATTTGGTCCCCTTCTGTAATTGTCATCTAAAAAATATATGAAATATGTTTAGCCTCACATCAAGCATTTGAAGGACATTAAGGTAAATTTATCTATTTCCATCTAAATAAACAATGAGACACATGAAATGCACATTATTTACAAAATAAAAAACATCAAAACATTTCACTCCTATAGCGATTCCAGTTTTCCCTTTCTGTATTTGCTGTGTTCCGGATGTTGGTTCCGTGGAGTTGGTGGTTGTATACGTTATTGTCATCCTTTAATTCCATATGTTTGAGTTTTAGGATGTGTTGAGCGTGTTTTGAACAGGTAGGTTGAGTTTTGGTCTCAAGTGTTGTTACCCAGAGTTTTGGTGTTACGCTCGAGCAGGTCATTCTGCGCTCGAGCGGAGTTTGCTTTTTGGTTGTCCGCTCGAGCGGGTCTTCTTGCGTTCGAGCGGAGTTTACGCACTCCCGTATTTCGTGCCTCTGCAAAACTTCTGCAAGTGTGTTTGTCACGCTCGAGCGGGTATTCTCACGCTCGAGCGGGTATTCTTACGCTCGAGCGAACCTTTTGGCGCTTGAGCGGGTAGTGCCTTGTCTGTGAAAGTTCTAGGAAGGGGGAATCTATGCTCGTGCGGATTGGTTTTCGCGCTCGAGCGGACCATGTTTTTTTGTTCTTGACGCTTGAGCGTTGTGTTTTCCGCTCGAGCGGACCTATCGTATATCAGAAGGCAGTTGGGCATTTTTGAATCAATTTTTGCATTCTTTCTCTCTCTCTCTCTCTCTCTCTCTTACTTTCTAAAAAGATATTTTGAGAGCCTCTCTCTCTAGAAACTCCTTTCTCTCTAGGGTTTGATCTAGTTAGGGTGCTTCCCTTTCCTTCAGTCTTTGTAAAAGTTGTGTTGATCGTCGAGGGCTTCGTTTTGATTCGAAAAGTTTGGAGTTTAGAGCACTTTGGTTTTGGTCTTCTTCTCCATTCGAGCTCTAACTTCGAGATAGGGATCTCTTACTTCATCTTATGAGCTTTGTCTTTGAATTTTGGTATTTCGATATGTTGGGGGTTGTTGGGTAATTTTGAGAAAGTTTGGGACCTTTGTGTAATTTTCAAAAGATGGGTTTTTAAATATATAAACTCTTATGTATGTAATACATTGGAAAATGAATTTGGTGTTGGATTATTGATGAAAAAGAAACCTTAGAGTTGGTATTGTGAATTTGGGAAAAAGCCCTAATTGCATAATAAATTAATTGGTATAATTAATTTTGGGAAATGAAGAAATTGAATAGGAAATATTCAAATCGGAATGGTATGAGACTAAAGGATATAGTTTGATTAATTTATCGCTCACCTAGGCAAATGTTGATAATTTATCCATTTGGTACATTTATTTTCTGTTTAGAAATAACTGCTTTGGGCTATCGGTGGAGGATAGTCTTGATTGTTGTAGACAGTGCATGATGATTAGGCAAACTAAAACTAATCAATAGAATGTGTCATCGAGTATAACGGTTGATAAATACATTAACTTTATGTATTGATTGATTATATATATGATCTATGTATATATACAATGTGTTGTGCGGATAGGGGATATACTCCACGGTTTAGAGAAAGATAGGGGATGGACCTCTAAACCAGAATTTGTGTGACATTGATACAGCACTACAATGCGTATCATGGTGAAATGTGGAAGTGTTTGTTTGATTTGATATAGCACTAAAATGTATATCATTATCAATTGTGAAGTATAGAAGTGTCTCTATGTTAAATTGATACAGCACCAAAATGTGTATCACTTGTAAAGTAAGGAAGTGGTTTATGTGTTATTGATACAACACCAAAATGTGTATCCGTCATGAATTTCGAAAGTGTTTTAGTAATGAGTTATAGTCTCATTAAAATTATTTGACCAGGTTCTGAGCCTTGTTTTCAAACTCAAAGTTGAATAAGAAATGGAAGGTGAAATGTAACATGGTTATAATTGTCATGAAACGATAATATGGCATGAGTTGGAATATAAGTATGGACCATCTGTTGAATGCTATTATTTTAGTCAATATTTATAGTTGGTTTAGTATATTTCTACTGGGCTGTGACTCACCCTATATGGGACATCATTTTCAGGTACAGGTATCATGCCACCTTCAAGGACGTAGCTTGGGAAGCTTAGTGGCTGGGACTTCTTTTGTTATTTTGTTGTATTACATGTATATCAAGCCAAGGGCTTTCTATGTATAGAGTTAGCACTCTCTTTTTATAATCAAGTGTTGACTTGGAAAGTTGGAAGTCCATAAGGCATTTACTTTTGTTGTCAATATGTAATACATTTTGTAATGATTATTCTGATGGAATATATTTATGCTTCATTCTCTTATGTCTAAGCATGCTATTGTTAAATGATTTACGAATTTAATTTGAGGGCGTTACAACTCCAGTATTAAGAAACGAATATACAACGTGTTTAACTTTTCCATTAATAGCATTTAACTTAAATATAAATGTGTTAAAATGTACGTTATGCTCTTCAATACTTGATGCGAAGATGACATAAACATTTTTCTTATTCATTAAACATTAGTAAAGAAAACCAATCATTGATTAAATTTGTAAAATTTAAGAATATAATTGATACAAATCAAAGAATTAAGGTTTTGTTTGACACTAGACTAAAATAGTTAAAAAAGACAAAAAAAATTATAAAAAGCCAAAGGTTAAGAAATTTTATTTTTTTTTTTTTTCATTCTATCTACTTTTTTGCATGTTTTTTGTAAAAAAATCAAAATCATTTTCAAATACTTCAATTTTTTCACTTCATATTTTAACAAAAAAACTAAAAAAATATTTTTAAAAAGACGAATTACACTAGCAATCCCTGTAATTTAAGACTCGTGTCACTTTGGTCCCTAACTTTTCAATTATGATAAATTTGACCATAAATTTTGAATCTTATTCCAAATAAGGTCAATCAAAGATGTTTCCTTTGTAAATGGTCAATTTCAAGGGCAAAATCATCATACATCTTATTTTGTATTAGTTAATTTGTATATTATTTGAAATGTAATGACCTTTTTTTTGAACAAATAATGTTGAAATTTTTTTGGTTATAAAGTTATGTTTGATTTGGTTTTTGGTATCTATTTTCAAAAAAATCTTCTAAGAAATTAAAAATTAAATTGGTAAAAAAAAATTAAAAACACATCAGTTTTATATAATTTAATCTTTTGGGAGGGTAGAAATCATTTTTTTTAAATAAATTATTTTTGGATATTTATTTACGTTAAATTAGTTTCAATTTTTTTTAAAAGTCAAACATGACGACAATTTTGATATCATTATTAAACTAATCTATTAAATCAAAAAATCTAAAACTAAAAATATTTCATATATTAAACATATCGATTATACATTAAAAGCCTAAGAACTATCAATTACATAATAATCATAAAAAAATATATGTTAACAATAAATACAGCCATCTATTATATTAGAGTAATACTAGAGATTCCAAAAATTCTATCAAAATTTTTATCAAATGTTTCACACAGGTGTGAAACCCACACAATATGGGTCATGTGTGGGTCTCACACCCATATGAGACATTTGATAGAATTTTTTGGGGTCTCTAACATTTTTGATTATATTATAACTATAAAAAAATATCAACAAATCAACCACTTATTACATGATTATCATCCAAACATATACTAAAAACAAATTTGACAAAAAAAAAATTTTTAAATAAAAATATTAAAGATTTATTATTTTTATATAATTTTATCTTTAGTAGATAAAAAAAATGAAAAATTCTAAAATAGTTTTTTAACATTTATTTTTATCAAATTAGTTTATATTTTATCAAATTAAAGATTTTGCCTTTGAAATAGAATAATAATATCTTTAATTATTCTTATTTAAAATAAAATTTAAAATTTAAAATTAAATATATCAATATTAAAATTTTCATGACCAAAATAACTTCTCAAACAAATCCTATATTTTATCCAATTTTTCTTTGAGAGAAACATTTTCAAACCTAGTCCTTTTTGGTTTAATTATGGGCAAAGTAACTAACATCTCATCATTTCCTCTCCCAAATAGTCAGGACCAGTAGTGAGTGGTGACATGTGGCCTTTATAGTTTTTTATTTATATTTTCCATGTGAAGTGGAGTTGGTTTCTTGATTCTTTCCATATTTTGCATCTTCCTAGAGTGACAGAACAAATATTCTAATTATTTGCATGTGGGTCCACATTTAGATGCAATTTATACTCTTTTCCCAATTAACTTTGCTCCCTCCCCAGCTGGAATCCAGCACAAATCACTAAATCATAGCGAAGTGATTTAGATTTAGACCCATTTTTGGTCCTAAAACTAAGCAACAATCTCACTATTTTTTAAGCTAGTTTGGGAAGATTATTGGGGTTAAAATAGTTATATAATACAAAATATGTTATTTTGGTTAAATAGAATAAAATATCACATCAAATTCATAATCATTTTATTTTTCTCTCAAAAAAAGTCAAAAAACATATCCCAAATGGAGTTCTTTAATCCCAGACTAAAATAGTCAAAAAAATAAAAAGCCAAAAAGTCAACTCACATCCCTTTTAGGAGTGGTTATTCATCGAGCAAGGCCTAGTCATGCTAGGTTGACACTATTTAATAAGAGATTTTGTGTTTGTTTAAGTCTATTCGATCCAAACATCGAACCTATATAATAATCCCAAGTCCATCTTTAATATAAATTATAATTCTTAAGTTCATCCATCAGGCTATATGCATAAGTTATTAAAAAAAACCTAAACATTAAAGTACTTATTATTTTTTTATAAATAAACAAAGACTTATAAAGCAACTAATAATTAAATGATTAATATCATATTAATTAAAACGTTATATTTTTTAAAATCAAATACACCTATAATTCTAAGCTCAAAGTTTTTAAAACTAAACTGTGAGTAGTAGATCAAACCAAAAAAAAAAGTCCATGGTTTAAATTTCAAATTTCTTCCTTTGTTTCATTATCATCCTTTGAAGAGTTAGAATCACCATTAACCATTGTTTCGATGATACAATTTCCTACATTATCAACAAATAAATTATTAACATCAAATAAAAAATAAATTAAAAAAATTACTCCAATACAATTAAATATATATATATATGTTTAGCCTAGCATATTAGGCGTGTTATGCACGAGATAAAATAATATATTATTTATTAGAAATATGATAATTTAATTTTTTATATTTTGTCTCACGTAAATAAAATTTTATATATAAGTTTAAGGGTTTTCTTTCAAATGTTTCTTTACTATAATATATAGTATAGATAGATTAAAATTATTGTATTGACAATTAATAATTAAAATTATGCTTTGTTATAAAAAAAAATGACATAATTTAATACGTCACTATTTTAGAATAAAAATATATGAATTTTAAAAAAATATCATATTGGTTTTTGAAAGGAAAATAATAAAAGAAATTTTAAAAACTTAATGAGTAAGAAATAATTATCGTAGCATGTAAAACCATTAAAATTACAGTTAAACCAATAAATCATTCAAGCCAAAAATGGATTAGCTTAATCAGTTAGGTCAAAAGACCAATCAACTTACACCAAAACTAATTAATTAAAACTTTTAAATTTTATTTTATTAAAATTTAAACTGTCACTAAATATGGAAAGTAATCTATTAATTTAAATTTAAAATCGACACAATATAAATTTAAAATTATAATAATCCATCTCATAATTTATAAGTTTTAAATATAAATTTAAAATTATCATAATTATCTCATAATTTTTATATTAAGGAGCAAAGAAGAGTGACATTGAGATTATCGATATATCTATATATTTTATAAAAAAAATACTTTTAAGGTGAGATGTTACGAGTTTCAAAATCCCATACAAAATTATTTTTAAAATCAAAACCTCTGTGTGGGATTGTAAAATAAAAGTAAAATGAAAGCTAATAATCGAATTTTCTTAATTATTAAAATTAAGAAAATCAACAAAAATTAGTATGAAATATTGATCATAATGCTTCTCACTAAAAATTTTGTTTTCCTTATACAAATGGAAACATAAGATTCACTTTATGTAAGTGAAATAATTCATATTTTTTTCTTTTTCTCGATGTGGGATTACAAAATGAAAGTTAGCCAATGTAGATTTTTTTAATTGTTTAAAAGTTAACAATTATTTAGGCAGGAAGTTTATTTTGAATCAAACAGTCTTAGCCGTTTAAATTTTAATTAGATTAATATTTAATTTATTTCGAATCAAATAAATTTAACCAATATATTATGATTAAATCGCTAAAATCGCAGTTAAAATAGCGAATCAGTCAAACTGAAAACGATTTACCCTTTCGGCTAGGTCAAAAGATCAACCAATTTATACAAAAATTAGTTAATTAAAACTTTTTAATTTTATTTTAATTTTAAAATTAAACTGTTTTGAACTGAAACACACACAATACTACAATATTAAATGGGAGTATAAGATTTATATAGTGAAACAACTCATTTTTTCCTTATTTTTCTGATGTGGGATTGTAAAATAAAAGTTAACAGTTGTTTTGTTGGAAAGTTCATTTCTAATCAAATAATATTTGGCTTTGGCTTTTTGGCTAAAAAAGCACAAAAGACAAAATTGGCTACATAAGCCAGTAAGACAAAATGTCGCATCCAAACCATAATCATTATATTTTTTCTCTCACAAAAGTCAAAAAATCCAAAAATAAAAATCAAACGAGGCTTAGCTAAAAAGCCAAAAAGCCAGGCTATTTTAGCTCTTCTTAAACGAAGACCACTCGTTCAATTTTTAATAACGTCAATCTTAGTTTATTTCAAATCAAACAAATCTAAGCAATATATTTTGATAAAAGAGCTAAAACCGTGATTAAATGAGTGAATTAGTCAAACCAAAAACGATTCAACTTAATTGGTTAAGTTAAAAGACCAACCAATTTATAACAAAATTAATTAATTAAAACCTTCAAACCATCTTGAATTGAAACATGCATAATACTATAATATTAAATGAGAATATAAAATTTACTTTATATAAGTGAAACAACTCACTTTTTCTTTCTTTTCTCGATGTGGAATTACAATTATTTTAAAATTAACTATTATAAAAGTTTCAAAATATCATACAAAATTATTTTTAAAATCAAAACGTTTATGTGAGATTGTAAAATAAAAGTTAAATGGAAACTAACCAATGGAGATTTTCTTAATTGTTAAAATTAAAAAAAAAAATGGTATTGATTATAGGGTTTCTCACTAAAAATCTTCTTTTACTTATATAAATAGGAGTATAAGATTCACTTTATATAAGTGAAACAATTCATTTTTTCATTATTTTCTCATTGTGAGATTGTAAAATAAAAGTTAAATGTAACCAAAGGGAATTTTCTTAATTGTTTAAAATTAAGAAAATTAAATAATTTATATAAATTGGAATATAAGATTCACTTTATGCAAATGAAATAATTCACTTTTTTTTTTCTCGATTTGGGATTGTAAAATAAAAAATAAATGGAAGTTAGCTAATGAGAATTTTCTTAATTTTCTCAATAATTTTAGAATGAAGGTTTGGAGCTTGTAGAAGGTTTCTCCCCTCAAAACCCCCTTTATAAGATTTACTTTGTATAAGTGAAATAACTCATTTTTTCTTTCTTTTTTCGATGTAAAATTGTAACACTTTATATAAGTAAAACAACTTAATTTTTCTTTTTCTTTTTTTATGTGAGATTATAATTATTTTAAAATTAAATATTATGAGAGTTTCAAAATCTTATACAAAATTATTTTTAAAATCAAAACGCCTATGTGGAATTGTAAAATAAAAATTAAATGGAAACTAGCCAATATAGATTTTTTTAATTGTTTAAAATTAAGAAAATAAAAAAAAATAAGTATGAGATATTGATCTTAGGATTTCTCACAAAAATCTCATTTTGTTTATATAAATAAGAACATAATATTCACTTTATGTAAGTGAAACAATTCACTTTTTTTTTTTTTTTTTTTCGATGTAGGATTGTAAAATAAAAAGTAAATAGAAGCTAGCTAACGATAATTTTCTTAATTGTTTAAAATTAAGAAAATTTAATAATTTACTCATATAAAATGAATCTTAAATCGGCGAATTGTTCAAACTCAAAATGGTTCAACCTAATCGGCTAGGTCAAATAACCAATCAATTTATATAAAAATTAATTAATTAAAACTTTTAAATGTTATCTTAATTTTAAAATTTAAACTGTCTTGAATTAAAATATAAACAATACTATACTATTAAGATTCACTTTATATAAGTAAAATAGCTCTTTTTTGTTTTCCAATGTAGGGTTATAAAATAAAAGTTAACAATTATTTAGACGAAAAATTTATTTTTAATTAAGCAATTTCAGTGTTTCAATTTTTAATCAGATTAATCTTTAATTTATTTCGAATCAAACAAATCTAATCAATATATTTTGATAAAACCCCTAAAATCACAGTTAAACTAACAAATCAATCAAATCAAAAATGATTTAGCCTAATTGGCTAGATCATAGTTAATTAATTAAAACTTTTAAAATTTAAACTATATTAAATTGAAACATGTACAATACTATAACATTAAATGAGATGAGAGTATAAGATTCACTTTATATGAGTAAAATAACTCTTTTTTTTTTCTATGTGGGATTATCAAATAAAAACTAGGTAATGGAGATTTTCTTAATTGTTTAAAATTAAGAAAATCAAGAAAATTAGTATGAGATATTGAAACTCTCACAAAGCTCCTCATTAAATAGAATGAGAGTATCAGATTTTCTTTATATGAGTAATACAACTTTCTTTTTTCTTCTTTTTCTAATGTGGAATTATCAAATAAAAATTAATCAATAAAGATCTTTTTAATTGTTTAAAATTAAGATAATCAAGAAAATTAGTATGAGGTCATAAGACTCCTCACTAAAAATACTTTTTTCATTATATAATATATAAATAGATAAATAGATATAGATAGTTATGTAACGGATTAAACTGACACTACAAAAAAAACATACTTTAGTGGCACTACACTAGTGGCATATTTTTAGAAAATGTCACAAAAAATTATATTTAGTGGCACGTTTTTGAAAAATGCCACAAAATGACAAACATAAAAGGCTCTAGTGACATTTCAATGAACAAGTGTCACAAAACTACAACAAAAACATACTTTAATGGCACTACACCAGTTGCATATTTTTAGAAAATGCCACAAAAATGATATTTAGTGGCACGTTTTTAAAAAATGCCACAAAACGACAAACATAAAAGGCTCTAGTAACATTTCAATGAACAAGTGTCACAACACTACAACAAAAACATACTTTAGTGGCACTACATTAGTGGCATATTTTTAGAAAATGCCACAAAATGATATTTAGTGGCACGTTTTTGAAAAATGCCACAAAACAACAAACATAAAAGACTCTAGTGACATTTCAATGAACAAGTGTCACAACACGACAACAAAAACATATTTTAGTGACACCATACTAGTGGTATGTTCTTAAAAAATGTCACAAAAAGAATATTTGGTGGCATTTTTTAGAAAAATGTCATAGAGCCACAAATATACAAGGCTCTAGTGGCATTTCAAATAAAAAAAAAAGTGTCATTTCACTACAACAAAAATGTCACTACAACAAATTTACACTTTAGTGACACTATACTAATAGTATGTTTTTAGAAAATGTCACAAAAATAAAAATTGGCATTAAATGTTTTAGAAAAATGTCATAGAATCACAAAACATATAAGGCTCTAGTGGTATTTCAATAAAGAAATGTCACATCAATTTTATGACATTTTATAAAATAATGACACAAAAAATTATGTTCGTGACATTTACCAACAGATGCCACTAAACTTTAGTTGCAATGGCATTTTTTAAAAAATGTCAGGACACTAGGTAGGTGCAAATTACTTTTTATGGCACTTAAGTGAAAAGTGTCATAAACAAATATTTTATAGCATTTTGAGAAATGCCACTAAGCCAAAAACTTTCCAAACTTATAATGACATTTTTGAAAAAACAAAAAATGCCAATATATTTTCTAAAATTTTAAAATGCAGTAAATGATTAAAAATAAATGAATTAAACTCAATATACACTACAGGAAAAAGTATATTCGGCGACGAAATTTCTAGACCAAAAAAATTTGGTCGTTGAAAGTATAACTTTCAGCGACTAAAACAGCATTAGTTGCCAAAAGTAAAGTTTTTTGGTGACTAAACAATTTTAGTAGCCAAAAGTCTACAATTGGCAACTAAAACTAAGTTTGGTCGCTGATTATATGAGTTTTAGTGACTAAAAAATTTTTAATAGCCCAAAGTAAAGCTTTTTGGCGACTAAAAAAATTTAGTAGCCAAAAGTTTACAATTGGCGACTAAAAATAAGTTTGGTCGCTGATTATATAGGTTTTACTGACTAAAAAAATTTTAGTAGCCAAAAATAAAGATTTTTGGTGCCAAAAAAAAATTTAGTAGCCAAAAGTCTACAATTGGTGACTAAAAAATAAGTTTAGTCGCCAAAAGTGGTCATTTTTAGTGCTGGAGAACTAAAATCCTAAGGTGGGAATAAAATTTTTTGGTAACCAAAATTTTGGTAGTTGAAAGTGCATCTTCGGCGACCAAATCCGATTTTGGTCGACAAAAGTTAAATTTTTTAGCAATTAAAAAATAATTAGTAGCCAAAAGTATAGAATTGGCGACTAAAAAATATTTTTAGTCGCCAAAAGTGGTCTTTCTTTATTTTGGTAGTAAATAATTTATTTTACATAAATTATGTTCAATAAAATAATTATGTTTATACATATACTTTTATATTAATATAGATGTATATACTATATAAATAATATATGTTGCATATATAATCATGTGGTACTATAGAGGTGTAGTGGGAAGAGTGTGGTGTATAAGGTTTATGGTACGGGAGGTTGGCGGTTCGAGTTTCCGCAAGAGCGGATCAAATTGTTCTACAACGAATTATCGTCACGAATGGCACTTGATAGCGTCACGAATAGTGTCTACCATGACATTAAAGTGTCATTAAAAGGTTTTAGTCTTGATAGTGTAATGACACTTATAAGTGTCACTAACTCTTTTTTTAATGGCGCTTGATAGTGCCACAAATAATATCTACCATGACATTAAAATGTCATTGAAAGTTTTTAGTCATAATGGTACAGTGACACTTGCAAGTATCTACCGTGACACTCGTATCTATCGTGGCACCGATAGAAGTGGCACTTGTTCAAAATGCCACAAGACCAAAAAATGTCATTAGAAGAATAATTTTGTGGCACTTTCAAATGTCACTAAACTAAGAAAATGTTGTAGTGTGAGTCAAGTTAAAAGTATAATTTTTAAGGAAAATGATTTGGAACTCTAAAACTGTCCCCCCTAATTCCTCTAATTTTCATTTTAGGCAACTGTTTCCTTATTTTTTTATTTTTTTTTTACTTGATATGAAAATTAGAAGGATTAAGGAAATTTTTTTTTAAGAGATGTAGGAAGGGCCAATTTTTAAATCCAACCTATTTATTAATCGGACTTAAAATATTAATTCAGCACAATTCTAAATCCCTAAAAAAAATAAAATTAGACTAGGCGGACTAGCCGACCGATGCTTACCTATGATATTTTTGCAAATCTCAAGAATCAACCAAACAGTGGCCACATGATTACAATTCGCTTTTTTCCCTCAAGTTTTACAAGATCATAATTCTTTTACCTCAACTTTTTGTTGCAAATAGTACTCAATCAATCAATAATAGGTATAGGAATAGGAAGCCTATTCCTGTTGTTTTGGCTATCAAGAGCAGTGTGAAATTGTTCACTTGATTGATTGCATGATTGTTTATTGCTTTTAAATAGCCGAAAACACCATGTGTTATTGTCTCCATCCAATGATAATTTATAATTTCTTCATCATTTTTTTTTTTAAATTATATATTCATTTTTAATCTTCTATTACTAGTTTAGAAATTATATGAGAAGATGTAAATAAATATATTTTTTTATTTTTTATAAAAAAAATATAAAATATGAATTAAATTTGAAGTAATATAATAGAGAAATAATGTGATTTAAATGAGATGATGTGACTTAAATAGAATAATAACTTTTTAATTTTTTAATTTTTTTGTATTACGCCAAACAAGGCCTTCGTATACAATTTTTAGAAGACGAATAATTACTTCATAATGAGGGATGGATGACGACAAAGTAGAATAAATGAAGAATTTTATATAAATGAGAAATTGGAAAAATAATTGTTTATCGAGTGCAAATGAGATATGTATTTGTTGCAAATAAAAATGGTACAAAAATTATTTGTAATTATTTTCTTCATTTCTTATTTCTCTGAAGTTCTCCCTAGAATAAATCATTAGCATAACAAAAATTTGTCATTAAATTTTTTTTTTTTATATTTATCACTAGATTTATTTAATTTTTTTTTTTTATGTATATTTATGCAATAAAAGTCATGTACCTGTGTTGGACCTACTACATTTAAAACTTATTGCAATAAAAGTCATGTTATCATGTCCCATAAAAAAAACATAAGGTGAAATTTTAATCAATTGAGGCCTTACAAACAAAAAAGATTTTAAAAAAAAATAAAAATTGATCAGGCTTCATGTATAAATTGAAAAAGAATAAAATTAAATTAAACAAGTCAATCACAATATTTATTCAATCAACATGATTTCTATAAAAATCTTATGAGCATATACATAATTAAACTTATCAAAATAGTTAGCCTTTTGAATTTATTTTAAAAGTTTTTTGAGATAAAAAAATAAATAAGCAGAAAATATTTTTTTTTAAAATCCAACACCCTAACTTGTCAAAATATTAAAGCATATCCAACCCACTACGTATAAAATACTTGTTAGTCGAAATATCTAGTATAACTCACTTTTTTTTAAAAAAAAAAAAAAATTTCAATGCACTAGGCATATTATTATAAATTTTGGCTCAACGCACATTCACTAGCTACATGTAACTAACTTTCAAAAGTTACGCAAAATGTATTTAATGATTTAGATCATCTCCCTCTATCTTTATTGTTGATATGACATCCTATAAAGTTAATAATATTTTGATAAATAGTTAAAATAAAGTTAATAATATTTTGATAAATAGTTAAAATAAAGTGTATAATTGGAGTAGAAATATAAAAAAAAATTCATAGATAAAATAAAATACATATTTTATAATAATGTTTAAATATATAAAAATGTCTATTAACATTAGAGATGCTCTAAAGTAGACTATTTTAGTTTTTAACTATTTTAGTAGGCTAAAATTTTTATATTTGGGAAGATGATTGGATTTTTTTGTAGTTAGATGTGATATTTATGAGAGAAAAAGTTAAATAATTATGAATTTGATGTAACATTTTGTCTTATTGACTACTTTAACCTATTTTGTCTTTTAATACTATTTTAGCGGAAAAAAAAGCCAAAAAAGCCTTCTTCCGAAACACTTTTAAAATATTATCAAATGACGTCATACACATGGTTATATTTTCAGCCTCCGTTTGAAAAGTGAGTTAGCTTTTTAGTTTTTTTGGTTATTTTAGCTTAGGCTAAAAAGCTTAGTTTAGAAATGATTTTTTGATTTTTTAATTTTTTTGACTTTTTTTTGTGAGAGAAGAGTGTAATGATTATGGATTAAATGTAATGTTTTATTTATTGTGACTAAAATAACTTATTTTGTGTTTTGTAACTATTTTAGTCATAAACTAACTTGCCAAACAACACATCAATTAGATGTTGAAGATCTCTATTATAAGCAACTTTTTTCTCCTTTCTTGGTGATGTCTATTTTTTCTAATGATTATGTCTTTTAATAGTACTGTAATATATTGGCCTCACATAATTTCTTATTACTAACGAAGTGTTTGGGATGTAAAGAAAAAATAAAAAGAATATTCCGAGTCATACTAATAAGTGTTTGAAATTTTTTTAAAAAAAATGTAAAATAATAATATTTTTTAATAATTTTCAAATATTCATTACCAATTTCATAACGCTTTTAATTTTTTTCACACATTTTCAATAGGTTTTTGCCTGACAATTACGAATGAAACTAGTTGAGCCAAATCAGGTACCAAGTTCTTTAAGTTTAATATGGACAATTTAACGAATTTAAAATTGTATTCATACTTGATTTGCATCTCAAACAATTTTTTTATCAACCAAACATAAGTCAAGTTCGAGTTGTTGGATTTTTTATAATGCATATAAGTTTATCAAGTTGAATAATAGATTATTTAAATTTAATTTAAAAACTTAACTAGTTTAAAATTATATGCTACAAATTTGACTTATTCATAAAATAATAACTCGTTGGGGATTTGACTATTTTAGTTTTTTTTATTTATTTTTTTATGAAAAGATATATGAAAAAGTGAAGAGAGTGATAGAAAAATTTATAATAATTTTTTAACTTTTTTTGACTAAAATCTACCCTCTCTAAATCGGGCTTAAATTAATTTCAAATAAATTTTTGAAAAACTTACGTGTAGGTCTTAATAAGTGAACTTTCTAATTAATAATATTTTTCATCAAATATTAAAAAAATCATTAATTGTTAATTTTCAGCGACAGTTTAAAAATTTTGTCACAAAAAATTCAATAATTATAAGTTTCAGTAACAGTTTAAATAATCGTCACTAAATTTCAACTTTCAGTGACAGTTTAAAAAATTTATCACAGAAAAATATTACTAATTGTAAGTTTTAGGGACAATTTATAAAAATTGAGACAAAAAAAATCATTAATTGTCAATTTTTAGTAACACGTGCAAAAAAAGTCACAAAAGTATTTTTAGCAAAAGTTTTATTAGATTTTAAGATTTATTAATAATTTACAAAATGTCATAAAATTAAGTTTAATTATTAAAATTTATTGATAATTTATCGATAATTTATCCTAAATTTTTAGCAAGTTAATTAGGCTCAGCTTTTGTGGTGATGCTGCTAACATTCGCCCACCTTGCTTTTGGATTTGAAGTACATGAGATGAGGTTTAAAGTGACGTGTTGATATAAAAAGTTTGATAGAAAAAGGGTTGGAATTTACTCGTGCAAAAGCAAAAAATTACACATTCGTGGGGTTGCTCGTCAAGAAAAGCTATCCTAGTTATTGACGTGTGGTGGAAACATCTATGCTACTAGTCCACATCACATATTATTTTTAAGATTTTCATAAAATTAGATAAAAGAAATGATAATATATATTTTAAAGGGTTGTGCTATATCTCTTAATTTTTAGCCCCCTAATCCCCTTAAATTTCAAACCAAGACAAAAAAAAAAAAAATGTCCAAAACGACGTCGTTTTGGACATTAAGAGGATGAGGGGAGATTTTTTTAAAGGGATAAATCATTTTCTTATTTTAAAATAAACGAGATGGTAATATTTTTTTAAAATAAATTATATAACTTTTGATAAGGTTTAAAAAAATATATAATAATTTTTATAATTTTGGCATAACTATATGGAAATCCTTTAAGATTTAAAATCACGTAATACTTTATTCTATTTTCATCAATAATTTATTAATTATACATATAGAAAAACAATATTATCATATTTTTTACATTGAAATGTATGATTTTTCTTATTGATCATCGTGCCTTCACACTATGTACATTAAATTTAATCTTTTTGATTTTACTACAAGGAAGGTTTATGCAATTATGCAAAAATTTTGTGTTTGTTTTATTTTTTCCAATTCTCAAGAAAATTCATTGTAATTTACCTCATTTTTGTATTAGGGTAAATTACAAGCACACCGCTTGAAATTTGATTAAAATATGAATCATCTTCTATAATTTTGAAAATTACATTCCATCTCCTGAGATTTTTAGTTTCATAACAAATCGTCAATTTTATTAATAAATCATGAAATCAATTAACAGTTTTTAATAATGTTAGAAATATGTTTTAATTAATAGTTTAGGTAATTTTATTAGTGTATAGGAAAACAATTATGAATTTTATTATTTTAGTTAATTCTGTTAGATAAAAAATTTTCACAAGGGGATATTTGTAATTTTTCAAATTACAAGAAGCAATCTATACTTTAAACAAATCTTAGTAGGTGTATTTGTTATTTGGGTTGGGCTTCCCTCCAGTTTGTGATTGGACTGGACGGTACTGTTGGGCTCGGTAGGCCCACTACACGTCTCGTTTCGATAATCCGAATCGTATAATATGTAGAATTCGTCGAGTACTAAATGCTTGTAAAAATCATATTGATCGAATATTTAGCTATCTCATCGGATTAGATTTCTGTCAACTATTTATTTTTTCACTGTTTATTTTTTTTTATACAAAACTGATTTGATCACGTAACTATTGATATTCGATCAACGTAATTTTTTACAAACATATAGTACTCAACAAGTTCTACACATTTTACAGTTTAGATTATCGAAACGGGACCTGTAATGAGTCTTCACATACTCAACAGAACCCTCCAATTCGGACGGAGGGAAGCCAGGCACTTGTAATTTATCCTTTTTATTAATAACACCAATGAATGATGAATACAAATAAACAACATGAATAATTTTTTTATTTTTTATTTTTAAAAACAACGTATTTACATTTTTTTTTTAAAAATGTTAGACTATGCCTTGGTTTGGCATAGGGCTAAAATATGGTTAAGAACTAAAATAGTTATAAAAAAATAAAATAAATTAAAAAGTTAATAAAATAAAATATTATATTTAAATCATAATTATTCTATTTTAATTTTTTATAAAAAAAGTCAAATAATTAAAAGAAAAGAAGACTTTCAACTAATAATTAAAAAATCAAACCACTTTCCAAACGAAACTATGTCCCTGACTATAGAAGTAAAAGTTAAAGATCCATCAAATCAAGTCAAAACTTCAATAACACTAAACCAAAAGCAAGATTTTAGAAAAGGTGGTAACACTTTATATTGAGACATTTTCCTTTTAATTGGGTGGTGTGATAATCTCATAGATCAAGAAATTCACTATGAATATAGACAATAAGAGTCCCCACACAAAGTGTAACCTATTTTGAATTTGTCTCTATGTGTAGGAGTTTTCTTAGGTGTGCAACCCACAATAGGTGTAAGTGGGTTGCACACTATGTGCCACTTACACAAAAGGTGTAAGTGTAAGTGTAAGGTGTAAATGTAAGGTGTAAGGTGTAAGTGAGTTGCACACCATGTGCCACTTACACAAAAGGTGTAAGGTGTAAGGTATAAAAGGTGTAAGTATAAGGTGTAAGTGTAAAGAATAAGGTGTAAGGTGTAAGTTGCACACCATAACCAAACCCCTATGTGTATGTAAATGTTTGATGAGTATATACATTCATGTCTTAAATGCATACTTTTTATTTTTTAATAAATATTTTTATCAATACCTAGTAAAAGAATTTCAACATGAATAGAACATTGTCAAGTTCTTAATTAATTTTTAATTTTCAATTGATTTCTTTTGTCTATATTTTTATATTTTTATTATAGTACATGTGATATAAATTGTTTGTTTAAATTATAAATTTAATTATTCTGAACCAATGAGGTTAGCTTAATAACCAAGCTTTTGTGTAGGTCAGTGGAGATGTTATGAGTTTGATTTTCTCTGTGTATCTTTTTTTTTTTCTTTAAATTTTGTTTGGCTAGAGTAAAAAAAGTCAACTATTTACTAAAAAAAATCTCAACTTGTTTGGTCAATTCATTTTCCAGCAAAACAAAAAAAATTATTTTAAACAAGTTATTAGAAAAGTCAAAAAAAAAAAAAAATTTGTACCTAAAAATTAACATTTTTTAGCAATAATTTTTTGTAGGTTTATTTTTAACCAATAAGCTAATTTTTCAGCTAACTCCCAAAAGATTTGTTTCAGATTTCCTTGTATTTGTTGAGTTTGTTTAATTCATATAGTTATGACTATTTATTATTTTTTAAATTATAATTCTTGCTTGTAATTTATCTAATATATTACCCACTCCAACTCGTGCCACCATAAAGGGTATAACATTAGGTCTGAATCAATAAATTGACACAAAGTGTTGTAAATAGAAAAAAGAACAGCCTACAATACAATTCAAAGTCACCATGAATATTTAAGCAAGATTGATAAATATATTTTAGTAGGGATGTAATCAGTTAAGTACAGTCGGTATTTAGGTAAAAAGTTTTATTGAATCAATAATATTGATTTTGTTATTTTGAGTACTAATATAGACTATTTCTCCCATTAAACCGTACTGATTGAAACAGTTCGGGTTTAATCGGTCTAAAATCTTCTATGTAAAAATATTGAATTAGCCATTTATCTACCACTTCAAACATATTCAATCCATTCATTTAATAAATACTTTCTAATTCCTAGATTAACAAAAATATAAATAAAAAAAATAGTAATAAATATTAAGAGTTCAAGAATAATGAGTTATAGTTAAAATTATATAATAAGAGTTTACTAACTTAGATAAGACTTATTAATATCATTATATTGTTATTATGTGTATATAGTATAACTAGAATATGTGTTGAAGCAGTTAGATTTGGTTTGATTCAGTTTGATACACAAGGTGTTTGAATAAGTACTGAACTCAAAATCGAAAAAATCAAACTAAATAACTATACAAATCAATTCTTATTTTTTTAAAAATATTAAATATGACCGGTTCAATCGGATTCAACCGATTTAGTCAATTTTTCTATTTTATTTTTCTTACATTCCTATATTTGGAATTGTTTGGAAAGTTCCGTTGGAGAGTTTTCTTTTGTTGGAAATGGTTATAAAATTCTGGGTAAAATCAGAATTTTTTCTTAAGTTTGGTCTAATTTTTAGGTGGGCCCCGTGCATCGATTTACACGGGTCAAAGTGGTAACGCGTTCTATGTCGCGTTGTGATTCACGTGATATATTTGGTTGCTCAAAACTATTACCGAGTGAATGGAAAATTGAAGCCAAAGTATGCTCTATGAAAATGGAGTTTTGGTGGAAATTCCTTAAAGGTTTGAATAAGGCTTGTCCCACATTGATTTGGTGGGAGGTTTTGAAAGGGTTTATAAGGCATGGGTTTGGTACTTGGGGTGTGCCCCAAGGGGTACCCAAGTGTTTTAGAGGGAGAGGTTATGGACAAAATGGGCTAGACCCATTGGACCCAAAAATCACCCCACGCGCCGTCCAGTCGGGTGGGCTGGGCACGGGTGCGTGGTGTGAGGTTCGCGCGCGCCGCCGCCGTTCATCCGGTTGGTTGGGCTTGTTCGGCCAAAAATATTTGAATTTAATTTTCTTTTGTATAAAACAAAATTCAGAATTCAAATTAAACCGTAAACAAACTAGTTTGGATTTAGTGTTCATTCAAACAGGGCCCTTCCCGTTTTCAAACAGAATTAAACTGGTTTGGATTTAATGTTCATCCAAACAGGGCCCTTCCCGTTTTTATCTGTTTGAATAGTTAAACCAACAGATTCAAATCTGTTTAAATTCAAAACCAGCAGCCACCTTTACATCTATAAATAGACCAGCCTCCCATTTGGATTTTTACTCCAATTTTCGTACTCCATCCTCTGCTTTAAATCTCTGCATATTGCTGCATTTTATTTCTGAAAGAAAGAGTGTAAACACTTAGTGTGTTCGACGAACGATTAAATTGTAGTGCTGCTTTTATTCGTTGATAAGATCATTTTATCATAGGAGATAGACGTCCAATTTTTGAAAGCACCGTAGAGAGGACGAATCTGTCTTAAGGACATAGTGTTAAACACTGGACTTGATCAGAAAAGTTATTCAAAGAAATTAACCAAGTAAGTTGTTTAATTTTATTCTGTTTTTTATTTGTTTATTTAATTAGATTTTAATTTTGTTTTTGTAACAAAATAAAATCTGTTTTTATTTTTTTATTTTTATTTCGAGTTTGGTTTTTTGTAATTAAACAAATTCTCTCATTTTCTTTATTTCTTTAAATTCTAGTTGTTGTTTTGTACACAATAGAATTAAATCTTTTAAATACAGTAAAGATTGTCCAACAATCTTAAGACGGATTCATTTTTTGGTATCTTCATTGTATTTAATTTTCTGATTTCATAAAGACAAATTCTGGTTGGAAAAACAAATAGTGTTTATGCTATTTGACAAATAGTAGTAATATACTGTCTCTTTTCTTTGACAACTAGTAGTAATATACTGGTGTCATTAACAATTGCAGAATATTAATTGTGTTAACAGAAAATTATTATGCTATTTTATTTTTCTAGTTTAAGTAACAATGAAAATAAAATTATTTTGTGTTATAATTTATTTTCTGGTTTTAGTAACTAGAAAATTAATTTGTGTTTTAATTTTTCTAATTTTTGTAATAAGAGATTATGGCTACTACAACCTAAATCAGATTGGTACTCTGTTGTTACACCAACATCGGTCCCTATCCAGAACCATGTTCATGTACCAATCAATCATGGAGAAAAATCGAAAAAATTTAATGGTACCGAGTTTAAGAGATGGCAGCAGAAGATACTGTTCTATCTTACAACTCTTAATTTGGCCCGGTTTCTCCATGAAGAGGCTCCAGTACTTAAAGAGGGTGAAAGTGATCGGCAAGTTGTTGCCGTTGTAGATGCTTGGAAACATTTAGATTTCCTGTGCAGAAACTACATCCTCAATGGCCTTGACAACATGTCAGATAATATATCTGATCCTCTGAAGTCAGCAAAAGAATTGTGGGATTCTTTGGAGAAGAAATACAAGACAGAGGATGCCGGCATGAAGAAATTTGTCGTCAGTAAATTTCTGGACTTTGTTATGGTAGACTCCCAAACGGCAATATCTCAAGTTCAAAGTTTTCAGATAATTTTGCATGATATTCATTCAGAAGGTATGTCTCTTAGCGAATCTTTCCAAGTCGCTGCTTTGGTGGAAAAGTTACCACCGGCTTGGAAAGATTTCAAAAATTATTTAAAACATAAACGCAAAGAGATGACAATAGATGAGTTGATTGTAAGATTAAGAATTGAGGAAGATAACCGAAAGGCTGAAAAGAGGAATGAGAAAAATCCCATTGAGTCCAAGGCTAATGTGGTTAAACAAGTTCAAAAACCACATAACAAAAAGAGGAAGTTTACTAGAGATGGTCCTAAACAAGGCGATAACAATGGTAACAAGAAGTTCAAAGGAAAATGCTATAACTGTGGCAAAACTGGACATCGAGCTTCTGACTGCCGCCGCCCTAAGAAGGATCATGGAAGTACAAGTAAGAAGACCACCAATCAGGCCAATGTAACAGAATTGGATTACATCTCTGACGGAGTGAATGACATCAACCTCTCTGTTGTGGTGTTTGAGGCTAACTTGGTCGGAAATCCTAAAGAGTAGTGGGTTGACACTGGAGCAACTCATCACATATGTGCAGACAAGAAGATGTTCACTACCTACAATGAGGCTGCAAATGGTGAACAACTTTTCATGGGAAATTCTTCTACTTCTACTGTGGCTGGACAAGGGAAAGTGAGCTTGAAGATGACATCAGGGAAAGAACTGACCCTCAACAACGTACTGCATGTACCTGACATCCGGAAGAATTTAGTTTCTGGTTCTTTGTTAAGTAAAAATGGTTTTAGACTTGTTTTTTAGTCTGATAAGTTTATATTAATAAAGAGTGGTATGTATGTTAGTAAGGGATATATGAGTGATGGTCTCTTTAAGCTAAATGTAATGACAGTTGTACCAAAAGTTGCTATGAATGAGAATAACACATTTTTTGCTTATATTCTTGAGTCGAATTTATGGCATGGTAGATTAGGTCATGTAAATTATGATGCTTTGCGTAGATTAATTGGTTTGGATTATATACCAAAGTTTGAAATTAATCCTAATCATAAATGTGAAGTTTGTGTAAGCTTAAACTAACTAAGGCTCCATTTAAATCAGTTGAAAGGAAAACTGAACCTCTAGAATTAATTCATATTGATGTATGTGATCTAAAATTTATTCAAACTAGAGGAGGCAAAAAGTATTTCATAACATTTATCGATGATTGCACAAGATATTGTTATGTTTATTTACTTAGAAGTAAAGATGAAGCCTTAGAAATGTTTAAACTCTACAAAACAGAAGTTGAAAATCAACTTGGTAAAACCATTAAAATGGTTAGAAGTGATAGGGGTAGTGAATATGATGCACCATTAAATGAATTGTGTACAACATGGCATTATTCACCAAACTAGAGCCCTTTATTCTCCACAGCAAAATGAAATTGCTGAAAGGAAGAATAGAACCCTAAAAGAAATGATGAATGCCATGTTACTAAGTTCAGGTTTACCACAGAACTTGTGGTGGGAAGCAATATTGTCTGCTAATTATGTTCTTAATAGAATACCCCACAAGAAAACCAACAGCACTCCTTATGAATTGTGAAAAGGTCAACCACCTTCCTACAAATACTTAAAAGTGTGGGGGTGTTTGGCAAAAATTGAAGTTCCTGTTCCTAAAAAGACTAAGATTGGACCAAAAACAGTAGATTGTGTGTTTATTGGTTATGCTCAGAATAGTAGTACATATCGGTTTCTGACTTATAAATCAGAAATACCTGATATAAATGTGAACACTATTATAGAGTCAAGAAATGCTGTATTTTTTTGAACATGTCTTTCCTTACAATAAAGGACAAGAATTAAGTTCACAGAAAAGAACTTATGATTGTACACAAAGTCAAGAGACTAATAACAATCAAACACAAGAGATTAGTAATGGTCTCAACCAACAGGATTTAACTGATGATGAACCAAGAAGAAGTAAGAGAACGAGAACATCTAAATCCTTTGGTCCAGATTTTTTGACATACTTGTTAGAAAATAAACCTCAAAGCTTTAAGGCAGCAATGACAGGTCCTAAAGCACCTTTGTGGAAAGAGGCTGTTAATAATGAAATTGAATCCATTATGCAAAATCATACTTGGGAATTGGTGGATCTTCCACCAGGTTCTAAACCTCTTGGATATAAATGGATATTCAAGAGAAAAATGAAAGCAGATGGTTCAATTGACAAATGACATGGATAGGCCCACAAGGACCACAGCCCACAGTGAACAAACCCAAGCCCACTATTTAGACCCCATTGCATAACCCGGGTAGTAAAACCCAGGACAGCTGGAGGCCAACTGAGCAAGGAAGGCCAATGATACTCGGACACATGGCAGGTGCAGAACAGGCCACGTCAGCAGACAAAGATCTACAAAGTTATTGCCACAACACATTACCATTAATGCGGTCCTTCACAGCATTTATTACGACAACACCTTCCCGTCGGAACAGTGCTCCTTACCCTGAACAAGGTAGGCTGCATCACAGGCTTTCGGCGAGGGAGGCACGTCGGAAGAGACAGTGAAATGATTACCAAGGAATATAAGCAAGCATGGAAGGCAAGAAGAAAGTTAAGCATTTTCCTATTCCTCATGCATGCATGCATGCATCTCTCTCTCTCTCTCTCTCTCTCTCTCTCTATATCCACTACTTCCACTTCTAATTTACACGCTGGAGGGTTCACTGGGGAACTACCCTGTTCCCCGTTGAACTTGTTTGCAGGTCTTCCAGTGGGCTTCATCACTCGGGAGTGGGCTTGAGGAGCTTGGATCGATCCATCCATCTCATCGTGAACGAATCAGTATTATCAATTGGCGCCGTCTGTGGGAACTGGTTGGTCCGTGCGCCAGTTGTGTTCATTGTCACCGGAGACCCTATTCCAGTAACCTTTTCACCTCACCCGTCAAGTGTATGGTCACGACTAGGTCCATGGCTTCTCACCATAATGCTGCCGATCATCAAGCCGACCCTCCCAATCCAAACAACCCGCCACAATACTTCATCGAACTTACTAACAGCATCAACCGCATGGCCGAGCAAAACCAAGCCTTAATAAACGCTCTGCTCCAGAGAAACCTCCTCATTCCTCTACCGCCACCTCCAGATATCCTACCCAACCTAGAACGAACTCCCGGCCATACTGCCCCACAACCCAATCCACCTAACTTGGACGGTTTGCAACCTCCCCATCCACATATAAATCCGCCACCTACACCCCCACACCCATCGGTCATAGCACCAGCCCCCGAAGGAGAGGCCAGCAGTATCCAACACTTGTCTCCCTCTGGTGGTGACAACATCCCCCTCTAGGACGCTGAACTCCGCGCCATGAAGCTCCAGCTACAAGGGGTTATGCAGAATATCTAGCATAAGCCCTCCACCACCGCAAACTCGCCATTTGTCGCCTCTATCCGAGACAAACCCCTACCTGCCAAATTCAAAATGTCCACCATTGACTCCTTCGATGGCACAACCGACCCGGTCGACCATCTGGAGACCTACCGCACCCTCATGATCCTCCATGCCTTCCCTGACGAAATCATGTGCCGAGCCTTTCCTGTGACACTGAAGGGGTCGGCTTTGGTCAGTTTAGCCCATTACCGGACTCGGTCTCTACTTTTCAGCATCTCAGTGACTCTTTCTTGAGCCATTTTATCGGAGCTCAGCGCCAACGACGCCTGGCCACCCAACTACTCAACATCCGTCAGACCAAGGGGGAATCACTGCGCAGCTTTGTTACACGCTTTAACACCGAAACCCTGCAAGTTGCCGAAAATGACGACAAGGTCATCCTCACAACTTTCATGACCGGTCTGCGGTCGTCTGATTTCCTTTTCTCCCTCTCTAAGAACCCCCCGACCTCCATGGCGGTCCTACTCTCCAAAGCCCAAAAATACATGAATGCCGAGGATTCACTAGCCGCTCGGCAAGATCCAACAGCTAAAAACCCAACCCCCAGAGAAAAGAGAAAAGACCAAGAACCCGGCAACGCCCAATATCATAGCCAGACACCCCGCTATACCGACCGCCCGCCCGGTCGGTTCGAGCGATATACACCTCTCAATTCTCCCATGGAACATATCCTCAACCAGATCCAACGGGACTACCCTCTCAAATGGCCTCCCCCTCCACGGAACCCTTCCAACCGGAAAGACCAATCCAAATATTGCCATTTCCACCAGGACCATGGCCATAACACTGGCGATTGCATCAGTCTCAAGGATCAGGTGGTGACCCTCATCCGCCAGGGGCGTCTAAGTCGATTCACAGACACCCGCCCTCAGCAGAGGCAAAGAACCGAGCCCCACAGAGACAATCACGACTTACCACTAGCGGCAGCTAACCAAATCCAGGCCATGATCGACCTCCATAACAGCCTCGATCCCAAGGTAACCCACCCTCACCAGTTGGTGAAATCAGAGTTATTTCAGGTAGACTACGCTGCGGAACCATCCTGCTCGGAAAGCGTAACTTAGAAAAATACGTCGTGGCTCGAATAAGGCACCACCACGATAGACCGACTTCTGCGGCCCAAGTAGTGGACAGAGCCCATCACCTTCACGGATGCCGACTGTACAGGCATCCGTTATCCTCATGATGACCCCCTTGTCATTTCGGCCATCCTCTCCAACTACAAGGTCAGACGAGTTCTCATCGACAACGGCAGCTCTTCAGACATCATCTTCCTCAACTGCTTCCGCCAGCTCAAGATCGGGGAAGAAAGCTTGTCTCCACTCCAAACCCCCCTGGTCAGCTTCACCGACGACCGTGTGACCTCTATTGGTTCTATTGATCTTCCCATCACCATTGGCGAATACCCATGGTAGGCCACAAAGTTGCTCACCTTCTTTGTGGTCGACTGCCCATCTGTCTACAACATCATCCTGGGCTGCACCGCCCTAAATGCCTTCTAAGCCATCACATCCACCTATCATCTTGCCCTCAAGTTTCCCACCGACCTCGGGGTCAGAACAGTCAGAGGAGAGCAGACCGTGGCCAGGGAGTGTTATGTTGCTTCACTTAAAGAAGTCAAGCTGAAGAAGGCCATGATCATTGAAGGACTTGATGTCCGAGACGAAAATGAGCTGATCAGGGGAGAACCTGTTGAGGAGCTCATTGAGGTTCACATCGACCCCACTAACCCAACAAAAACCGCCAAGATCGGCAGTTAACTATCCCCCCAAGCCAGAACCGACCTTACTGCCCTCCTGACCGAGCACAATGACGTATTCGCCTGGACCCACTCAGACATGCCAGGCATCGATCCCTTCTTCATAACTCACCGCCTCAGCATTGAACCCCATTTCTGACTATACCGCCAAAAGCAGCATATTTTCTACCCAGAGCGTAATCATCTCATAGCTACAAAGGTGGACAAACTCTTCGAGGCTCAATTCATCCAAAATGTCAATTATCCTAAGTGGCTGTCCAATGTGGTTCTAGTCCGCAAGAACAATGGTAAGTGGCGTCTCTGTGTCGATTACTCTGACCTGAACCGAGCTTGCCCCAAAGATAGCTATCCACTCCCCCGCATTGATCTGCTAGTCGACGCTACGGCCGGTCACCAAATGCTCAGCTTCATGGATGCTTTCTCCGGATACAACCAAATCATGATGCACTCATCTGATTGGGAACACACATCCTTCATCACCGACCGGGGTACTTACCACTACCATGTCATGCCGTTCGGACTAAAGAATGCGGGAGCCACCTACCAACGGTTAGTCAATGCAGTTTTCCAACATCAGATCGGTCGAAACATGGAGGTGTATGTGGACGATATGTTAGTCAAAAGCAAACTCTCCACTGACCATCTGACCGACCTACGGGAGACCTTTGCCACCCTTCACAAGTACTAGATGAAGCTCAACCTAGAGAAGTGCGCCTTTGGCGTAGGATCTGGAAAGTTCTTGGGTTTTATGGTCAGTCAGCGTGGCATTGAGGCCAACCCGGAAAAGATCAAGGCCTTGATTGAGATGTAGTTACCCAAAACCGTTAAGGAAGTTCAACGACTCATTGGCAAAGTGGCGGCCCTCAACCGGTTCATTTCCCGCGCCACAGATAAGTGCCTACCATTCTTCAAAGTCCTTTGCCAGACTTTCGAATGGACGACTGAATCCGAAAAGGCTTTCTAGCAATTGAAACAATGCATGGCCAACCCCCCCTTTTTTCACAAGCAATCACGGGCGAGCCCCTCTTCCTCTATTTAGTAGTATCGAACACCTCCGTCAGTGCAGCTCTTATACGGGAAGATGGCTTAGTCCAACGGCCAGTCTACTACATCAGTCGAGCTCTCAAGGGGGCAGAGCAGAATTATCCACTGCTAGAAAAGCTGTCCCTGGCCTTGGTCACCGCCTCCAGACGACTTCGTCCTTACTTCCAGGCCCACTCCATAGTGGTCCTCACCGACCAACCCCTGAAGAAGATCATCCAGCAGCTAGAGCTTTCTGGCCGACTCATGCAATGGTCAGTGGAACTCAGCCAGTTTGACATTTCTTACCGCCCTCGCACAGCAATCAAGGGGCAAGCTGTAGCCGACTTCATTCTGGAATTCACCAATACCACCCCAACCACTACTCCTCCACCTCCACCAACCCCTGCTGAACCAGAAGACCCCCATTCTTGGACTCTCAACGTCGACGGGTCATCCCGGAGGGAAGGTAGTGGGGCGGGCCTCATCCTCACCTCCCCTGAAGGTGGTTATTTCAAATGCGCTCTCTGTCTCTTGTTTGAGGCCAGCAACAATGAGGCCGAATATGAAGCGTTGATAGCAGGCCTCCGTCTGGCCAAAGACATTGGTATTAGCCACATCCACGTGTTCAGTGACTCCTAGCTCATTGTCGGTCAGATCACGGGGGAATTCGATGCCAAGGATGGCACAATGCGGGCTTACAGGGACATGGCACCACCCCTTGTTCGCCTCTTCAACACTTTCCAGATCAAACACATACCTCGGGCAGAAAATTCCAAAGCAGATGAGATGGCCCAGTTGGCCTCTGCCGACCAGTCCGACCTCAGCCACGGAGTCCACCTCGAATACCTAACTCATCCTACCATCACACCGGACCTGCACGAAGTGCAGTTCCTCTAGATCGAACCCATCCCTTGGGCATCCGACATCATCCTATTTCTGACAACAGGGGCCCTCCCAGATGATAAACAGCAGGCTGCCAAAGTAAGGGCTCGGTCGTCCAATTATTTTCTCGATGGTGGTATCCTGTACAAGCGCGGTTTTTCACGACTATATCTGTGATGCCTCAATTCCACACAAGCAACCTATGTTATGCAGGAAATCCATGAGGGAATTTGTGGCAACCACTCGGGCGGCAGGTCCCTAGCACACAAAATACTCCGCACTGGTTACTTTTGGCCAACTCTAAATCAAGATGCGACTGATTTTGTCCTCAAGTGCGATAAGTGTCAGCGCTTTGCCAACATCCCCCATGCCCTGCCTACAGAGTTGATCACGCTTTACAGCCCCTATTCATTCGCCAAATAAGGGATCGACCTGATCGGTCCACTTCCCACTGGCCGAGGCCAGACCAAGTTCGCAGTCGTCGCCATTGACTACTTCACCAAGTGGGTAGAGGCTGAACCCCTAGCCATCATTACCGAGCGGAACACAACCAAGTTCATCTAGCAATCGATCGTTTGCAGGTTTGGCATCCCTCAGGCCATTGTGTCAGACAACGGCAAGCAATTCGACAACGCCAAGAACAGAAAGTTCTGTGCAGATCTCCAGATTCAACCATGTTTCTCCTCCCCTGGTCATCCCCAAGCTAACAGCCAAGTTGAGGTCACCAATCATTCTCTTTTGAAGATCATCAAGGCTAAGCTGGAAGCTGCTAAGGGACTTTGGGCTGAGGAACTGCCGAATGTGCTCTGGGCCTACCGGACAACAGCTCGGACCCCCACTGGAGAAACCCCCCTTCGCATAACATACGGCGTTGAGGCGGTTATTCCAGTGGAAATCGGTCTGCCTACTCCACGAGTTCTATATTCGGATCCAACGCTCACTAAAGAGCTCCGTCGGGCGGATTTGGACCTAATTGAAGAGCTCAGGGAGACCGCTGCAGTCAGATTGGCCTCATACCAACAGAAAATGAGAACGCACTACAACCGCAAAGTCCGACCACGGGAATTCGCAGTAGGAGATCTTGTCTTAAGAGAGGCCACTCTTGCCACCAAAAATCCGACTGAGGGCAAACTGGCAGCCAAATGGGAGGGACCTTATATTGTGAAAGCCAGACCGCGACTAGGCACTTACTGACTTCAAGACATGGAGGGTCGCGACCTTCCTCACCCATGGAACGCTGAACACTTGAAACGCTACTTTCAATAAGCTATTTGTATCACTCAATTGTTGTACTTTCTTTTTGACGCAATATAAATTTTGATCATTTGACTACATTCATCATGACAACAATTTTGTCTCCCAACTACCCCTGTCGCCTCAATAACATTTTTACTTGAAGCACTTACTCAAAAGCCTCGGCCAGACCGAGCACTTCCAAAGTCTCAGCCAGACTGAGCACCAAAAGCCTCGGCCAGACTGAGCACTTCCAAAGACTCGGCCAGACCGAGCACTTCCAAAGCCTCGGCCAGCCCGAGCACTTTAACAACCTCTTCCAGACCAACCACTTTCGAGGCCTCAGCCAGACTGAGCACTTTCAAAGCCTCGGCCAAACCAAGCACTTCCAAAGTCTCAGCCAGACTAAGCACCAAAAGCCTCGGCCAGACCGAGCACTTCCAAAGCCTCGGCCAGCCCGAGCACTTTCGAAGCCTCAGCCAGACTAAGCACCAAAAGCCTCGGCCAAACCGAGCACTTCAACAACCTCGGCCAAACCGAGCACTTCCGAGGCCTCAGCCAGACTGAGCACTTTCAAAGCCTCGGCCAGATCGAGCACTTCCGAAGCCTCAGCCAGACTGAGCACTTTCAAAGCCTTGGCCATTTCCAACGCCCTCAGCCCTGAGCGAGCGCTCCAAAAGACTCAACCACACTGAATGCCACCTAGGTAGGTCCAGAATGCCTTACTTACAACCTCAATTCCACCATCAGTAACATTCCATAATCATATCCCTAATAAAATCTACAATACGCATCAAGGAGTTCTCGACTTTCCTTTGACAGTCACAATTCCATATCAAAGTTTTTACACTACCCTTTACTTAGTCAAAATTCCCAGATGTTGTCACATGTTTCATTTACTAATCAGATTATTTCCTCCACCATCTAGCGTGAATTTTTATATAAATTTTTATACAAGTCCCATGTCAGCTTACATTGCGTATTAAGGGGTTTTTTGCTTTACTTTGCATTGAAGATTTATCCAAGTCCAACTTTACTCTGCATCACGGAGTCCTTTACTTTACTTTGCATTGAATTCTTATACAAGTCCTATTTCAACATTACTTTGAACTTCACTGAACTTTCATACAACTCCCATTTTGCTCTGCATTCAATTTCTATCTAATTCAATCCCACTCCCCTTGAAGTTTTTATACAAGTCCAGTCTCACTATGCATAAAGGATCTTCTAACTTTACCCAATATTGGATTTTTATTATACCTCTGTAAGACTTATACATAAGCAAACACAATCGAATCATAGAAAATCAAAGGAAATTTTATTTATTCAGAAATATGTACATCAGTCCACTACAATACTTCAACAAAAAAAAAAAAAAACAAAACAAAACAAAACAAAACAAAAAAAAGTTACACTGTGTATACAAAGACAAAACAAAACACTACTTTAGTTCACTCTTCATCCTCACTAGAAACCAGATCTTCCTCTTCAACACCTTCATCCAGGGGGGTCTGAGCCACGTTGTCTTCCCCAATTGTCACACTACTCAGGTCTAAGCCTGGGAACAGTTCTTCAGCTCTGCGTTTGAACATCTTCTACCCACTGTCCCAGTACTCAGCCATTTCATGTTTGTAGAAATCGATCATTGAAGCTCTCAATGACCTCAGACTCAGTTCTCCCCCCAGCAGTTATCCTTGACGAGCCCGCCACCGACTCCTCGCCAAGTCTTTGGCGGCTAACTGCGTCGGCATCTGAAACTCAAGGGACCCCTTGAATTGATCAACTGCTGCAACATAAAGATCAGGGTAGGCCGCCCTTTCGAAGGCTGCCTTCGCCTTTTTTTCATCCAACTCCTTTTGCAGGGTCGCCCTCTCAGTGGCCGCCTTCGCCCTCTCTTTCTCCATCTCTTTCAACAATGCTGCCTTCTCAGCAGCCGCCCTGGCCCTCTCCGCCTCCAACTCCTTCTGGAGAACCTCCTTCTCAATGGTCGCCTTGGCCCTCTCCGCTTCTAACTCCTTATGCAGCGTCTCCTTCTCTTCCACCGCCTTGGCGCGCTCGCCCTCCAACTCCTTTTGCAGAGCGCCCACCTTCACATCCGCCTCATCCTTTTGCCTAACTAGCTCTTCATTGTTGAGCATCGCTTCTTCATGGCGTTCAACTGCGACGGCGCACGCCCTCTGGGCCTCATTCACTTTCTTCTGCTCGCCAGCCAGTTGGAACTCGAGCGACACAACCTGGTGGCGTGTGTCCTCCAGCTCCACCTTGGTCGCTTATAGATCGGCATGAGCACTCGCCCAACTCACACTCTCCTTCTTCAACTTTGCGAGTTGAGTCTTGGCTTCCTCCGCCTTTCACTTGGCAGCCCATGCCTTCCTCAGAAGGGCCCCTGCCAAGGTGGTTACCTCCATTTGAGCGGAGCATAACCCCCTCAGCAGGTTAGCCTCACTGAATTTGGAAGCCGAACGTAGAGCGGACTCCTCCACAATCTTTACCAGCCGGTCTGCTCCTGCCCTAGCTGGCCCCTCCTCTCCTTCCAGCCATCCAGCCACGGCGCGGGCATGATAAATTGCTATGGCAAGACTGACTCCTCCTTCTTGGGGATCAGGGCCCCTTTGGGTTTGTTGCCCCACGCTCGGCTCTGCGCCAGTCACCCCAACTCCCACTTGTATCACTAGGGCCATCTTCACGACCTCCAACCTTGGGGTCACCTCCGCCACTTCTGGGGCATCCTTGACCACAGAGGTCTCCGCCGTGCCTGGAACGACCTTAGCCTTTTTTGGCCCAGGCTTATCTACACCTTCCTCTGGGACACTCCTCTTCTTCTTCTTCTTCTTCAGAGCCTCCCCCTCCCTCCTGGCTTGCTCTTTCACAGAATCAACTGGGGGTGGTCGCGGCTCAAAACTGCTTAAGTCCTTCCCCCCAATGGCCTTGGGCGCGGTCGGATCCTCTCTCATGCGATTGGTTGAACCGGTCGGTCTTCTTGCACCTCCTTAAATTTTTTGGCCTTGGTTAAGATGGCCCGATCTTCCGCCTCCTGCACTCTTCTCCTGGCCTCCAATTCCGCTCGGTCGAGATCCCCACCGATTGGTTTCGGACCCAACCCCGCCTCAAATAGCGCGGATGGCTGAACGAGTTCATCCCACTTAGTTTTTTCATTCTCCCTCTACTCCTTCACTCTCTTCACTCTCTCCTCTGCCGCCGCCCCCAATTTTTGCTCCACAGACCTGGTTGGCACCTTCCACACTGTGCGCACACCAGCCCCTCCAGAAGTGGACACGTAGAACCACCGTGGTCTCCAACCTTTGATGGACGTTGGCAACCCCGCCATCAAACCCTTCCCTGCCGCCGCCTGAAGGGTGACCCAAGTCTCCTGCTGCCCTGACGCCTTGTAGCAGCCGAAGAACTCCTCCACAGTCATGGCCTGCCCTCCATTCGCCTTCGGTCATGCACTGGCGCAAGCCAGTAAGATCTTCCATGCATTGGGCATTAGTTGCCCTGGTGCTACCTCCAGATGGTTGAGCACATCCACCACTATTTGTGACAGTGGCAACCTTAGTCCACCCTTTAGGGCTTCCTCATAGAGAAAACTCTCCCGTCCTGGCGTCAGATGGCCTCTCTGTTGATGTGGGCAGCGACAACTCCACCTCCGCCAGAATCTGGTACCTTTCGCGGATAGCCTCCAACTCCGCCGCAGTAATAATGGATTTGTCAGCCCTCGAATGCCAGTGATCTAGTTCCACCTGACTGATTGGCGTTGGTGCCGCAATCATAGTGGAACCATGAGATCGCACCCCCGACTTCCCCACTCTTTCTGCCCTATATTGTGCCGCTAGCTCCTCCGCATCATCGTCCCCTAGCGAGTCCACCCTCACAATCGCAGCTTCTTTCTGGGCCATTTTTAAGTTGTGTCTGCGAATCGCCTCTGATGCAGGTGCAAGAAAATTAAAAAAGTGCTTCAAAGGTGTATCGTGACCAACGAAGGAACTGACACTAGGGATATTTTGAGTTTTTGAAAAGAAGTAGGTGAATCGAATGATACCAAAAGCCCACGGTTTGCCCGTATTCCAAGGATCCAAATTAATGTTCGCCAGTTTGAAAATTTTTCAAAATAATCCGCCAAAACTGTCTTTTCAACCCCAAAATGACCTATCGTTTCATTTTTACTCCAACGCCCCACTTCCCCCCACCACGATCCGGCCATGTGTATGGTTACGATGCACTGACTCCTCCCCTTACCTTGTCTTTTCCACTTCAAATCACCACGTGACACGTCGCCTTTTGAGCCCCGTGCCCCTTCGCTCGGCCACCTTCGTGGTCGGCACCCTTCGTGGTCGACATCCTTTACGGTCGGCCTCTCCCGCTCGGCCACCCTCACGGTCGGCCTCCTTCACTCGGCCACCTTCGTGGTCGGCACTTTTCACGGTTGGCCTCTCCCGCTTGGCCACCCTCACGGTCGGCCTCCTCCACTCGGCCACCTTCGTGGTCGGCACTCTTCACGGTCTGCCTCTCCCGCTCGGCCACCCTCACGGTCGGACCGCTCCGCTCGGCCACCTTCGTGGTCGGCACTCTTCACGGTCGGCCTCTCCCGCTCGGACCCCTCCGCTCGGCCGCCCTCGCGGTCGGCACTCTCGCGGTCGGTCTCCCCTGCCGGTCGGACTCATCTTCCTCATTACTATTCCCTTCGTTGGACTGAAGCTGCACTCAGGAATGGGGAACTACTGACATGGATAGGCCCACAAGGACCACAGCCCATAGTGAACAAACCCAAACCTACCATTTAGACCCCATTGCATAACCCGGGTAGTAAAACCCAGGACAGCTGGAGGCCAACTGAGCAGGGAAGGCCAATGATACTCGGATACATGGCGGTCTGAGAAAGCCACGTCGGACAAAGATCCGCAAAGTTATTGCCACAACACATCACCATTAATGCGCCCATCACAAGATTTATTACGACAACACCTTCCGTCGAACAGCGCTCCTTACTCGAACAAGGTAGGTCATCACAAAGCTTCGGCGAGGGAGGCACGTCGAAAGGGACGGTGAAATGATTACCAAGGAATATAAGCAAGCATGGAAGGCAAGAAGAAGGTTAAGCATTTTCCTATTCCTCTGACTCTCTCTCTCTCTCTCTCTCTATATATATATATATATCCACTAATTCCACTTCTAATTTACACGCCGGAGGGTTCACTGGGAGATTACCCTGTTCCCCGTTGAACTTGTTTGCAGGTCTCCCAGTGGGCTTCATCACTCGAGAGTGGGCTTGAGGAGCTTGGATCAGTCCAGTTCATCTACTGTGAACGAACTGTATCATTAACAAGTATAAAGCATGACTTGTAGTTAAAGGTTACAGACAAAAGGAAGGTCTGGACTATTTTGACACATATTCCCCTGTGACAAGAATAACATCCATTCGCATGCTTATTTCTATAGCAGCGTTGTTTAATTTAGAAATCCATCAAATGAATGTCAAGACAGCTTTCTTAAACGGTGATCTAAATGAAGAGATCTATATGAAGCAACCCGAAGGGTTTGTAGTATCAGGGCAAGAAAAGAAAGTTTGTCGACTTGTAAAATTCCTTTATGGATTAAAACAAGCACCTAAGCAATGGCATGAAAAATTTGATCATGCAATGCTTACTAATGGGTTTAAGATAAACGAATGTGACAAATGCGTTTATGTTAAAAACACTGACCAAGGCTATGTCATAGTTTGTCTTTATGTGGATGACATGCTTATCATTGGAAACAGTCAAAACATGATCAAATCAACTAAGCAAATGCTTAACAAAAGATTTGATATGAAAGATATGGGGGTTACAGATGTTATATTAGGAATGAAAATTACTAAAACATCTGACGGATATGCATTATCTCAATCTCATTATATTGAGAAAATTCTTGATAAGTTTATCAAGGATGATTTGAATTTAGCAAGAACACCTGTCGACATCAGTCTTTATTTATCGAAAAACAAAGGTGATGCAATGTCTTAGTTAAAATACTCCAAAATCATTGGAAGCCTAATGTACCTAATGAATTGTACTCGTCCTGATATAGCTTACGCTATCAGTAAATTGAGTAGGTACACTGGTAACCCTGGAGAAGACCATTGGAAAGCGATTATTCAGGTTCTTAGATATCTAAGCTTTACTCGTGATCATGGTTTGAACTTTACTCGATATCCAGCAGTACTCGAAGGTTATTGTGATGCCAATTGGATATCGGATACTAAAGATTCAAAATCCACTAGTGGATATGTCTTTACTCTAGAAGGCGCTGCTGTTTCTTGGAAGTCCACGAAACAAACTTGCATCGCACGATCCACAATGGAATCCGAGTTCATTGCTTTAGACAAAGCAGGTGAAGAAGCAGAATGGCTTCGTCACTTCTTAGAAGATATTCCAATGTGGCCAAAACCTGTGCCAGCTATTTGCATTCATTGTGATAGTCAATTTGCAATAGGCAGGGCACAGAATCATATGTATAATGGTAAGTCACGACATATTCGTCGTCAACATAATACCGTTAGGCAGTTGTTGTCAAATGGAATAATCTCGATAGATTATATAAAATCTAAAGAGAATATTGCGAATCCGTTAACAAAAAGTTTGACAAAAGAGCCAGTGTATAGTTCATCGAAGGGGATGGGATTAAAGCCTATTACATAAGAGTCATCATAATGGTAACCCTACTTATATGACTGGAGATCCCAAGAACTAAGTTCAAAGGGACAACTAAGTTATGTATGGCTCGCCAGAAATCACCAAGGGATTAAAATTCCTTACCCATTCCTATAGTGAGAGTGATATCTGCAACATATGTTGTATGCAGGGGCATAAGGATAAGCTTCATTTTTAATGATTACTTATATCTTGATTAAGGCATAAAATCAAGACGAGTATAAGGAGATACTCACAATAAGAATCACCTATATGAGTGTTGAACTGGGGCTGGTTCTATGAGAATGAAAGAGGCTACATTCTCTAGAAACACTCATGAAAATCAGGAGTGTTCAAGGCCAAAATGAACACAACAATGAGAACCACGATGTGTTAGAAGATATTTTGTGTGAAATCTATTGTCTTGGCTTACACAAACGGCTGAACAATTCAAGGCGTCGCGTCCATTGGTTAGCCAGTAAGTCCGATAGGTTATCACTAGGGAAGGTTCAAGGCCAAAAACTATCTATCCTGATGCAAGATATTTTCGTCTTATACTCTTTCGTTAAGTCTGCATTTTGTTGCATTTCCATTGTCATCAAATTCCATTCATGTGGGGGATTGTTGGAAATGGTTATAAAATTTGGGTAAAACCAGAATTTTTTCCTATGTTTAGTCTAATTTTTAGGTAGGCCCTGTGCATCGATTTACACGGGTCAAAGTGGTAACGCGTTCTATGCCGCGTTGTGATTCACGCGGTATATTTGGTTGCTCAAAATCATTACCGAGTGAATGGAAAATTGAAGCCAAAATATGCTCCATGGAAATAGAGTTTTGGTGAAAATTCCTTAAATGTTTGAATAAGGCTTGTCCCACATTGATTTGGTGGGAGGTTTTAAAAGGGTTTATAAGGCATGGGTTTGGTACTTGGGGTGTGTCCCAAGGGGTACCCAAGTGTTTTAGAGGGAGAGGTTATGGACAAAATAGGATAGACCCATTGGACCCAAAAATCACCACACACTCGCGCGCGTTGCCGCCGCCGTCCGTCCGGTCGGGCTGGCTAGGCGTGGGTGTGTGGTGTGAGGTTGGGTTGGGCTTGTTCGGCCCAATACTAATCTTTTTGGGCCAAAAACATTTGAATTTAATTTTATTTTGTATAAAATAAAATCCAGAATTCAAATTAAATCGAAAATAAATTGGTTTGGATTTACTGTTCATCCAAACAGGGCCCTTCTCGTTTTCAAACAGAATTAAACTAGTTTGGATTTAATGTTCATCCAAACAGGGCCCTTCCCGTTTTTATCTGTTTGAATAGTTAAACCAACAGATTCAAATCTGTTTAAATTCAAAACCAACAGGTTTCATACCTGTTTAATTCAAAACCAGCAACTACCTTTACATCTATAAATAGACCAACCTCCCATTTGGATTTTTACTCCAATTTTCGTACTCCATCATCTGCTTTAAATCTCTGTATATTGCTGCATTTTATTTCTGAAAGAAAAAGTGTAAACATTTAGTGTGTTCGACGAACGATTAAATTGTAGTGCTGCTTTTATTCGTTGATAAGATCATTTTATCCTAGGAGATAGACGTCCAATTTCTGAAAGTACCGTGGAGAGGACGAATCTGTCTTAAAGACACAGTGTTAAATACTGGACTTGATCAAAAAAGTTATTCAAAGAAATTAACCAAGTAAGTTGTTTAATTTTATTCTGTTTTTTATTTGTTTATTTAATCAGATTTTAATTTTATTTTTGTAACAAAATAAAATCTGTTTTTATTTATTTATTTTTTATTTCGAGTTTGATTTTTGTAATCAAACAAATTCTCTCATTTTCTTTATTTCTTTAAATTCTAGTTGTTGTTTTGTACACAATAGAATTAAATCTTTTAAATACAGTAAAGATTGTCCAACATCTTTTGCAAAAATAGTCAATAAAGACAAAATATGTTAAAATAGTCAATTAAATAAAATGTCACATCTAAATCATAATTATTTTATTTCTTTTTTCACAATCATCAAATTAACTTAAAAAAAAAATAACTATCATTCTATTTATAAATTTTTTAATCAGACTAAAATAATTAAAAAAATAAAAAATTAACTAAAATAATCAAATTCCCAAGCAAGCCATTTTGTGATTACTATTATGCATGAAAATAATAGAAAGTAGCACTAAATTCCAACAAACATGCATAAACGCGGATACTAACATCAAATCAAACTATGAGTTCAAAAAATAAAAAGAAAAGCATCAAATCAAAATATAAATTAGAGAAATGTTAAATATTCTTAATTTAAAAGAAAACAATATAATATATAATTGAAAAAAATGATTATAATTAAAGCATAAAATGGCATAACTACGGATATATAAAGTGTCATTTTGGAAACATGATAAAAAAAACTACGTTTTTGGACAAAATATTTAAAAATGTGGCTGTCAAAAATGTCAGAAAAGTCATTTGGCAAGTGCCAAAAATACAGCCGTAAAATTACAAATTAGGACCTATGAAAAAAAAATAAAAAAATAAATCTCTTATGTTGGATAAGGGTATTTTGGTCATTTTAATTTGATTTGACACCATAAATAAATATTAAACTAAAAAGCAAAAAGTCAGCTTTTTACCAATTTCTCAAATCACTCCTAAAAAAGCCAAAAAACTTGGTAAAAAGTCAAAAGCTAGCTTTTTACCAACTTTCCAAAACAACCCAAAATTGTCGTTTGGTAATTGACTTTTTAATTGACTTTTTGACTATTTTAATTTGAGACTAAAAGTTTGTTTGGTTTGATTTTTTTTTAAAATTTTTGTTAAAAAAAAAGTAAAATAATTATAATTTGAATGTGATATATTTTTTATTAATTAATTATTTTATATTTTATATTTTTTTAAGCAAAAAGTCATTACCAAACAACACCATTGGAGTTTTTTGGGAAGCTGATAAAAAGCCAACTTTCACATTTTTATCTATTTTAGGTCACATCATCTCTCACATAACTTATCCTAAAAAGTTAAAAAATTAACTTTTTACTAACTTCTCAAAACACCTCATTGTAAACTTCTTTGAAAGGTTGTACACATCAGAATTTTCTGAATTTAAAAGTCACAATTCACTCTTCATGACATAATGTCGAATTAATCATCTTTATCTATCAACATTGTGCCAATGATAGTTATTCAAAATTTGATTGCTAAACAGATCTAACATTTTATTGGTGATGTTAGGGAATTGAGTAGCCTATAAGTGCACGGTAATATTGGTCCCATTAGTAGCGACTCCAATTTTACTTTTTTTTCATGATGTTCACAATGGATATGTTAGGAATTTTTTTCAAAATAAACATTTAAAATTTTATTTTTTTTAGACTTTTCAAAACATACACAAATAAATAAATAAAATAATAATATATTGATATAATTGTTTTAAAAAATAATATATATATACATATCTATAAATTTACATAAATATATTTGTTTTTTATCACTAGCATGATTAAAAAAAATGAAGAAAACTCCTTTAATTTAAATTGATCAACATTAATATCCAAAGTGGTACACTTGTTGGGAACTACAAAATCATACAATTTAGTCAAAAAGATATTTTGAGCAGACTGAGGAAGCAAAGCTCTAAAGCATACTGTGTGTTTACTTCATAAAACATATATATTGATTAAATGGTTATGAGTTGTGTTGGGTGTTCAAGAAAATGAGTGTCAGAAAGATGGGTTGATGTTCAACATAAAATTTCAAACTGAATTATATATATATCAAATAAAAAAAAATCATGGTGTTCAATTGAACACTCAAAGGTGACTGTAGAGTCGCTCTTGGGTCCAATTAACACTAGAGTTTAAAATACATTTATTTGAAACTCATATTTATTTAAAAGTTTAAATCCATAAGTAGATAGTCCATCTAATTTATATTAAAACTTATATTTTTTACTCTTTATTTAATATGAGACTCTATTTTCACAAATGCTCAAATAAGGAAGAGAGGGAGAAGGAGATGAAGAGGAAGAGAATGGGAAGAGAGATTCCGGTAAAGTGGTGAAGAGGTGAAGGAGAGTAAGGTAGGTATAATTTGAAGGGGTTAATTGAGCGATAAAGATTTGAAAATTAGATTAAGATCCAAAGTTAAATTTATCCAATTATTAATTTTAGAGTTTCAAAATTAATTAAAATGCGCATAGATTGCCTTTAACACCTGATTAAAAAAAAAGAAAAACAAAAAAAAAGGGGCAGCTGGGATGGTGGTCTGGTGGGTGATGTGTAGTTTGTCAGAATTAAAAAAAAAATGATAAAAATAATTATTAAAAATATATTTTAAAATTTTTAAAATTATTTATGACATCTTAAAAATAAAAATATTAAGTGTTTTTAATTTTACTTAATATTTTCATTTATTTTACCAAATTAATTTTTAATTTTAAAAAAAAATCAAAACAAGTTTCTGAAAATTAAATCAAACATTAAAATAAAAATTTTTTTTTGCGTAAATTATTATTATTCAGCATATTTGATTTTGGTTTTCAGAAAACACTTTTTAGAATTTTTTTTTTTTTTTTTTTGTATTTTTTTGTCTTCACTGAATGTTTTTAATGTTTTAAGTAATTTTTTAAATTTTTTAGATATACTTAACATAAATATACTTAAAAAGTATATTTTCTGTGAAACAATTTTTAAAAAATTCACTAAATATTAAAAATACAAAAAATATGAAAATTTAGTATATTTTTTTTTTTGTATTTTTATATATTTATTAATTTTTTAAAATATTTTTTCATAAATATTTTATTTTTTAGATACATTTAAATAAGGTGCATTTAAAAAAATAAAAAATTTATTTAAAATTTTAAAAATATTTATTAAAAATAAAAAATTCAATTTTTAACAATGAAAACCAAAGTATCCTAAGGCCTCGTTTGGGAATAGACTTTTTTAATAAATTTTTGACTAAAATATGATATAAAAAAATTAATATGCTTAGAATGACTTTTTAACTTTTTGTGAAAAAAATATGCAAAAAGTGAAGAGAAAATAAAATTTTTGATTTTTTGATATAAATTATTAATTTTTTAATTTTTTTAATAACTTTTTTAATTTTCAAACGAGATCTAAGAGAAGTATGTGTAAAAAAAAAAACTGTGGAAAGTACTCCAATTGGACAAAATGGCGACACGTATCTTAACACGGGAAACCGGCAACCTGCTCCTCCAGTCTCCTTCCACAGCATCAGACATGCGGCCACACTGTCATGTCCTCCACCTGCCACAGCCGGTAACCACATCACCACCGTCACTGAAAAATTCATGGCTGCTAATAAAAAAGAACAGAGAGATTATAAATAAAAAAATAGCTTTATATTTATCAATTAATATATTAATAGATAATATAATATATGATTTTAGAAATTTTAAATATATATAATTTATATAATAAGTGAGATCTGTAATAATAAAATAACACTAATTAATATATTAATATATATATTAATTAATACATGTAAATAAAAAAAATTAATATTATATACACTAATTAATACACTAACTAATGTATCAATTAATAATATAATATAATTTAAAATATTTTAATACTTATAATTTATATAATAAATAAAATTAATAATAATATCATAATTAAAATTGATACACTAATTGCTACATCTATTAATTAATAGATGGAGCACCACTCAGGCCCCGTTTGGGGAGTGGCTAAATTAGCTAATTAGTCAAAAAGTTACCTTTTTAGTCAAAAAGCCAACAACCCATACCAAAAAGTCAAAGATTTCCTTTTCTCTCTACTTTTTGCACATCTTTTCATAATTAGCCAAAAAATCATCCCAAACATACAAGTTTTTTTTACCAACCTTTTTAGCCAATTAGTAAAAAAATTACTAAATTAGCCTGTTCCCAAACGAGGCCTCAATAATAAAAAAAATCATCTAAAACATCTCTCTCTCTTTCTCTCTCTCTCTCAATTTCTCAAGAACATTCAGTCACACAAGGAATGTCGATTATATAGTGAGAGAAACTGATATAGATAGATATATTTTGAGAGGGAGAGAGAGAGAGGATGGGAGGGGTGACTTCATCAATGGCGGCGAAGTTCGCGTTTTTCCCACCGAGCCCTCCGGCGTACAAGCTAATTACGGACGATGCCACTGGTCTCCTTCTCTTGGACCCTTTCCCTCACAGGGAAAACGTGGAGGTGTTGAAGTTGCCGACTCGTCGAGGCACAGAGATCGTCGCTGTCTATGTTCGTTACCCTATGGCTTCCTCTACTCTCCTTTACTCCCATGGAAATGCCGCTGATATTGGTCAGATGTACGACCTTCTCCTTGAATTGAGCATTCACTTGCGACTCAATATCATGGGGTAGGCTACCCTTCTCTCTCTCTCTCTCTCTCTCTCCCTATATATATATATATATATGTCTGTATATTTGTATATGGATGAGTAATTAATTACTAACTTTGTTGTTGGTGATATGTCTTTGATTGATAGGAAAGGTTTGCCTAAGAAATGAAATCTTGGGTGGGTGGGTGTGGATTGTGGTTTAGCGAGGATCTGTTTGGATTTGAAATCAAGGGATTTGAGGTTTAAAAGATTGGAGAGTTATTAGCTGAAATTATAAAAGAAGATAAGTTTAGATAGAATTTTATGTGTTTTAGTAGGATCCTTGTAGCTAGAACAAAATCATTTCAAATAACTACTTTTATTATGTACTTGTTACAAATTTGTCATGATAATACAATATTGAAATTCGTAGTTAGACTATGAAATTTAAATTTAAGTTATTCTCCATTAATGTCAAATCCATGCATTTCAAATCCACATCCATCCAAACGGACCCTAAATGGTTTGATGTTTTCGGTGAAAGGAAAAGACTACTACTTATTATTATTATTATTTTATTTATCAAGTTTGAGATGTGGAAGAATTGGCAAGTGCTAGATGGATAAGCTGCAAACATGGGGATTAATAGTGGGATGATATTTGGTTTCCCGTCTCGTTTTCTAGATCTGATTCTTTGTCATCCTAAGTGAGTCGTGTTGCGGTTAGTTCCTATGTGGTTCTTGGGTCTGATTTGGTTGTTAGTCTATACATGACATGGACACCCTTTTTTTTACTGAAAGTTGAGCTAAGGTCTCTCAAGCCAGGTTCTAAGATCTGACAGTACGATGATCGGGGATGCTGATTGATCTGGGTTTTCGTGAAGCAAATTATCCATGCCAAACTAGGCAATCTTCTGCTAGTGATTGATATAGTTTTGTTCTTCCAGGTATATCAGGTTTCAGATATACAAGCAGAAGAGATTTTCATGGATGGATGTGAAGACATCATAGATGTAATTGTATAATTCTGTAACAATGGATGGAAAACATGATGTGATTGGCCATTTTTTACTCAATAATTGTAGATATCAGAATCGGGAAAACAGGAGTCGTTGTAAGTTGAGTTGTAACCTAAGTAGTCAGCATCCAAAACCATTAAATTGAATTGTTTTTAACATAATCTTGTAATTTTTGGTTGTATCTTGTCTATAATTGAGGGCATATGATTTTTCTAGTGAGCGGATATGACAATAATTGGCCTTTCCATTTGAATCATTTTGGTTCTTAGCAGAACAAGATGGTACATCTAGAAGAACAATACTGCAAAAACGTATTTGCTTTGAAATATGCTCTCTGATTTGGCTCTGTGATTTTTGCTTTTGAAGTTGACATTATATTGGTGGGTGCTTTAGCAGAATGTTAAAAAAAACAATGATGGGAAATTGACCCTCATTTTAAAACATGTGTGCAGATATGTAATTCTATATACTCTTTTATACTATAGGTATTTTGGGAAATTTGAGTTATTTTCCTTACTTGACCTGCCGTTACTTCTAGTCCTATGCTAGTTCTGGTCTGAAAGGTAAGTAGATCTTATTTATAAAAAAAAAAAAAAACAATGCCCAATTAGTACACATTAATGTGTGTTTGGGAGGGGAAAGATTGAGTGCACCCCCTAACCTTTGGCATAATGCACAAAGTGGTGGCCCCAAGACTTGAACCCATAACTTCAAGGTTATTGGGGCAAGTCTTAACCATTGAACCAATGGTCACCCCTAAGTAGATCTTATTTATATATATAAAAAATAAAAAATAAAAAGTTTAGTAAAATTTTATGCCCAATAAATAAATCCTTGAAATAGCATTGTCTTAGTTATATAAGATGTCTTGTAATGATGTTGAGATGACAGTTTCAGTAGATTAAGTTGGCTAGGTCACTATTTATCAAAAAAAAAAAAAAAAAAAAAAAAGGTTGGCTAGGTCACTGCATTAGATGCCTTGTTGCAATGCCTGACTGTAAAGGTAATATGCGTCCCAGTTCTAGTACTATGGCCATCTTCTGCTGTAAGTCACAAAAACAATCTAATTTCATCTGAGGCTGCATAATTTGCATGTTACGACTTCTGTCCTTAATCTGTTGCTATATATATGGTTGATAAGGAAAATTTTCTAAGATAGTGTTTGAATTTATACAGGTATGACTACTCTGGTTATGGGCAGTCAACTGGAAAGGTAAACCACTGTTTATGCTTTCTGTTGTGGTGTTTCGTTTCTAGAGACAATTCAAATGCCTGAAAGCAGATTATGAAACTTATTTGTATGCTTCATTCATTACAGCCGAGTGAGCAGAATACTTATGCAGATATTGAAGCTGCATACAAGTGTCTTGAAGAGAGCTATGGTGCTAAGCAGGAAGAGATCATTCTTTATGGCCAGTCTGTTGGAAGTGGTCCGACCTTGGACCTTGCAGTGCGTTTGCCTCGACTAAGAGCTGTTGTTTTACATAGTCCTATATTGTCAGGCTTACGAGTCATGTATCCTGTGAAGCGCAGCTATTGGTTTGACATCTACAAGGCAAAGTTCTTGTTTGCTGATCTCTACACTTTTTTTTTTTTAATTATCATATTTTTCACATTTTTTATGTCTCTTAACATGATTTTATATTGATATCATGCAGAACATTGACAAAATTCCATTGGTGAAGTGTCCTGTTCTGATCATTCATGTAAGTTTTCAAACCCAATGCTAGCATCTGACGTTGAACATTGCAATTGTGCACATATATTGAGTTTTCTGGCATCTGACATTGAAGACTTTGTTTTTTCTTCTTTGACAACTGTTATGCAATGAATATCTATGTAAATGAATTTTTAGGGGCGGTTGGACACCCTGTGGAAATGAATGTTCATTAAGCTTTCTGCAGCTACTATTTCTTCCTGAATTAATTCATATAAAAAAGAGTGAGGACAATAAAAACTGCAACAACATTATTGATCGAAGTCCTAATAATGGTATTCTATATTTGCCCTCAGAATATTTTTATTTTTATTTTTATTATTATTATTATTATGTATTTGGATTCATACAGCTCAATGCTCATCAACTAGAGTCAAAATGCAGTACTAACTTTTCCATGTGGCGTGGATAGCTTAGCAAACTGAACAAGTTTTGTCTGCATATTCACTTCACTTTAATCAAGAGTTTGTCTAACATCTGACTAATTGGATCAAATTTTATTAAAGTCAAATCAAGTTGATCTTTCTATTCACTTGGTCTATTTGATAGAACTTGTCATTGGTTGTTGAAAATAGACAGCAGCTCTGGGGAAACTTTTATTTATTTATTATTATTAATTATTATTAGAGTTCACATGGTAGTAGTAGTAGTTAAAAGTTATCTTTATCTGTGTCTCTTTCTCTCTCATGCTAGAAATGGCATCATTTTAGTGAGAACCTCATGAACTAGAAGAGATGCATCATATGTGATTTAGCCTCCCAACTCGGACCGCAAATGAAAGTTGTTCATGAATAGGCTCGGCTCAGCTCAGCTCAGCTCGGCTCAGCTGGTAAACGAGCCAAGCTTATTTAACGAGCCGAGCTCAAATAAGCTCGGCTCGTCAAGCTTTATTTAAATTATATAATAAATAAATATATTATTTATATATTAAATGATAGTATAAATACACTATTTATATATTAAATAATATAAATAATATTAAAAAAAATCTTGTCAAGCCGAGCTGGGCCGAGCTCGAGCCTAGTTACTTATTGAGCTGAGCTCGAGCTCAATAAACGAGCTCGATAAGCAAACGAGCTGAATTTGAGCTCATCAAAGCTCGGCTTGTTTGCAACCCTACTCCCAACTACCAGAACTTTTCATGAAAGTCAAGGGAGCTAGCTATCACCTTTCTTCCTTCACCTCTGTGAGGCCATGTAATGGCAGACTCCAGTTAGCACAGCTTATTGTGTGTCAGTAAGAGCAAGGACTAATGTAGTACGCAGTAGGGGGAAAGAGAAGAGAGAACAAAAGAGGAGAGGAAGGAAGAGGGCCACAGCCCTAACACGAACAACCACAACCTTCAATCCTCAATATTTTTCCAAAACTAACTATTGCAATGCAGAGACCTATCATTTATAGGGCTAAAAGCCCCAATTCAAAACAGGAAATCAAATCCTAATAGAAAAGGAAACAAAATATTAAGACTCCTAGCCAAAATAAAATTCTTAATTAAACCTAATTAAAAAGAAAATAAATAAAATACTAAAATAATATATACTAAGGCCTCGTTTGGGAACAGGCTATTTTAGTAACTTTTTGGCTTTTTACGAAAAGATGTGCAGAAAAGTAGAGAGGTGATGTGACTAGTTTTAGTTGGCTTTTTGGCTTTTTGGCTAAAATAGCCAGTCCCCAAACGAGGCCTAAAGACAAATTTATAAAATCACCATGCGCACACGTTTTGCATCTTTCTCCCCAATTGAGAAAAAGAACTTGTACTAGAGTTCTTTAAATATTGAACTCACCCATATTAGAGAATCAAATATTTCGAATATGCAAGTTGATTTATTTTCTCTCGTGCGAATTGATTGTGGTTTGCAAGGTGTTGATGAAGTCCACTAAACTTTGCATTGAATGTGTGAAAAAACTCTTTTAACACCAATAAAATCATTCTTCTTCATGATGAAATAATCTGGTGGTGCATCAATAAGATCCAATGATTTGAGTGCATCTACATGTATAAACTTGGAATCAAGGTTTTAAAAAACGACTGCAATCGTTACATAACAGTTATAATGGTTACCGCCACCCGTTACGGCCGCTTTTGTAGTGTGATTGAGATTCACAAGTGTGTTGGCCGTAGCGGTCGTAATAGTGCCGTAACAGCCGTAACGGCCTGTTACCCATCGTTACGTAACGGTTCCGTACTGCTTCTTTAGAAAAAACACAAAAAAAAAAAAACCTGAAAATGGGAGAAGAGGGATAGAGAGAAAAGGGAAGATAAAGAGAGAAAATGGAGGAGCAAGAGATAGAGAGGGTGAAAAGGGAAGATGAAGAACATGTTATTGATTTGTTGAAGCTGTAAGACCTATGCTATTCTATTCAGCTGCTATCACTCAATCATTTTGTTTGTGTGTGTTTATCTATATATTGTTTGAAAATAATAATAATAATAAGTGTGGTCATTATCTATTTGACTTGGTTAAAATATATATATATTTAGATTTTTATTTATTCTCTTACTTTTGTCATTATTTATCTTATATATAATATTTAGTGATTATTTTTTGTATAATATAAAGTCATTAATTATTAAAATAAAATGTAAAAAACTCAGTTTATAGTGATTTAAAAATATAAAATATATTGGATTATACTTAAAAATTTACAAAAATTGATCAATATTTATTTTAAACCCAATAAATATGATTATGAAAAAAAAAATATGCGTATCGGTAAGTTTTTTCAAATTGTGCGAAAAATAAAAAAAAATCACGGTTCCAGTTACCGCAACTGTTATATGCTACGGCTTTTACACCCCGTAACCACAACCGTGCCACTACCACTGTTTCGGCAACTGCAACCGCTTTTCAGAACCTTGCTTGGAATACAACTCGGAGTTGGTCATCATGGTGAACTGAAAAAATGTTAGCCATAGCTGAACAAGGAGATTGCACTCATGGCTCTCCCAAGACCAAATCTAAGTTTGATCCTTTGAAGAATGCAACCAAGCCCAAAATATTATAAAGTCCTTAATTATTTAGTGAAAATTTATACTAAAATAAGGAAAACATTTATTTTCAACTTTGTGTTTCTATAATCCTTGAATATTAACTTTTTCAAGTTAATGAGATTTCTGAACTGTTAGTTGTTGATGGTAAGAAATAACAAGATGAAAGGTGGGATAAAAGTTTATACTTATTTTAGAGGCTTAGAGTGCAAAAGCACTCGGAAGGAGGCAACTCGTTAATAAATCTTCAGGAAGCATAATGATGGTTCATCATAGATATATATATAGGTACTTTCTTATACAAGTTGACCAATAAAATATTCTGAAAGGTTCTCATGAACAGTGTTCCTCTGTATATGTTTGAATTTCCCTCGTAGCTTTCAATTACCTTTTAACATTTCTATTATTGTAACTTGCTCATGGTCAATGCTAAAGATGCTAAAGATGTAAATGGAGTACAGTATAGATTTTTGCTTGTGTAGTTTAGGCAATCCTCCTGCCGTCCATACTGGCAAACTGAATATCATTTTCGTATCATGGTTCATGATTTGAGCTCTAGGCTTGAATAATGCTTCTCTATCTTTTCTATATTTATAAATATTTCATTTTTGGCTCTCAGAAAGTATATTCTTCTTTCTATATTGGAACAACTCTGGATTTAGCTTTGTGTGTTTTTTGAAGTATTTTTTAGTGAAAGAAATAGAGTATTGCAAAGGAGGGAAAATGCATGAAGGTCAAGTTCTACTAGTCAGGCATGCCATGATTGTTGCAATTCTTGAATGAGAGCTTTCCTCTTGGCTCAGAGACAACTTTGAACTAGTAAAATGATGAATGTGAGAGATCTAAATTATCAGCTTAATTCAGAACTGACTGGAGACAATTGGTTTGAATTTGTGTCATATTTGTGCCAAGCTGACTATAATACAAATAATAAAGATGTCGTGTCGGGATTTTAAGATGGCCCATTTATAACATGGTCATTGAGGCCCAACTTTTGTCATGCGGTTTGGTTAAACACTATGATTTTCAAGATAAGCATGCATCTCTATGCCATAGTTCCTAGCACTCTGCACATAGTTTTTGGTCCTGTACTCTCTTAATCATAGATTGATTTTCGCTTCTGGGCTTCTTCAAATTGTTGTGCAGGGAACTTCTGATGAAGTTGTTGATTGCTCTCACGGTAAACAACTTTGGGAGCTGTGCGAAGAAAAATATGAACCATTGTGGCTTAAAGGGGGAAATCACTGTGACTTGGAACTTTTTCCCGAATACATTAGGCATCTGAGGAAGTTTGTATCTACGGTGGAAAAATCACCCTCACAGAGAATCAGTTCAAGGAAAAGTGTAGACCGGCCTGAGCATTCCAGGAAGAGTACTGATTGTTTTGAGGTTCCAAGGAAGAGTACTGACAGGAGAGAGAAACCAAGACGAAGCACAGACAAGTCTGAAAAATTGAAAATCCACGAATACAAATTTAATCACAATGACAAACTTGCAAAGGTAAGACTATCTGTTGAACAGATGGAGAGGTCTCGGCGGAGCGTGGAATACCATGAGAAATCTCGGAGAAGCATCGACCAACAGCTGGAAAGAGCAAGGAAGAGTGTTGATTGGTTGGATAGGATACGAGCTGGTTAGAAAGTGTGTATGATACCGTAGCACCCATTGTAAAATATTTGCACCCAACTTTTTATTGATGGAAAAGGGGAGAGAAAAAGAGGGGGGTCGGAAAAGAAAAAAATTGGTGATGTAACTTATGGGTTTTATTCAAACATTTGAATCATTAATTTGATCTACTGCTTGTGATGAAATTGGTTGTGTCTGAATCTCTGGTTTAACTTGTAACTTTGCATCTACTTTTTCTGCCCATGTTGTGAATTGCTGCAAATTCTTACATGGTTAAATTTTTATATGGCAGATGTTTAAGTAGAAATCATTGCATTTGTTTTTTTCTTCAAAACAAAGTGGCTTCAAATTTGAGTCGGACCTGCATTAACCCAGATGACTATTTTGTTGCAGTGGGGTGTGGCAATGGATTGGTTAATGTCTTTGTTGGTGGTGGTGGTGGTGTTTTTTTTTTTTTTTGGTTAAATCGAGTGTAGGGTATCCCTCACCTGGCCTAACCAATTGGACCTGTACTTCGTATTTGGACTGCCGATAACTAATCCTGATAGGCCTTGAAGTTGATCACTGGGCAAATCTCTGTTGGTTCCTTGAAAGATTTGGACACGAGACATTACATCTTATTCTATTTTCATATCTTTACCGTTTGGCTAATTTTTGGGGATATGGATAGGTTAGTTTCTGGTTGATAAAAGATGGGAAGAATGGTGAAACTTTTTGAAACATGTTGCTATCAGATAATTTCATTCCTTCTGTATAAAACCATGGAAGTTATTGTTTTTGGTAACAAAACAAGAACAAAGACAATTCAACAATTTTATTTATTTATTTATTTTGTGATTGAAATCGTAAAAAATAAGGGTAAAATTACACTAACATCTCTTGAAATGTGGAGAAAATATAATAAATTTTATAATTTTGACATAATTATACTGGCTTCCTTTTTAGTAAGGTCAAAAAAATCAAACTAATGCAGATGGTATGCAGATAAAAAAATACGTATGGTAAAATATAGATTTTAATGTAAAAATTATAACATCACTTTTTTATTCATACGATTAATGAATTTCTAATGAAAAAGTGACCAACTGTTAAAAAAATCAAGGCAAATTATAAAATTTAAAAAAAAAATGAAAACTAGAGTACTCTAGTAACAAAATAAATCCCGAATAAGTAATTTTGTTATTTTAAATCCCAATCTTTTGATTCGTTATCAATATAAACCATTAACCTATTTTTGTTAAGTAAAATCAATAGAAAAATAACATTTTATTCATTAAACTCAATTTAGGTGTCCATAAAAAGTTTAAAATACCATTTTCGTTGAGTTTAATTATTAAAATATTATTTTTTCTTCAATTTTATTTAACAAAAATAAACAAATGATGTAAATTGAAAAAAAAATCAAAATTTTTAATTTGATTTGGTTTTTGAAGCATGATGTAAGTTTTGAGTTGCATTTTGAGTTTTGAGTTTTAAAAAGAGAAAATTTGTTTGGTTATGAGTTGTATTTTGAGTTTTTTTTTTTTAAATATTTAAAATGTTTCTTAATTTAATTCTTTAGGGTAAATATTTATTTATTGTAAATATTTATTTATTTATTTTAATATGTATTGTATTTACTACATTGTGCTTTGTATTTTTTCAATATATTTTAAATATATTTTTTTAAATATTTAAATATTTTATTTTTTATTTTAAATCTTTTAAATTTTTTTAAAAATATTTTTGAATATTTATTTTTTTTTTTTAAATTTTTTTTTTTTTTTAAAATTTTGGATCGCCCATATATATCTAAATCATAACAAATTATTTGGCCAATACTCAAAAAAGTAACAAAATATTTGTTTCGAAAAAATAAAAAAATGAAAATTTTTTTCTTCATAAATAAAAAATATATATTTTTTTGAAAAAAAATAAAAAAATAAATTTAAAGAACAAAATAAAAAAACATTTTTTTTTTATTTTTTTTTAAAAAAAATAGAGTTTTGAAAAGTGTTTGGTTATGTGTTTTAAAAAAAAATTTTGAATTAAATTTTGAGTTGTGTGTTTAGTTATGAGTTTTGAAAAGAATTTTGAATTTTTTTTATCCAAATTATGATTTGAGTTTTAAACCAAACGCTACCTTAGAGTTTGTTTGATAACCTGATTTAGTATTTAAAACTAAATGTATTAAGTGATAATAAATTAAGTTCGTTTGATAACCACAATTCATATCACTTAAAAATTTAAATGCCTCTTAAAATATAGGCTAAAATCTTAAGTTTAGATTGAATTTATAAATACTAAATATAAATATTAATATACACTATTGCAAGCTCATTACCACCACTACCATTGCAACCGCTACCACAATCACAACCACTACCATCACTATCGCTATCGTTATTTCTACCATCACCACAAGCACCACCATTATGCCATCGACACTACCACTATCACTACTTCTACCACCACTACCGTTAGTGTTACTACCACCACAACTACTACCATTATCGTAACACTTGTGCCCTTTAAATTATTGGAGAGTGTATTCAATTCCTTCTTTTTTCATTTTGAGAGTCTTTGGAGTTGTTGTATCTTGATTTTGGAGGAGTATAATTCGATTTAAACTTGTTGGGATTGTTAATTTATGCGTGTTGACGTTGAAAAGTTCTTTGGAAACTTGAAAATTTTGTTCTGAGGTCGACATTTGCCTTCCTAGAGGTCGACACCACGTTGTCGCCTACTCTTAGTGCCTCTGCTAGTTTTTGGGGTCGACATCTGAGTTCCGAGGGTCGACCCTTCCTTTACTGTCTTGTTCTGGGTGCATTCCGAAATAAAAGGTTGACACCATTGGTTCCAAGGGTCAACCTTTGTCCTTTGCACACATTAGTGTCTCTGCTTTTCTTTCTAAAAGGTCGACACCTTTGTCTGAAGGGTAGACCCTTGTCAGTAAAATTTCAGATTGTTGGCTGCCGTTTGGGACTTACTTTTGGGGGTTTTAACTTTTTCTATTCATTTACTTTGGGACTATTATTCCACTACTATAAATAGGCTCCAAACACACTTTTCTCATTATTTTCTTTCATCTCTTTCCTTTTTTTCATCTCTACATTGTGAGTTCCCTTTTCTCTCTCTAAACTCAACTTTTTCACTTAGATCTTTAGATCTACTCACCTAGAGCTATCTTTTCACCTTGGTCCTTTGAGAAAGATTGTAGATCTCTTCAAGGGCTTCCTCTTAATCCGAGTAGGTCGTGGTTTCGTCGTCAGTGATTTTTTTTGTCTTCTTTTCGCTTCAAGAGATAGGGATTTCTTTGCTCATTTCCAATACCTCATCTATAGATAGATGTGTGGTAGATTTTATTGCATAAAAACCATATTAATTATGGATTTTCTTGAAAGTCATGAAATGGGTATCTAGAGTTTGATATTGTGATTGAAGTTGTGAAGTTGTTAAGTTGCTTATTGTTTGGGTTAATTGGGGAATGATTTACAATGTTTATGTGGAGAGATTTAATATGTTTATGTTGAGAGTGAGGAAAACCCTAATTTAATATTTTTGACTTGATGGTTTTGAGAGGGAGAAAGTTGAATAATCTTTGTATTTTGCTAATATGGATTGTATAATTGTGTTTATATCAAAAATGAAGAAGTAACCATGATATTGGAATTGTTTTTGACTAATCATGTGAAGTAGAGTTGAGTTATAGTTTTGATACCAATAGAATTGGTTTTGTAAAATAAAGAGAATGGATTTGGTTTTGTAAAATGATGAGAATGAATTTTTGGAAAATGGTTGGGGTTGTGTGGATTGGAAAATAAAGAAAAGTGGTCTTTTTGAAAAAAAAATAAAATCATAACCTTTCATAAATTGATAATGAACTTGAGGTCGGATTTTGGAACTTTTACATATTATCATTGTTATTGGACTGAAAGTCTTGTAAGGATTGGATTGTTGTCTTACGTATATTTAATACATTTGCTTAGAGGTTTTGTCCTTGGCCATCAGTGGAGGATGGCATTGTTATGTTGAATAATATCATGTATGTATTACACTTGTGTTATTATGCATCTTGGTATGTTGAGATTACTTGTGTTGTTATGCATCTTGGTATATTGAGATGGTTGGAAATGTTTACACGTTGAGAATGAGAGGTACCAATACTTTCCAGTTAGCGCCTAGAGAACTTGGTAACGCTTAGAATGAGAGGTACTCGTACCTTCTAGCTAGCACTTGGAGAACTTGACAGAGGTACAATTATCTTCCAACTGATGTCTGGTAAATTGGCAGAGGCACCATTACCTTTCAACTTGCGTCTAGTAAATTGGCATTTCGTTATGGAAAGGTGTATCATTGGCTTACTGTGCTTAAGGCAGGTTGAGCATTGTTTCGTTTCTCATTTGATCTCGGTGGATCTTTGCACATCATGAGTAGTTGATGGTTATGGTTGGGTAATATTGGGTTGTTCTATGTGATATTGCAGTAATCATTGTACATGTATTGGTTTCACATTTGTGCTTGGACATATATGTTTGTACATAGGCGTATTGGGCGAGTTGTCGAAATTGTTTCTTGAATCATGGACTTAGGGCCAAGAGAATGTGATAAATGTATAAAAAATGAACGTATGTTTTGTATGGATGTAAATAATGAGAAGTAATCGAGTATCTCTTTTGTTCTTAAAATAATCAGTTATGATGTGTTATTTATAAATAGGGAATGAGAAAGAGAAGTGAATTGTTGGTGTTGTTGGGTAAATTGATTAGTTTTGAGAAAAGTAACCGTACAAGTATATTTTCAGTATAAACTGTCACATTATATATATGATATGATATAAGCATCCATGATCATAACTATCTGTATGTTGTTATTGTTTAGAACCATGTTGAGATCCTTATTGGACTTTATGTTCATCCCACGTTGCTAATCTTTTTTCAAGTGAACGTCGAGAATAGGATCTCCTTTATCTGTTGGCCACGGGGCCTTTTATTTGTGAGCGAAATGCCATTTATGAAAAATGGTTAAACCCTTTCTTTTAGTTTAAAAGATACAAACTTATGGGCAATTTATTTAATTGTAACTCTTGTTGCATTCATATTGTATTCGAATGAGAGAATCTTTATTTTTGCGCTCATGCTAATATAAAGAGTTTCCGCATGATATCTCTGAAATTGAATCTATAATAATGGTTTGGTAATAGAATCTGAGTAATAAAAAGTGGGGCGTGACAATTACAGCAACCACCACCGCCACTATCACTATCGCTAGGGTTGTACGCGGTGCAGTTTGGACAGTTTGAGAAAAAAATTACAAACCGAATAACTAGTTAGCAGATTGACAAATTGCGGTTTAGGCGGTTTTTGACAGATTGTCGGATTGAAGAATATTCTACCTAATTATTGTACATTTGCATAATATATAACACTAATTTGTATAATATTTTTTAGATATATAACACAAAGTAATTTTACATAATATTTTTTATATATATAACCGCTAATTTGTAATAAATTTCATATTTTAAATCTTTCTCATACTCATTTTTACATTAATATTTCATTGGAAGTTAAAAAATATATATGTGTTAACTATAGCGGAGCGGTTCGGTTGGCAGTATATAAATTTTAAAGTTTAAGTCGCAATTAGTGATTAGAGCGATGTGGATTAATGCTGATCGGTGTGGTTTTAGCGGAGTGGATGATATTTTGCACAGCCCTAACTATTGCTACCACTACCACCATCAACGCTATCGCTACCGCTACCGCTACTGCTACCGCTACCACTACCACTATCACTATCACTATCTTCTCCACTACCACCACCACCGCTACCGCTACCAACATCATCACAATTACCATCATACCACTACTACCACCACTATCACAATATCAAATTTGATTTTATATATATTAAATAATTTATTTTTAATTTAGCACTTAAATTTTTATTAAACAATATTTTAATTTTAAAAATTCAACATTCAATTTTTAATACTTAATTTTTAGGGTAAATTACATTTACCTCCCTAAGGTTTCTGACAAATACAAGAACCTCCCCTGTGATTTGAATAATTACAGTAACCTCCCTTGCTTTACCTGACAATGTCAAGATTTCCCCATTCTGTTAAATTGTCCCAAACGATGTTACTTTTTCTATAGTAAATTACCTCATTGCGCTTCCTTTTAAAATATTAAAAAATATTTTTGGATTGGAGGAGAGGTTTGGAAGAAACAAACAGTGTTTGGAACAATATTTTTGGATTTTTTTAAAATATTAAAAAATGTTTAAAAAAATTTATTTTTTTTATTTTAAATATATAATTTTTATTTAAATATTTTATTTTATTTTGTAAATATTTTAATTTTTTTAATTTTAATATTTTAAACTCAAAACACAGTTTCACACTCAAATCGTAACCAAACACATAACTCAAAACTCAATTAAAAAATTATTTTCAAGCCTCATAACCAAATACATAACTTGACATTCCACATTATCTTCAAAACTCTATACTCAAATCGTAACCAAATGCATAACAAAAAAATTAAAAGATTTAAAAATATATTTATAAAATAAAATAAAATATTTAAAATAAAAAATAAATTTTTTTAATTTTTTTTAATATTTAAAAATATATATTTAACAGAAGTTTGTATTTGGTTATGAGTTTTGAAAATAATTTTTGAATTGAGTTTTGAGTTGTGTATTTGGTTAAGACTCTATGAGTTTTGAAAAGATTTTTAAAAATTTCTAATTGGAATTGTGATTCTAAAAGAGAACCAAATATGTTTCTAAAAAAAATCTTTTTTCGGAATATGTTTTTACTCAAAACTCAATTCAAAAATTATTTTCAAAACTCATGATTAAACGCAAACTTAAAATTTAATTCAAAACTTTTTTCAAAACTCAAAACCAAACTTTTTCAAAAACTTTATTTTTAAAGAAAAAAATTTTCAAAAAAAATTATTTTATTTTTTAAAATTATTTTTAGAATCATATTTGAGTGCGGAGCCGTATTTTAAGTTATGAGTTTTGAAAAGGAAGAACAAATTTGATTGGTTATAAATTTTGAAATTTTTTGTAATTATTTTTTTAGGGTAAATATTTATTTATTTTAATGTGCATTATATTTCACACATCTATGTGTTGTATTTTTTTTAATATTTTAAATATATTTTTTAAATATTAAAAAAATTTATTTTTTTATTTTAAATATATAGTTTTTATTTTAAATATTTTATTTTATTTTATAAATATATTTTTAAATATTTAATTTTTTTGGTTATGCGTTTGGTTACGATTTTAGTATAGAGTTTTGAAAGTAGTGTGGAATGTCGAGTTATGTGTTTAGTTATTAGGTTTGAAAATAATTTTTAAGTTGAGTTTTGAATTATATGTTTAGTTACGATTTGAGTATGGAGTTGTGTTTTGAGTTTAAAATATTAAAATTAAAAAAATTAAAATATTTACAAAATAAAATAAAATATTTTAAAAAAATTATATATTGAAAATAAAAAAATAATTTTTTTAAAAACATTTTTTAATATTTTTAAAAAATAAATCCAAAAATACTATTCTAAACACCGTTTGTTTCTTCCAAACCTATCCTCCAATCCAAAAACATTTTGTAATATTTTAAAAAGAAGGGCAATAAGATAATTTATTACAAAAAAAAAAGTAACATCGTTTAGAATAATTTGACAAAAGGGGAAATCTTGACATTGTTAGGTAAAGTAGGAGAGGTTACTGTAATTATTTAAACCACAGAGGAGGTCTTTGTATTTGTCAAAAATCTCAGGGAGGTAAATGTAATTACCCTAATTTTTAATTTTTCCAAACACCACCTAAATTGACAAATTAAAAAGGGAATGGCTTCCCTCCTGTTCGTGATCGGATTGAAGGGTATTGTTTGACCTGTGGAGGCCTACCACGGGTCTCGTTTTGATAATTCGAACCGTTAATATGTAGAAATCGTTGAGTACTATATACTTGTGAAAAATTTATTTGATCGGATATTGAGAGCTATATGATCAAATTAGATTTTTGTAAGTCGTTTATGTTTCACCGTCCATTTTTCATAAAAAAACTGATTTGATCATATAGCTATCGATATCGGATCAAGGTGATTTTTTACAAGCCTATAGTACTCGACGATTTCTACATATTTAACGGTTCAAATTATCGAAACGAAACATACGATAAATTTCTATAGACTTAACAGTATCATCTAATCCGTGATTAAATTGCTGGGGTACCATTCCCAATTAAAAACTCAAGCCTACATGTATTTTATTGTAATTTACCAAAAAAATTCCAATTAAAAACTCAAGCCTACGGGTGGCTCTATTTACACACCATATTTTATCTCAAAACACACCATTATTTATAATTTTTTAATTATAATTTTATCCTTCAATTAAATATCCAAATTGCCCTCATCTCTATTCTATCTCCTCCATCTGCAAATCCTAAAGAAATCCTTACCGGCGATCACATCATGTGACGTCTCCGCCGTGAAACACTGGTCGATCGCCGTCGACCTCAATGGAACACTCCTCATCAACAGCTCCTCTTTCCTTTACTTCATGTTTGTCGCCATAGAAGCCGGTAGTCTCCTCCGATGGCTTGTTCTCCTCCTCTCATTCCCTCTCATTGCAATCGCATACATCTTCATCTCCGGCCTCGCGATTCTGTGCTCATCTTCATCTCTTCGCTGAACTCCAGATTCGTGACATCGAGCTCGTTTCTTCTTGCTTGCCGAAGTTCTACTTAGAGGGAGGGAGAGAGAGAGAGAGAGAAAGAGAGAGAGAGCTCTAGGGTTTCCAGATTTAGACAATGAAGAAGAAGATAGAAGATGGGCCAGAGAAGGGTGACAGAGGGGGAGGGTCAAGTCATTGGTCGATGTAGTGATGATGGGTAAGGGTTTGAGTTTGAGTTTGGGTTAGGGTTAGGGTTAGTTGGAGAAGATGAGGGTAATTTGGTATTATTGAAAAATTAGTAGTTTGTATTGAGACAAAATTAAAAATTTTAATTTATATATGGTGTGAACTGTACAAGTGGTGTGTTTTGAGATAAAAAGTGGTGTGTAAATAGAGCCACCCCAAGCCTACTTGTATTTTATTGTAATTTACCAAAAAAATAATTACTAAAATTCGAAAGTCAATTTGTGTCATATTCATTGGGGTTGGAGAGAGTTTCCTAATCTCTCACGCAGAGTGACGTCACTTTAAAGCTTTCTTGAATAAATTTGGTGAATTGACATTTTATTTATTTATTTTCCAAAATTATTTTCGCTTTTGCAAATCAAAACATAATACGAGAAAGAAACCCCTGTTCAGAAACCCTAAAATCAAGCGATTTCTCATTCGCACTCGGATTCAATCACCATGTAAGCTTGTTGTAATGGCGTCAATTTTCTCTATTCTTGCTTATACATTGATATATAATAATATAATAATAAATCTACAATTGAAGGTTGCAAAACGAAATCGCCATGGATGCAATCAAGCACGCTTTGAAGGCTCTTCGGAAGCGGCATTTGCTCGAAGAGGCCGCTCATTCTCCTGCTTTCATCGCTCTTTCTAAGCCTCTTGCTGCTCAGGTATAAATTCACTTCATAGTTACTTCAATTTTTCGATGTATATGTATCTTTCTTGATGAATTAGTGTTTTTTTTTTTTAAATTTTTTTATTGGAATGCAAATGACTGATCCAATTGACTTAAAGTTGCCTTATTTATTTATTTATATATATATCATAATTGTCAATTTTGTATGTGTGTTAGAAATTGTTCAAATTGGTTCCTTTTTTTTTGTTGATATAGTATGGAACAAGTTTATATTTGGGAGAATTGTTAAAATGTAGAAACAACTTAAAATAATTGTATTTTCATTCACTTGCACTGCACACAATACCAATTGCACCTCCATTAAAATTGCAATATTTTGAGTCGTTTTCACTTTTTTTTTTTTTTTGGTGGTAATTTTCCCCTTTTAAATTTTTGGTCATTGAAACACTTTTGGTCGTGTCTGATGGGATGGTAAATTGGGTTTTGAACCTTGTTTTTTGGAAGTAGAAATTCACTAAACAAAACCTGAGTTTGATTCTTGAGTGGGCATGAGGTCTACAATGATGTATGCCTTCCAATGTTCAATTAAACAGAATGTAACACTTTTTATCGTTGAATTCCTTTTCCCCAATTGAGCTCTTTAAGGGCCATAATTTTAAAAAATAAAATAAAAATTATGCCATCGTGTCTTCCTTTCATATGATGAATGCATGAACTCTATGCATGTGTTTAAATTTGTGTTTGGCTCTGCTACTTATAAACAATCGGGCATTTTCCTGGGTTTTGATTTCTTATCAATTGTATTTGTCTTTATGATTTATTTGTTTTGCATATTATGATTGAGCTTGTTGGTTTTGTTTTTGAAGGGCTCAGAATGGAAAGAGAAGGCAGAAAATCTTGAAGTGGAACTTCAGCAATGTTACAAAGCTCAATCTCGATTAGCTGAGCAGCTTGTGGTGGAGGTGGCTGAGTCCAGAGCTTCAAAAGCTTTAGTTCAAGAGAAAGAAACCTTAATTTCTAATCTGCAAGACGAGCTTGCAAAAGCAAGGTTCATTTTATTTATTACTTTATGTTCATTTTCCATAATCAATGGAGGAGAACGACATTGAAAATTTAAAGTGTCGGATGGATTATTGAAACAAATGTACATGCTGCAGGGATGAATGCACTCATTTGTCAGCACTTTTAGAAGAAAAGACTAAAGCTTTAGAATTGGTAATAAGTGAGAACCAGGAGATGAAAGCTCAACTTGAGGAGATGACTGTGAGAGCAAAAAAAGCCGAGGCTGAAAATAAGACGTTAATTGACCGTTGGATGTTACAAAAAATGCAGGATGCTGAACGTGTGAATGAGGTAATTTGTTTTATTGTTGTAGTTGGCAAGGATGAACGAAAAGGGGAGGGTAGGGGAGAGGGGGGCAGGGGGAGAAGAAGTACTATTATATATATTTGTATTATATGCAAGGACATAGAGAGGGGAGCAAGGGAGGCCCCTCAAAAGCTGACAAGAAATCCCTGTTTATAACTATCCATTTCCCCAAGTTTTTATTACCAGAGCAAAAGTTTAGTTTTATGCATTTATCTAGGGATTGGAAAAGCCAAAACAAATAATGTAAGTGGTGCAAAATGCCAAGAAAGCTATTAACAAATCATTTCGTAAATCTGTGTTTGTATAGTGTGTAATAATTTTTCGATGGTATATGATATGAGTTATTAATTTAAATTGAAAGCTTACTTGCCGTACACAAACATGAGGCAAATTTCTTATTCCTTGAATGACAAAGCACTGGTTTCAATGGAAATTTATAGAGTTCATTTAAACTTTGATGAAAATGGGAAAAAGTAAAAAAAATTGAGGACACCTGATTTTGTGTGCTATCCTTGGTAGCTGGGTTTATACGTATCTATCATATAATATGTATATAAGTCAACTTTTGAATGAGTCTTTTGGTCATAAAATTGGCATGTATAGCTCACTTGCATTAACTTTTCTATGCACTTTTCCTAACACAATGTCAATAGAAGGTTGAGATTGAAACAAATCAAAAGAAGAAGGGGCAAAATGTAACAAATTTTAGTGAAGGGGTGTAAAGTGTAATTTGATCGAGAAACTTTAAAGTCTATATGTTACAAAAGTTTGCCATTATAACTCTTCTATGGAAGAAGAATTTGAAGATACTTAAGTCTGCATGTGGATACGACATATTTTTCCTCTGTGAAGAAACCCAAGACCTCTCTTCCAGGGTCCAATTGAACAGTTGAATCTGTAATGAGAGTATTGAACACTAATTTCAACACAAGGACCTAAGAGCTATATGATTACACCAATAGGTTGTTAAATCTCTCTCTCTTGGAGGACATGTTGGAGTGGAATGTATACAAAATTTTGCTCATCTTGATTATTGAATGACATAAATTGTAAGGATCCTAGACTCTTGGGTGAAGGCCTCTTCTAGGGGACCAAATCCATTGGTTGGAATGATATTTTCTTTAACCCACTATTTCTGAACTGAAGCCTACATATGTTGCTGAGATTTGAATCCACGGCGCAACTCTGAGAGAGAGAGAGAGCTGAACATGTGCTTTTACTCACCTTTTTATGGGTAGAGAAGTAGGGGGTTGGGGAGGGGTATGACCTGTTAGAGGGATTGCTGGATCAAAACCAATATTCGTCCTTCTCCCCATTTTGATTTCAAGAGATTGTGCTCATTCTTTTTCTTTGATTTTCAAAGAGTTCAGATGCTCAAGTTTCTAGCTCTTTGACCTGTTTTTATATGTTAGGCTAACTAGTGTTTTGCTTATGATATTAGGCTAATGCACTTTATGAAGATATGCTTGATCAGCTCAAGGCAAGTGGTATAGAACAACTTGCAAGGCAGCAAGTTGATGGTGTGGTCCGCCGAAGTGAAGGTGCTGAATTCTATGTGGAGTCTACTATTCCTACTGCATGCAAGCACAAGATGCCAGCACATGAAGGTGGTTGTGCTGCTATATTTTTTGAATACAATTCTGGAAAATTGGTTAGTGGAGGACAGGACAGAACTATCAAAATGTGGGATACAAACACTGGGTCACTGAGTCGCAGTCTTTATGGTTGCCTAGGCTCTGTTCTTGATCTTGCCATTACCCATGATAACAAATCCATAATTGCTGCAAGCAGTTCAAACAATTTATATGTATGGGATGTAAATTCTGGTCGGATGAATCATACTCTGACAGGCCACACAGATAAGGTTTGTGCTGTAGATGTGAGCAAAGTTTCAAGCATACGTAGTAAGTGCAGCTTATGATCGTACTATAAAGGTTTGGGATCTGCATAAAGGTTACTGTGTCAACACAATAATTTTCCATAGCAATTGCAATGCCCTTTGTTTCAGCATGGATGGGCAGACCATTTGTTGGTCACATTGATGGGAATCTTCGGTTGTGGGATATTCAGACAGGGAAGCTCCTTAGCGAAGTTGCTGCACATTCACTTGCTATTACTTCAATCTCTCCTTCTCGAAATGGAAATGTAATATTAACAAGTGGGAGAGACAACTTGCATAATTTGTTTGATATACGGTCTTTAGAAGTTTGTGGCACATTAAGAGCAAGTGGAAACAGAGTGGCATCGAATTGGAGCCGATCATGCATTAGTCCAGACGACAATTATGTTGCTGCTGGATCTGCTGATGGATCTGTCTACATTTGGTCAGTATCAAAAGGCAATATAATGAGCACTCTGAAGGAACACACCGCTTCTGTTCTATGTTGTTCGTGGAGTGGTCTTGGAAAACCTCTTGCCTCTGCTGACAAGAATGGAATTATTTGTACATGGACATGATTGGTGCCTTTTTTCTGTAAATACAATGCTTTCTTCTCCATCGTAGTGTTGCTTAACCTCAAAAATATTTCTCCAACAACGACTTTCTTGCTTTGCTCGTAGAAGAAAGAAGCAATTTCTTATTGGTTTGAGGGCATTTATGATAAATCACTCTTAAATTGAAACTCAAGACAATATAGAGGGCATACTTTTTCTGTAGGCAAAAGTGGTGTAATATATGTGGAAGTTGAGATCATGGGAGGCACTATCAGCTGTAAGCTTGTAAGTTATGACAGTTTTATTGGTAAAGTGCTTCAATTTTTATTTTTTTGCCAGTATTAGTGAGAACTTGTTTGGTTCTTTGGGAAGTGGAAATATATTTATTGTTCAGTATTTGTTGTTTGAAAGAGGCTGATACTTGTCATTTGTGTTTCTTTATTTTTCAAATTAAGTGAATCTATTGAGTTGTCTGTTTTTTGTTTAGGCAACAGTGTTGGTGATCAGTGTTCTTGCTATATGTTTCTTTGATACAAGACATTAGTTTCAGAAAGAGAGAATTTCCTTTTGGTATAAGACTTTCTTAATAATGTGCAACTATTATAATACGTATATTCTAATTCTAATGAAAAATGTATCAGGCGTAAGTAAGCGTGACTAATTTGATGATTTTAAATTTGAGTAGGAGACTTGATTTAATACGAATTATTTCATCACTTTCATCAACTTTTTTAATCAAAATTAAATTTTTTTTTTCTCTTATCCCAAATTTATCTTTTCCATCAAATTTGATGAAAAAAATTATCTCTAATGTCTCATCTTTTGAAATTTTACTTCGATAAGAAAATATTTCTGCTCATTTGATGAATAAATTAGATGATTTTTTAGTATTTTTTCATCAAATTAATAAATTTGATTGAAAAAAAAAAAAAAAAAAAAACTATTTTTCTTCTTGGATATAATCATGTAATCAATGTTTTGCACCTAACGAAAAATCGTGTTACTGTGATGTGACTCAAATGTAATAGCACATGCCAAACAACTCCTGCATTCCTAACTGAAAACTCATCTCAGTCGTCTCCTCCACCGGCTCAACTCTCCTCGCGAACTGCGTGATCCGCCGATTTCATCCACCGCCACGACACTGCAACCTTTTAAAACCCCCCAAACAATTTGCAACAGACAGAGCGAACCAAGTCTATGGGTCATCACTGACATTTTCACGAACACTGCATCTGCATAAAGTATCTATCATCTTCTTCAGCACCGTCAACACCACGGAAACTAGAATAGAAAGGTAAGATTGTTCGATCATTCGTTTTTTTTTTTTTTGGAACCCGTGGATTGTCGTCATAGATATAAATGCCACAATTGAAATTGGGTTTTTATTTGAGTTATGATTATTTTTCTTTAGTAATATTAGACACCTAAATTTCTATTCTACTTATTTGGTTTCAGTTTTCAGAAAACAGTTTTACAGAAAATTCTATTTTTTTATTTTTTATATTTTAATATTTTTAATGAATTTTTTAATATTTTAAGCAATTATTTTTAATTTTTAGATACATTTAACATAAATACACTTAAAAAATATAATATTTATGAATTTTTTTTTTAAAAATACACTAAATACCAAAAAACGCAAAAAAAAAAATTTAATACATTTTTATATTTTTATGTATTTATTAATTTTTTAAAATATTTTTTCACAAATATTTTATTATTTAGATATACCTAAGTAAAGTGTATTTAAAAAAATAAAAAAATTACTTAAAATTTTAAAAATATTCACTAAAAATACAAAAAAACAAAAAATATAATTTTTAAAAAATTAAATTTAAAAAATTAAAACCAAACACTGATTAAAATTTTTATCAAACATGTCTAAGTGTGGTCACACCATGTGGCTCCACGTGGCTCCCACTCTAGATTTTGGAATCTCTAGTATGTTTGATTTTTCTTTCAGGTTGCTCAGGAACAGGAACGTTTGGTAGATTGAATATATGTAGATTTTTATGTTAAACCTAAATGTGCAGTCCACCTTCTGAAATGGGACCACCATTATAAAAATTGGAGGTAACCAAACTGCAGTTTTTTGTTTTTTTATTTGTTCTGTTCTTGTACGGTTGATTCAGTTTAGGGTTGCAAACTAAATGCACAGACACAGACACTGAATATTGTGATTTTTTTCAGACATTAGAATCTGCATATGGTGGGGATAAGATGGAAGATAACAATAAATATACTTAACTATACATTACCAAGTCTAAATTTTGACTAATTCTTCGAGTCTATTAGATTTGTTTGGTACAACTTATTTTAGGTTAAAATGTGAAAATTAGAAGAGGGAATTTGTTGGCTTATTTTTCCTACGAAGGAAAATATTATAAATGCGAGCGTGTCAGTAAGGATTGAAAAATCCTTACAGATTAAATTCAAGCCAATTATCTAGCGATTGTGTTGACGGTTCTTTTGCCTCAACAAAGAGGACTTCAAAATTGCCAAAGTGTAGAGAAAAGAAAAATTAAAAGAAAAAAGGGAGATGGAGAAAGACGATTGAGTGAACAATCAAAGTAATAATTACTTACCTCTACTCCTATGCTTCGAAAAGGAAATGCATGAAATGGAAGTGCTGAAAATAAATGCTTCGAAATATAAATCTATGTTAAACTACTCCTAAGATAAGGAAAATGACAAGAAATATTGAAATCAACTGTCTTTGATTTGAGTTCTGGATCCGTTACAATGTAGCCATTAATGGCTATTTATAGGGGAAAAAATACAACAATAACTACTTAGTAACTACCCATTTCTTCTATCTTCATTCTTGTCTTGCCATGTGTCCTTCCACTCATCCACTTTGTCCTTCATATTCTCCATCATCTCTATAACTTCTTTTAACTTCCAAATGAATAAGAGGATTCCACGTGTCCTGCAATTATATAAATAATAAAAATTGCAGATTTATGGTGCTAACATTACCTCCCGCGGCCCTTAAAAATGATATTTACTTGAATTTTTGAAGGGCCGAACCAAGCACATGACTAATCTAAGCAACAAAGTGCTTCGAATGATATAACAACACCAATAAGGTGCTTTAAATGAGTATGAAATTATAACTAAATGACCAATAACAAGCTTCGAATGTGGTATAAAAAACCAAATTCATCGTTCGAAGGTCTTGTGGCACAGTTTTGAAGGAACAACATCACCCCTCGACGGTTGGAAGCATTGATATAGGATGATGATACTTACAATGAAGTTTCAAGATTAGGCTTGACGCTTCAAATGTTTCTTCGAAGCTTTATACAGTTTCGAAGGTGAAGTAATTAACCTTTGAAACAACTCTTGATGCTTCGAATGTATTTTCAAAGCTTTATACAGTTTCGAAGGTGAAGTAATCAACCTTCAAAACAACTCTTGATGCTTCGAATGTATCTTCAAAGCTTTATATAGTTTCGAAGGTGAAGTAATCAACCTTCGAAACAACTCTTGATGCTTCGAATGTATTTGCAAAGCTTTATACAGCTTCGAAGGCGAAGTAATCAACGTTCGAAACAACTCTTGATTTTTCGAATGTATCTTTGATGCTTTGATTGTGTACATACAAACAACTGGCCATCAATTTGAAAAGATAAGCCATTCTCAACCACTTATTTAAATGCATAGGCTTTTTCTAGCCAAATTCATGCATTTTAAATGGTCATCCCTTATTCTTAGTGCTTCGAACTCATAAGAACAATTTGTTAATTTTATTAGCCACATTATTAGAATTATATTTTGATGTGAACCACAAATCCAAAAAGGATTTTGAACACCAAAAGTGATTTTGAACACCAAAAGTCATGGTATAGTGTGACCATGAAAATTCATACTTTTTGACATTATGAAAAATGTCAAAAATTTTGAATTCATGAACAATGGCTTGTTCATCATTCTTGACCATGTTTGTTTTAAAAACAAAACTTTCGCCAAATTGATTTTCATAATTATTTAGCAAAGTGGGTTGTTTTTCCATGGTAGCCATTAATGGCTTATGAAAATCACCTATAAATATGTTATTTTCATGACTTGACTCTCTAAAATTTGGTTTTTGGACCCCCCGAGTCATACATGGAACATCATTTTTAGCCAAATTTGGCTCAAGAATATTCTCTTTCGTTGTGTTAATTTCATAACTTAGCTCTTTAAAAACGGACTCTTGAACCCCCCGAGCCATTGATGAAATCAACTATTTGCTTTTGCTATTTTCAACCATGGAAAAATTATGAAAAAATTCACTAATTCCGGCCATTAAAGCCTCAATTAAAGACTTGGTAGTGAGAGTTGATAACTCATCATTCCATTGGCGAATTTCCATATCAAGTTGATGAATTTCTCTAATTAAATGGTGTCTTTTTTCTTCCACCAAATAATATTATAATAGATGAAAGTTTATTTCATCAAGAAAATGGATCTCTTCTTGAAGATCCAAAATTTTTCTTTCACGCCAATATATTTCAAATTGACAAGTTCGAATGGCGAAATCCAAATTGTTTGTCATTTCTTACACTTGGCTGTCCTACCGGGCGTGCTAAAAATGTTGGCTTATTTTTTCTACGAAGGAAAATATTATAAATGCGAGCGTGCTAGCAAGGATTGAAAAATTCTTACAGATTAAATTCAAGCCAATTATCAAGCGATTATGTTGAAGGTTCTTTTGCCTCAACAAAGAGGACTTCAAAATTGCCAAAGTGTAGAGAAAAGAAAAATTAAAAGAAGAAAGAGAGATGGAGAAAGACGATTGAGTGAACAATTAAAGTAATAATTACTTACCTTTACTCCTATACTTCGAAAAGGAAGTGCATGAAATGCTTCGAAATGAAAGTGCTGAAAATAAATGCTTCGAAATATAAATCTATGTTAAACTACTCCTAAGATAAGGAAAATGACAAGAAATATTGAAATCAACTGTCTTTGATTTGAGTTCTGGATCCTTTACAATGTAGCCATTAATGGCTATTTATAAGGGAAAAAATACAACAATAACTACTTAGTAACTACCCATTTCTTTCATCTTCATTCTTGTCTTGCCATGTGTCCTTCCACTCATCCACTTTGTCCTTCATATTCTCCATCATCTCTATAACTTCTTTTAACTTTCAAATGAATAAGAGAATGCCACGTGTCCTGCAATTATATAAATAATAAAAATTGCAGATTTATGGTGCTAACAGAATTATACTAACAGGCCTTATAATTTGAGACTTGGTTATTGACTTTTCAATTGTGATACATTTGACTTTGACTTTGATTTCTTTTTCAAACAAGGACAATAAAAAATGTTTCCTATAATTTATTTTGCAGTGGTTAACTTGTATGTTGTCTGAAATTTAAATTATTTTTTTTTTGGAATAATGTTAGAACTTTCTTTGTTATAAAGTTGTGTTTGGCTTGGTTTGGTTTTCAGAATCTATTTTTTAAGAAATTTTCTTAAGAAACTAAAAATTAGGTTGGTGAAAAAAAATTAAAAATAGATCTTTTTTTATATAATTTTATATTTTGAGAGGGTAGAAATAATTTTTTAAAATAAATTTTTGTTTTATATTTATTTTCGTTAGATTAGTTTCTGTTTTTTCAAAAGTCAAATATGGAGATAACTTTGATGTCATTATTAAACCAATCTATTAAATCAAAAAATTCAAAATTAAAAACATTTCATATATTAAACATATCTGTTACAATTTAATAACCATCATTATATGATAACTATAAAAAATATCTGTTAACAACAAATATAACCATCTATTACATGATAACCATAAAAAAATATCAACAAAAACAACCACCCATTACATGATCAACACCCAAACACATACTAAAAATTAATTTGGTAAAAAAATTAAATAAAAAAAATGTAAAAGATTTATCATTTTTATATAATTTTATCTTTGGTAGGTAAAAATAATTTTTAAAAATTCAAAAATATTTTTTTGACAATAATTTTTGTGAAACTAGTTTATATTTTATCAAATTGACGATTTTACCCTTGAAATGGAGCAACGGTGTCTTCAATTTTCTTTATTTGGAACGAAATTCAAAATTTAGGGTCAAATGTATCACAATTGAAAGGTTAGAGACCAAAGCGGCATAAGCCTCAAACTGACTGTTAGTGTAATTCGTCCTAATTAGAAATCAAAAGTTACAAGCACCCTTTCTCCAGCTTCAGCTTCTAGATAATCAGCGTTTTTCAACTTATTTATGCTATTTCTGCCTAATAAGTTATAAACAGAAGCTATACCACACAGTTTGACATAGACTCCAAAATTAAAATAAGCTATAATTAGCTTTCTTAAGCTGCAACAAATGGGTTGTACATATTTTCTTGAATAAACAAAAAAATATACGCAGGCAAAAAAAAAAAAATGATAAATCAATATAGAATGTCCCTTTTTTTTAAGCGAGCAAGATATTTTTACAAGATAATGAAAAAATTTACAAAATTCAAGAGGCATACCCGAGGCAAAATAATATAATACAACCTATTATTATGTTCAGTTTCTTCCATTGATTAAGATAAGTAAAAAGGTTGGGACCCCCTTGTTGGGGAACCCCCACCACCCCCAATGCATTGCGATTGGCCAACTTTTTGTTTTTTTGTTTTTTCCTCCCATCTCTGGCTGAGTCCAAAAAAAAAAGGGGGGTCTGTATCATTTCTGTTAAGATTTACAATAAGAACTCAGATGTCAGAACTAATTATTAGATATGCTCCTAGCTAAAAAACAATCAGATATGCTCCTATCTATCAATTAGGAACAAAAACCAATCACATATCTTAGAACTAACAAAACCAAAATTGCTATATGTACAGCAACCTAGCCAAAACTATAAAATGCTGTAACTACACAGCAGAAAACCTTCAGCAAGTAGCAAAGAAAGCACCATGAGCAAGACATCAAATGAATATATATATATATATTTACACCTTCAAATCATTGATCCCCTCTCTCATGAATTGGTAAGTAGCTCAGACATTTTGTGTGGCTTTCTGTGACTTCTTTGAAACTATTGCATTCACATTCAAAGCGTTAATGCGCATCTCATGCAATTCTATCTTCCCTCCTATTGTTCTCTTCTACCGACTACTTTTCCTTTCCTGCCTGCACTTTTTTCAAAAGGATATCTGCTTCACAGCATGCCTCATCCATTGCTTCTCTCCTAAATCTTACTTCTATGACCCTCGTTCTAGCGATGAGGATTTAATGAGAGAGAATATCCATGTTTTAGGAGTGTGCAACCTTTACCTGAGCCTATGCAGGGAACATTGTTCATGCAACTTGCACAAGACCTCAACAGCGGAATCTTTGTTATGAACTTCAGCATTGTGCATCATCACTGGTACAAACATGTGGCCCTTTGTACGCTAGTACTCATTTGGTTGCCACGTCAACGATGCAAAGCCTGCTACAAGAAAGGCATACCAGTTTTTGACACACAAAATCATCAGCATATTGTAAAGTTCTATCCTATATATCATTGGAATGCTTGTTATTACCTCATAATATTTTGTTAGTGTGTTGTACATGGGTCTATTGTTATTTAGAGGAGTTATTATTTTTAAGGAGATTTTAACCTTGGCAAATGGTGTTTCGCCAAGTACTACATTTCCTTTTGAGATTGGTTGTGGAGACGTGTTGATGCAACTCCAAGTAATCATTGAGTTGTGGGTTTTAGGTTATCATTTGTTAGAGGGTCAATTTTTGTTTCAAAATTCCAGCCTGCAATGGCACTAAGTTGGACACTTAGTCTCAGCCAAGTATGAATACACACACACACACATTGTTATAACAAGTATGAATAGGCAACAAGTGATTACAGGAAAAGCTCCCAACCTTTATTAATTGCACCAACAAATACAAAGGATGCCTATGGAAACTCTTACCAACACTTAGTTAATTTTCGAGTTCCATGGCCTATGCCTAAATAGGCTTACAATCAGTTACAACTTACAACCAGCATTACAAGGAAAGCATGCCAAGTGGCATGGCAGTTAACACCCCCAACTGCCTAGGGACTTGGGAACATCTCTGGGGCATAACTGCTCTTAACTGCTGCTATGTTTCAGCCTTGGTTCCAGATGTCCAGACTTGCCTTGTCTTTGCCCATCATAGATAACTGCTGCCAATTGACATGCGTAACTACTAGAAACTGCCATGTTGTTTGCCTCATCAAGTCAGCCACGAATTTGGTTGTCTTGGCCCCCAGACCAAGTTTTGCCTACTGATTGCTTTGAACCCCCAAGCATGCTGCAGCCCACATTCGGGTCATGTTACTGCCTTGCATCTGTGCAATGGCTGCACATACTTTGGCCAAGGGTTGTGCTGCTGCCTCAGCACTTGGACAACATTTCACCTTGCTGTCTTGGCATGCCACCATCATGCCTTGGTCTTGGTTGGACATGGGCACAAGGTGCTGCCAATGCCAACCATGCAGCCTTCAAGTAGAAGGTGCTAACAAACCACCCCCACCAGAAGAAGCCGACGTCCTCGTCGGTAAGGCCTCTAAGTAGTCTGTAATTTGCTTCTCAAACTGCCATAGAGTCACATCCTTTTCCCAACTTGCATCCGCTTCAGGAGAACCCTTCCACTTAACCAAGTAATGAGTTCTTCGATTTTTCTTGCTTTGCCCCTCTGTCTTGTGATCCAGAATCTATTCCACTTCTTTGTCAAACTGTTTCCTAATCACCGGAGGGGCGCGTCGAGCTTGCGTCCGTGTTAGGTTAGCCTGATCCTCGTGATAAGGTTTCAGGTAGCTAACATGGATTGTTGGGTGTATCTTCAACCGGTCAGGCAATATCAGCCTGTAAGCAACATTTCCCACACGTTTTAGAATTTCAAAGGGTCCATCATACTTTGGAACTAGCCCTCGGTGCACTGTCTTACTGCTAATCTTTTTCCAAATCTGTGGAGTAAGCTTCAGCAGCACCTTGTCTTCCACTTTGAATTCCAATGGTCTCCGCCCTTTGTCAGCATACTTTTTCATCCGTTTGCTTGCCTTAGCCAAACTGTCTTGTGCTTCATCCAGCAGGTCTTGTTTAGCTCTAGCAAACCTATATCTTTGCAGACATCTACCCCCGAGCGATTAAATTGCCACTTCATGCGGAGTAAGTTGCATTGTCATGGCTAATTCAAATGGACTCATGCATGGCGGAATGACGTCAGATTATAACAAAATTGTGCGCTATCCAACAGGTCAACTCAATTCCTCTGACTTGCAGTCACATAATGTCGGAGGTATTCTTCCAGCAATCCATTCATTCTCTCGGTCTGTCCATCCGTCTGAGGATGATTTGCTGTAGAAAACTTTAATTCGGATCCCATCAAGTTAAATAGCACAGTCCAAAACCGTCCCGTAAAACGGGTATCCCTGTCACTAACAATATCCTCGGGCAAACCAAAGTATTTCATCACATACTTATAAAATAGGTCTGCCGCAACATCGGCGGGACAAGCATGAGGAGCAAGGATAAACACAGCATATTTAGAGAAACGATCAACAACAACCATAACAGAATGCATCCCGTTCACCTTTGGCAACCCGGATATGAAGTCCATGGAAACAGACACCCATGGCTTCGTTGGAATAGGCAACGGTTGCAGCAGTCCAGCTGCCTTCTTTCTCTCCGTCTTGTCCAATTGGCACACTAGGCAAGTTTTGACATAGGCTTCTACATCATCCTCCATCTTTGGCCAGCAATAGGAACGAGACAGTTAAGCCATCATGCGTTGTTGTCTGGGGTGACCCGCCCATTGCGGATCATGAGTTTCTCGAAGCAACTCCAATCTTAGTCCACCAACACTAGGGACATATAATCTATCTCCTTTGCCGTGGAGTAGATCGTTTTCCAGCCAATAGCGACGCACAATGCCATCTTTCACTTGCTGAACCAGCCTTTGATATTCAGAATCAATTGCAGCACTTGCCTGAATTCTTTCCAACAGTTGAATTTCAATGTTTGATATCGCAGCAACGTAGTCCACAATTTCCTTCCGACTCAAAGCATCAGCAACCTAGTTGTGGCGTCCAGGTTTGTGCCGCCATTCGAAGTCATACTCCTCAAGGAATTCTTGTCATTTGGCCTGCCTTGGAGACAACTTCTTTTGTGTTTTTAAGAAGGTATTTGCCACATTGTCCGTCAATACCATGAATTTGGTACCCAACAGGTAGACTCTCCAAATCTGAAGACAATGCACAACCGCTGTCATTTCCTTTTCATGGGCAAAATACTTTTTCTCCGCATCATTCAGCTTCCGACTTTCGAACGCAACCGGGTGCCCCTCTTGCGCCAAAATACCACCAATAGCCTTATCAGAGGCATCAGTATGTAATTCGAATGGAAGTTCAAAATCAGGTAACCGCAGAACCGGTTCACTTGCAACAACCACTTTCAATTTGTCAAAGGCCGCTTGACAATTTTCATCCCACTTCCAGGGTCTGTCCTTCTTGAGTAGATCCGTGAGAGGTGCTGCCTTCTTTGAGTATCCTTCAATAAATTTTCTATAATAGTTGGCCAAACCCAAAAAGGAGCGCAACTCAGTCACTTTGCTTGGTGCATGCCAATCCATGATTGCTTGCACTTTTCTATTGTCCATCTTTACGTGGCCTTTGCGGATTACATGCCCCAAGAATTTAATTTCTCGCTGGGCAAACTCACACTTTTCCTTCTTAACATACAACTGGTGTTCCCTTAACCGAGTGAACACCATCCGAAGATGGGACAAGTGGTCCTCTAGGGACTCACTATATATTACAATATCATGCAAATAAACAACAACAAACTGATCGACATAATCATTGAACACATCATTCATAAGATTACAGAAAGTAGCCGGGGCATTAGTTAACCCAAACGGCATTACTAGGAACTCAACAGACCCATACCTCGTAACACATGTGGTCTTTGACTCATCTCCTTCAGTCACTCGAACTTGCCAATAGCCAGCACGTAAATCCAATTTTGTGTAGTAAGTGGCTTTGCACAGTCGATTGAACAGGTCTGCCACCAAAGGGACTGGGTACTTGTTCTTTATAGTCACTTTGTTGAGAGTCCGATAGTCCACACACATGCGCAAACTTCCATCTTGCTTCTTTTGAAAAAGCACTGGGGCACCGTAAGGGGCTTTGGATGGCTGAACCAGTCCAGCATCCAATAAGTCCGTCAATTGCGTTTGCAACTCCGTAAGTTCCATTGGGGACATTCTGTAGGGTGCCTTTGCTGGAGGCTTAGCACCCGGAATCAACTCTATTTTGTGATCAGTGGCACGCCGAGGAGGAAGAGACTTTGGCAACTCCGGAGGCATCACATCCTCAAATTCCCTCAACACTCCTACCACTTCATCCGGCACTTCTACAAATAGGTCAGGTTTGATTTCCACCAAGGCAACAAGATAAGTCTCTGTGCCCTTTTTCAAACTGTTGTGCACTTGAATGGCTGAGAGGGTCTCCGTCTTCCTCTTTGTGCCCTTGCCTTTGTCTGATTTACTGCAACCAGTAACAAAGCAAGGCTTGTCTTCATCCGAAATAAGTATCCCACCCAAATATGGCATCAAAGCCACTTTTGCAGTCACAAAGAAATCATTTCCTAAGATGACATCGAAATCATCCAAGGGAACCACCATCAAGTTAACCCGTCCAGTCCAATCTCCAACTGTGATCGATACTTTGGAAGCCATTCCTTGTACCGATTGAGCCGCTGAGTTTACTGCCTTGATTCGACTGGCGCTTTAGGTAACTTGCAGTCCGAGGGTCTATACAACTTTTTCTGACAGAAAGTTATGCGTGGCACTGGTGTCTACCATTGCCGCAATGTCCGTACCCGCCAACTTCACTTTGATGTACATCAAACCAGTAGTAGGGGCTTTGTCTACATGAATTGCATTGAGCAATTGTAAGGGGTTTACCCTAGTTGGCCCCTCAGAATCCGACTCCCCTTTGCCATCTTCCGCGACTATAGCGTTAAGTTTCTTACGCTTGGGACAGTCTTTCGCTCTATGGGGTCCATCACAAATGAAATACCCTTTGTTAGATTTCCCACCGTTGGTCTGAGAAGAATCCCCCTTCTGTTTGTACTTGGAACCCTCTTTCCCCTTCTTGAAACCAAACTTCTTCTCTCCCGTCTTCTCTTTTCCTTTCTTCTTGGGTTTGTTGGTTTCTGTAGTGGGTTCCTTGCTTAACCTGTAGTCAAGCAAACCATCTGTCGCAGCCATGGCAGAGGGTAAATCTTTGACACCGAGTCTTCGAAGTTCTAACTGGGCCCAATTCTGCAACCTAGACATGAAGTTGAAGAGTTTATCTTCCTCCGACATGTTCTTGATGTCCAGCATCAAAGAACTGAATTCTTTCACATAGTCCCTCACCGATCCAGCATGCTTCAACCGTTTCAAGGCATCCCTTGCAACCCAAGATGTGTTGCACAGAAGGAATTGTTCCTTCATTTCCTTCTTAAGAGCATCCCAAGTTGAGATCTCTGCCCAAGCATCATCTCCGACACGAGTACGCCACCAAAGTTTAGCATCACCAGTAAGGTACATGCTTGTGGTTGTAACCTTCTCTCCTTCTGGCACATGAGCAGCCTTGAAGTACTGCTCCATGTCCCACAGAAAATTCTCAAGTTCCTTTGTACTCCGATTTCCGCCAAAAGCTTTAGGGTCTGGAACTTTGATTTTCGAAGGAGTCTTTTCAGAATTCGTATGCCCACAGATGGCCTTCTTCAGAAGGGACAGTTCATCCACAACTTCTTGAAACTTGTCTTTCCAAGAATCCAAAATGGCTACCACATCTGTCAGCACGTCTTTGAACCGATCTGCTGTCGAGGTCTCAAGGGAAAGAAACCTTGAGGCCACAGCATCCAATCGATCCGTTAGCGAGCAATTCTCATCAGCAGGGTCATCAACAAGATTTTCCAACCGAGTTACCCTGTCTTTTAAGGCATCCATGCCAGAAACCATTAGAGCAAAACCGTTCTCTGATACCAATTGTTATAGGGTCAATTTTTGTTTCAAAATTCCACCTTGCAATGGCACTAAGTTGGACACTTAGTTTCAGCCAAGTATGAATACACACACACACAGTGTTATAACAAGTATGAATAGGCAACAAGTGATTACAGGAAAAGCTCCCAACCTTTATTAATTGCACCAACAAATACAAAGGATGCCTATGGAAACTCTTACCAACACTTAGTTAATTTTCGAATTCCATGGCCTATGCCTAAATAGGCTTACAATCAGTTACAACTTACAACTAGCATTACAAAGAAAGCATGCCAAGTGGCATGGCAGTTGACACCCCCAACTGCCTAGGGACTTAGGAACATTTCTGGGGCATAACTGCTCTTAATTGCTGCTATGTTTCAGCCTTGGTTCCAGATGTCCAGACTTGCCTTGTCTTTGCCCATCATAGATAACTGCTACCAACTGACATGCGTAACTGCTAGAAACTGCCATGTTGTTTGCCTCATCAAGTCAGCCACGAATTTGGTTGTCTTGGCCCCCAGACCAAGTTTTGCCTACTGATTGCTTTGAACCCCCAAGCATGCTGCAGCCCACATTCGGGTCATGTTAATGCCTTGCATCTGTGCAACGGCTGCACATACTTTGGCCATGGGTTGTGCTGCTGCCTCAGCACTTGGACAACATTTCACCTTGCTGTCTTGGCATGCCACCATCATGCCTTGGTCTTGGTTGGACATGGGCGCAAGGTGCTGCCAATGACAACCATGCAGCCTTCAAGTAGAAGGTGCTAACAGTTGTCCACAAGTAGGACTACTGATGCATCATTTTTTTTTTTACTTTTTTTTATATATATATATATTGTGCGACTAAAGACACTAGTGGTGAACTGATGGTTGGATTCAATTTGGTTCCCCTGTAAACCAAATCATGTCAGCAAAAAAGAAAATGGCATTGGGTTCCCTAAAACTGAACCAAAATGAATCCAGACATTTTTGGTTGTGCAATATATGAGAATGAAGGATATATTTAGTGTCTGACAAGTGAAACACTGTCATAAACTAAACCTACAGTTCCGGGAATACACATGACTTGTTTTATCAGCATCAGTCTGCACACCAAAAAAAGGATGTTTGGCAGTATTTCCAACACCACTCCTTGCCTAGATTAAAATATGATTAGAGATTATTCCTCTCCAAATTCATCCATGTATGATACAATGAAAACAAAATCTGTCTTTTAATGCATCCAGTATAAGATAGTGATGAGCAAGCACTGAAAAGATGTGAAAGAACTTCTCCAGAGCTTGATGTTTTCCGTGGATCATCAAATGGCATGCACTATCTGTAGTAGCCTTTGCAAGGTTGACATTGTATCCAAATGATATTGCTGCTACTGTCTGAAATGCCAAATGTTTGAATCAAAAGGATGTTGATGCTGAAGCTCATGGCAATCTTTGTTTATGGGGGCTTTTGCGAGTTTCATAGACAATTCAACCTTCATGAGTTGGTAAGGTAAAGGGGCGTATTGCAAAGTATGGATTTTTTTATTTTAATTGTCATCTCCTTACAAATACAATACAAGGATTGTTGGAATGAGATTCAGAAGGAGGTGCAATGGACCAATATCTTTCTCTGGATAAGGAGAGAAGGGAAAGGAAGAGCTGACTCACTCAGGACTCAAGAAAATAAATAGAGAGAAAGATGAAATTCCATGAGAATTGCATTACTGCAGTGATTGTAAATGGTTCCAGGTCATATTTAGTGGCACTTATTGAAAATGGCCTGTATATATATTAGGTGAGCTGACCTATGGGTCATTGTTGCGACAAAGATAAAAGTCCCATGTCATGCAAGACTGAAAAAGTAAAATAAAGGAAGATAAGCTTGGATGTGATATACATCAACAGGTACACAAGAATCTTCATTACATTTTTATGGGAGGTTTTCTATGATCACATATTCTGCTTTATAACTTTGCTTGAAACTTTCTGATGATTACTAGCATGCTCAACAGTCATGATGAAATTTTAGGTGTGATAAACGTGAATGTGGTCTCACAGAACTGGTGAGCAAAAATCTAATAATTCATGCAGGCTGCTCTTTTTTTCTTTTTTACCAGGCTTGTGTGCATGTTTGTTAGTTAACGAGAGTATGAATCTTTTACTATAGGAATACTTGTGTCCGGTTGAGCATTAGTTAGGCTATGAGATGCTGGAGAGCAATTGAACTGTCATGTAAAGTCTACAACTTGATTTATTTAACGTTTTTTTTTTTTTTTTTTTCCTTGTTCTTTTTCATGCAGCCAAGAAGTTTGCCTTCCTGCTGTTTAGCACCTAATCAGTCCTTTGATAATTAAATCAAACGACGACTATGATGAGAAGAGATCTGGGACAACAGATAATTATTCTTGTAAATGTATCTGGTTAATTTTATTTTATTATAGTTTTTACAGTTCTAATTTTTGAATATTTTGAATTCCTTGATAACGGTGATGCCATATGCCATTTGTCTTGATAATCCTTGTCTTTTTTATATTCAGAGTTTTAATATTATTTTTAATTAATAAATGTAGATAATAAAAACATGTTGGGATGAGACTTATACGTCAAGTTAGAATAAGTTATACACTGTCATACAAGCATGAACACTATTAATTACTGAACAAAAGCTATAGCAGTTCAACCATTATGAGAACATGTGAATTGGGGAGACAAAGTAGAAGAGCCTGCAATAAGATCTGTATAATGATGTGTGTAAGCAGTTTTATGCTATAAAAGAAGGAATATTTAAGCCCTTATGTAGAGCCAGTAAACCACATAGTAGACCTATTCCTTGTTTGTCTTATGATTAACCACAAATAGTGCAGCTAGCTGCTTAAAATCCAGTTTACACATCTTAAACTTTGTGGTACTTCTGTTTGTCATGGTTTAGCAGTCGGCAGGCTACCTACCTCAAGGTGGCTTGCGGCTGGAGTCGAACAAGTGAATGGTATGCCCCGTTTTCTCCTTTTGAAAGCAGCTCATCATGAGAACCCTCTTCAACAACCCTCCCTTTGTGAATCACTGAAATTTTGTCTGATTTTTGAACTGTTGATAGTCGATGAGCTACAACCAAACATGTCCTACCAACCATGGTCTTCTCCAATGCCTCTTGCACGAGCTTCTCCATTTTGACATCTAATGCACTAGTTGCCTCATCCAAAAGCAATATGGCTGGATTTTTCAAGATTGCTCAAGCAAGAGCTAACCTTTGCTTTTGCCCCCCTGATAGCTGCACACCTCTTTCTCTGCAGTATGTTCCCTTCTTCTTCCATGGAACTGTTCACGAAATTGGTTAGGATTAGCCATAGAAATTTGAACATGCTTGGCCAAGAAGGCAAAAAAAAAAAAAAAAAAAAAAAAAAAAACAAACACAAACCGATAAAGAAACTGTGATTTTGTGCTTGGAGATATTAACCTTATAAACTCGTGTGCATTTGCAAGAGTGGAAGCTTCAATTATCTCAGCTTCAGTTGCATTCTCTTTTCCGTATGCAATGTTTTCATGGATTGATCCTGCAAAAATGGTAGGTTCCTGACCTACCCATGCGATATGTGACCTTAGAGCTCTCAAATTGTTGAACTTGATGTCAAATCCATCAATTTCCACTGATCCCTTTGATGGGTCATAGAATCTCTGAATCAGTCTGATGATGGTCGACTTTCCTGATCCACTTTGGCCAACTAAGGCAACAATTTTTCCAGCATCAATCTTTAAGCTCAGACCCATCAAGATCATCTGTTTCGGTCTTGTAGGATAAAAGAAATCAACCTCTTTAAGCTCTATATTTCCACTTATCTTAACTGGATTGATACCATCCTTCTTATCTGGGTTCATCTTGCTCGTTCTTTTCAATATCATGAAGATTGATTTTAAAGCATTCGTCCCCTTCAGTAAATCCATATTCATGCTTCCCGTCTCTGCTATGATTCTCCCTGTCGATACCAGGATGAAGAATGTTTGAAAGAGGTTCTTGTATTTGATCTCTTTATGGTAGAGAAGTTTTCCTCCATACCAGAAAAGAATTCCTGCATTAGCAGCAGTGAGGAACTGTGCGACAAATAGTCCGAACCCTGCATACCAAGATTGCTTAAGGCTCTCGTTCTTGGGCCCTATCTGTGTAGCTGCAAAAAGTTCCAGAACTTTCTCCTGAGAATAAAATGCACTGATGATTCTGTGGTTTCCAACTGCTTCGCTAGCTAACTCACTGCTCTTGTTCTGCGCTTTCAGGATTTTCTTAGACATGCTCCTCATCATTATTGCTTTCATATAGAACGTACTGATGATGAGTGGTTGCATAGAAATAGCTGCGAGGGCAAGTTTCCAAGCCAACACCAAACCCAAAATAATTGATAGGGTTGCTGATGAGATGGCCTGAGTCACCAATGCCAAAATATCAGCAACAAGAGTTCTTGCCATGGTCGCATCTGTTGCTAATCTTGAATATAAGGCCCCACTGCTATTGTCTTCTTGATCAAACCACTCAATCTCAAAAGTCATAATCTTCGCAAATGTGCTCTCTCTGACCTTTTTTGTTAAATTCTCTTCCATAACTCCAAAGCTGTAGTGTTGGATCACATTGGTGATAAAAACACCGACAGCGAACAATAAGAAGGCAAAGCAATATTTTCTTGTTTGTGACTTGATTTCATCATGATCATTGATGAAGTAGACAGCTAAAAGAGCACCCATACAGTAAGAATGCATCGGCTGAATTAGTCCAGTGCAAAGAGCGCCAATGCAACCTAGTAGAGTGGACTTCCACTGAGAACCAGTAATTTGTATGAAGTGCCACAAGTATGGACCATACTGTTCTTTGGTTTCTTGGTCCGTTTTTGATCCGTGATTTGATGGAGTCGTCGGTTCGTTCTTTGTTTCTGCTGCATCATCTCTATCTCAGCTGGAGGACTTGTTACTTTCAATTGCTTCAGATGGTGCCACAGTTTTGTCATTCATGAATGCTCTCTGTAGCTGCACCATTGCTGAGTATGGACCATGGATGTTCTGAACAAGTTGGTCATGAGAACCACACTCTACCACTTGCCCTGATTGAATAACTGCAATCAGCTCAGCATCCCGGAGAGTAGAGAGACAATGAGCAATGACTATAGTTGTACGTCCTATCGAGGCTTGATTTAAAGCATCCTGGACAGCCTTTTCAGACTGTGAATCCAATGAACTGGTGGCTTCATCTAGCAGCAAGATTTTGGGGTCTCTAAGCAGTGCCCTTGCAATGGAAATCCTCTGCTTCTGCCCTACAGACATCTTAATTCCCAATTGCCCTACCTGAACAACATAAAATATAGTTCTTAGTATGTACCTCTTTTTTTGTTTTTGGTTAGTTGCAGAACCATTTTGTAGCAAATCCATAATATAACAAGAGCAACAAGAGAAAGGAAAAGGAAAATAATGGATCAAGCATTACTTGGGTATCATATCCGTTTGGCAATTGTGTAATGAAATCGTGTGCATTGGCTGCTTTAGCTGCTTGAACTATCTCCTCTTCTGAAGCTTCCTCTTTTCCAAATAGGATGTTCTCCTTGATTGAGGTCGCAAAGACTAAAGGCTCTTGGTTTACTAGTCCCATTTGACTCCGCAGCCATTTTAGCTGAAGGGTCTTGATGCTAATTCCATCCAGTAAGAGATCTCCCTCAAGGGGATCATAGAATCTTTCAAGCAGATTGATCACTGTTGACTTACCCGATCCACTGCCACCCACCAATCCAACGGTCTGGCAGGCATCAACTCTAAGATTGAAATTTTGCAATACTTTGCTTTCTGGTCTTGATGGATATACAAAATAAATGTCTTTGAACTCCAATTCACCTTTGACATCTGACATGATTTTGCCTTGTTGATCTGCAGAGTCTATGTTGGGGACCCGCTCAATCATCTCAAAAATCTGAGCAGCTGCAACATTTGCATGCATAAAGTGCATGACATTTATTAGACAACTCCCAAGAGCACTGCATGGTAAGCAATTAAACACTAATTTTAAAGCCATGTTTTTGGAATGAGATATGAGAAAACAAATGCTTTGAATGAGAACTAGAACTTTGTTAAGTTTTCTTAGTGATCATGACTGTAGACACAAATTTTAAAACATGAAGTGTTTCAACACATTTCAAAATTTATGTTACAAATGTCCACTGTTTAGTTTTTGGACTAAACAGTGTTGATTATTTGAATAGCAGGTTCTTATTTCCGATCTGTATTTCAGATCGTTAATTACACATTTTATACAAATGAAACCTCCGATTAATGAAGAACAAAATAAACAACAAAAGACAATTTAAGAAAAATAAATATTTTATTAAAATTGTTATGGGTTTTGAACCCTCGAATACAAAATACAATTCTGGGTTTGGAACCCTTTAACTATTCATCGCCATTAGCGTAGGCTCTTCAGTTCTCTAGCTTCTCTTCTTCTTTCTTGTAACGATTTCTTTAGCTCTCAATTTCTTTTGCTCTCTCTGATCTTTTCACTTCTGATTTCTTCCGATCTCTCGTCTTGTGTGATGATCCTCATATTTATGGAGGGCTATCAAGTGATAGGAATGCTTCATCTTCAATTTGAATTTCAAATTGAATGATAGCGCCATTTGCATTTTGAATAATAACGCTATCTGATCAATCGTATATTTGATTAGCCATTTGAATTTTGAATAATAGCGCTATCTGGTTAATCGTATATTTGATTAACCGGATTGATTTTTGAGATTTCATCCTGTGTGGTGTCCTTGCCGTAGGCTCTACAAGTGTCATCTTTCGTAGGCTCCACGTGTCATTGTTGAGATACAACGTCGTTTTGTTTATGTACTTCAACGGATCATATTGATCTTTTTTAAGAAGTGATTACCTGCAACCTTCCTATCATATGCTCTATACGTGTCATAAATTTAGTTAAAATTTATGTGCCAACAAATGCCCCTCGTGACTTGCACAAGTGAATTTTCTTAATTGTGCGAGTCACGACAATTTGGCACTTTTATCTGGCTGATCTTTAGATCTTGGATGAGATTATTTCTTTGCTTTGATCCCTGGGCTTTTTTTTTTTTTTTTTGTTGGGTTGATGGCTCTTTTTTCATGGACCCTTTTACTTTTGTTACATGGGTCCTTTTTGTGGACTTCTTCTTCTTCTTTTTTTGTTTGGGTTAATTGCCCTTTATAGTCCATGGGCCATTTATTTTTGTTGCATGGGTCCTTTTTATGGACTTGAATTTTTTTATTTTTTTTGAAGGGTCATGAGCAAGGTCCAAGATTTAATTGGGCATTTCCTTTTGTGGGCCTCCAACTTGCCACCATTTTTTTTTAGGCCATCATGAATTTTTCTAGACCATCATGGATCTTTCCTTTTCTAGGCCACTATTTTTTTAATTAGGCCTTTTCTTTTGTGGACCTCCAACTTGCCACCATTTTTTTTTTTTTTTTTTTTTTTTTCGGCCATCATGGATTTTTCTAGACTATCATGGACCTTTTCTTTTTTTAGGCCACTATTTTTTAATTAGGCCTTTTCTTTTGTGGGCCTCCAACTTGCTACCTTTTTTTACAGCATATTTTTTTTTTTTTAGGCCATCATGGATTTTTTTGGGCTATCATGGACCTTTCCTTTTCTAGGTCACCATTTTTAATTGGGCCTTTTCTTTTGTGAGCCTCCAACTTATCACATTATTATTTTTTTAGAATTTTTTTTACAACATATATATATATATATTAGGAGTTTGTCTAAATGAAATAGGATGGATTGGCATTGGTAGGATTTCTAATCCTATACAAACTCTTACTTAGTATTTCAAATCCTACCTAAATTCTTGCTTATTTGAAGTATTTTAGGAGAACACTACCTCCTTTTTTAAGCAAGAATTTTGCTTTATATAACACCTATCCATATATTTTTTCCTGTAGCCTTTTTTTCCTTGCAGATTTTGTTTCTCTCAGCAGATTTGTTGTTTTTTTTTTTTGTTTTCTAGAAAATTTCCAGCAACTTTCTAATTATTATTTTTTTCTCTTTCCAACAAAAGCTGTTCTTCTTGTACTTTAAAGAAGGCACCAAAAGAAATCCTTCAAATTCCTTTTAATCCGGTATACTTCCGTATTTGTTGCTTCTCATTTTTAACAGCATATATTTGTTTATTAGCATTTTTTTTTTTTTAAAATTGAAAGTTTTATATTTTTTTTATACAAAGACTGGCGAAGATTGAAACTGCGTACTGCTACCTAATTGGCATTACCATTTGTAGAGCAGGCATAAATTGAGAGAAGAGAACGGGATTGAGACAGCAGATTCTGGTCAATGATGATAAGTTCAGAATATTTTTTTATATCCCAAAAGTTTTGAACTTCCTTCACCATCTTTATGTAGACTATTTGGATGACTTTTCTTTATCTAAATAGGACAAGCCTCATTGGAGTTACCAAACTTTCAATCAGCCGTTGGAGTCATGTTATGATCAAGATTGTGTCCTTCACTTGATTTTTTTATTTTATTTTATTTTTTAGCCATGAGCCCAAAGACTTTTCCTGCTACCCTTTTCGTAACAGCAGATTTTGCTAGAAAAATATTAACAAACTTTTTTTTTTAATCTAATCTAATCAAAGCCTGCCCCTCGTGATTCATGCAAGTGAATTTTAATTGTACGAATCATGATGACTAATTTCCTTCTTTTTTTTTTTTTGCTAACAATTATTTCATGCCTTTTTATTTCTTTTGCAGGTAACACACAAGGTGTCAGAGTTTGTTTGCAGGTATCATTGCCGTTTCCAACCTAATGGCAATGAGTGGCTTGAATCTTTGGCAGTGATTGTGTCCTTTCACCCCAATGGCTTGAATCCTTGGCAGTGATTGTGTCCTTTCACCCCAATGGCTTGAGTCCTTTCACCCCAATGGCTTGAATCCTTGGTAGTGATTGTGTCCGTCACCCCAATGACTTGAATCCTTGGCAGTGAATGTGTCCTTCACCCCAACGGCTTGAATCCTTGGCAGTGATTGTGTCCTTCACCCCAATGGCTTGAATCCTTGGCAGTGAATGTGTCCTTCACCCCAACGGCTTGAATCCTTGGCAGTGAATGTGTCCTTCACCCCAACGACTTGAGTTCTTGGCAGTGATTGTGTCATTCACCCCAACGGTTTGAGTTCTTGGCAGTGATTGTGTCATTCACCCCAACGGTTTGAGTTCTTGGCAGTGATTGTGTCTGTCACCCCAACGGTTTGAGTCCTTGGCAGTGATTGTGTCCGTCACCCCAACGGCTTGAGTTCTTGGCAGTGATTGTGTCATTCACCCCAACGGTTTGAGTTCTTGGCAGTGATTGTGTCCGTCACCCCAACGGTTTCGTCACCCCAACGGTTTGAGTTCTTGGCAGTGATTGTGTCATTCACCCCAACGGTTTGAGTTCTTGGCAGTGATTGTGTCCGTCACCCCAACGGTTTGAGTCCTTGGCAGTGATTGTGTCTGTCACCCCAACGGCTTGAGTTCTTGGCAGTGATTGTGTCCGTCACCCCAACGGCTTGAGTTCTTGGCAGTGATTGTGTCCGTCACCCCAACGGTTTGAATCCTTGGCAGTGATTGTGTCCTTCACCCCAACGGCTTGATTCCTTGGCAGTGATTGTATTCGTCACCTCAACGGCTTGATTCCTTGGCAGTGATTGTGCCCGTCACCCCAATGGCTTGATTCCTTGGCAGTGATTGTGCTCGTCACCCCAACGGCTTGAGTCCTTGGCAGTGAACGTGTCCGTCACCCCAACAGCTTGATTCCTTGGCAGTGATTGTGCCCGTCACCCCAACGGCTTGATTCCTTGGCAGTGATTGTGTCCGTCACCCCAACGGCTTGATTCCTTGGCAGTGATTGTGTCCGTCACCCCAACGGCTTGAGTCCTTGGCAGTGAACGTGCCCGTCACCCCAACGGCTTGAGTCCTTGGCAGTGATTGTGTCCGTCACCCCAACGGCTTGAGTCCTTGGCAGTGATTGTGTCCGTCACCCCAACGGCTTGATTCCTTGGCAGTGATTGTGTAATAACCCTCACACTGCTTCGACCATACTCATATGCATTATATATGATCTTGTTTTGTTGAGCTTGCATTTTTAATCTTGACTTGCTTTGCATCCTTGACTTGTCTTGCATAAGTGATACTTAAGTGTTATGTTCCTTTGGTGTGTGTGTGTGTGTGTATGTGCCGAGGTTGTCATGAGCCTAGATCACCTTTGAATCCTTGTACTTAGAATCGCTTGTCTGGCCTTCCTTCTCACCTCAGCATGTTAGCCGAGATGTCACTACTTAGCCGAGATGTTCTACCCTTAGTGACCTTTGACCCTGGGAAGGTATGACCTAGGCCGAGATGTGGCACACCCTGGCCGAGGTGTGGCAATACCTTAGTCAAGTGTTGTCCTCCCTAGCCGATGTCCTTGTTACCCTGTTGCCGAAGTTTATCTTTAGCCGATGTTATTTCTTGCCGAAGTCTTGTTGTTGGTCGATGTCACGTTCACGGAGTTCCTTGCCACCAAGCTTGTTGAACACGCCTTTGTCGAGACTTGTCTTTTCAATCAATCATTTTTTAAGTTGAACCAACCAATCGCTGCCACGGTCCGAAATGAATGTTATATCAGCCGGCAAATCTAGAAATGTATCATTTTGTTATAAGTCTTGTTCTTGAGGAGAGAGAAGCTCTAGGAGGAGTTCTAGAGTGAGAAAGTGATTAGCAAGCTCGATCCTTGGTGTTGGTCCCGGTAGTTTCGGGATCTGAGGTTAGAATCTCAATCTCCTTTTGTTGTTCTTGATGATCATCTAGTCGCATTGCATGATTGAAGCCGCCTTGCATATCATGTGTTGATTTAAAGTTGGTTTTGGAAAGAAAATGTGACCTTCATGTGTTCTTGAAGAAAAGCCTTGATTTGATCTCAAAGCTTGCATTGAAATCCATGCATTTGTGTTTGTTTCACCAAGATATTCTAGTATGGGCGTCTGTGTCCATGTTTTCAAACTCATTGCATGAGGTCTCGATTTTATAAATGATAAGTTATGATCCTTGCATTCATTCCTTCATGTTCTTCATGATCATGTTCTTGATGTTCTTGGCAGAGGGAAACCTGTGTTTTCCCGACTTCATTTGTCCTTGAATGTGGCCTCGAACCTCACCTCGGCAAGGAGGTGTGGAACCTCGCCAAGACCTCGTTAGTTGCCCAAAGATGTTTTCCAAATAAGAAACAAGATGTTTGCTTTGATTTGACTTAGTCTTGGGGCATGCCGAGATCATTTGCATGCATGTGAAACTTGTTTGTAAGTGTATTCATGAACTTGCCATGTATTTGTAGGACTTGGACTTGCCTTGACCCCGACGCTCAAGAACTATGTGAGTGGCATACTTAATAAAGCTATGTTGCTTTGACTTGATAAAAGTATTGTTTTGCCTTGTTTTGAAAAGTGTTTGTAAGCATGAATGATTAATCCTACCTTGAGTATCAAATGTTATGCCTTGTTTTGATGACCATTCTGGAAGTCCGTGCGGGGGACTTTAAGCATTTGTGGCACCAAATGCGTGCTAGGGGACTATAAGCATTTGTAGCACAAGTTTGGAAGTCCGACGTGCGGGGGACTTTAAGCATTTGTGGCACAAGTCCTTAGTGTCGGGGACTATAATGCAACGACATCCTTGTTTAGAGATCTCTCTTGTCTTGTCTTGCCTTGCCAGACGGTTTTACCGCGTGGGTTTGCTTGTCCGTAATGTCATCACTGTATTATATTGATGTTAATGAACATCCCTTGAAGCTTTGAAAGATTTGAAAGACAAACTTGATTTGTACTATGTATAGTTTTGTTAAAGACCTCTGATATCATTCATGTAAACCCTTTATTGTTTATACCATTCATCGAGTATCCAAGCTCACCCTCTCTATATATATATGTAGGTGATGAGCATGCATGAGACGCCTAGACTTGTTTGCCGATGTTTTTGCCGACATGTTTTGCATTCGTGTTTTGCAAAGATCTTGAAGATCATGCTTCTTGGTTATTTCATTGAAATTTTTGTATTTGAAGGCCGAGAAGCCTTTTTGTCAAGATGTAATTCATGTACTCTATTCTCATATATTAAAGCCAAAGATGTATGTCATTTCATTCGACTTAAGCCTTGCTTTTATGGACTGCTTGTATGTTAATTTATTGCTTCCGATTTGTAAGCCCCATATTTACTCGAAGTTGTGAATTCTTGTAAGAGGCCTTTGGTAACCTCGGGTTACTGGCCATCTCGGCGCCGACCTTCTAGGGGCAGGTTGGGGTCGTGACAGATTGTGTCCGTCACCCCAACGACTTGAGTCCTTGGCAGTGAACGTGTCCGTCACCCCAACGGCTTGATTCTTTAGCAAGGGGCTTTCGTCAATTATGACATTTTGCCTTCACTAACTTTTTTTTTTTTAATGAATGAATGCACTTTTATCTTGTTATTCATAATGTATTTATGAAATTTCGCTCAGTGATAGATTTATTTGTTATATGAAATTTCTCAATACAATACATTGATTTGTCTTATTTTGGCCATACACAATAGATTTATTTGTTATATGAAATTTCTCAATACAATACATTGATTTGTCTTATTTTGGCTGTTCACAGTTTATACTTTTGACTTTTGTTTGGCCGTACACAGTTTATACTCTTGCGGGCCAGGAGTATCTAATGTTTTACCACCTTAGATTTCGGTGGGGTATTTTAGCAGTTTAACCACATACAATACCGTTGGTGGGTATTCGACTTTTGTTTGGTCAGAAGTTTATACTCTTGGGCAGAGTATCAATGTTTTACCACCTTAGATTTCGTGAATATTTTAGCAGTTTAACCACATACAATACCGTTGGTGGGTATTCGACTTTTGTTTGGCCGTACACAGTTTATACTCTTGCGGGCCAAGAGTATCCAATGTTTTACCACCTTAGATTTCGGTGGGATATTTTAGCAGTTTAACCACATACAATACCATTGGTGGGTATTCGACTTTTGTTTGGCCGTACACAGTTTATACTCTTGCGGGCCAGGAGTATCCAATGTTTTACCACCTTAGATTTCGGTGGGATATTTTAGCAGTTTAACCACATACAATACCGTTGGTGGGTATTCGACTTTTGTTTGGTCAGCATACGCTTTATACTCTTGCGGGCCAGGAGTATCCAATGTTTTACCACCTTAGATTTCGGTGGGATATTTTAGCAGTTTAACCACATACAATACCGTTGGTGGGTTTTTTTTTTTTTTTTTTTTGCCCTACTTTTGCCTAGGCCGCCCTTTCGGGTTTTCAACCTAGCAGGTTTTTTTTTTTTTTTTTGCCTAGGCCGCCCTTTCGGGTTTTCAACCTAGCAGGCTTTCTTAAGGATAATATCTCTTCAAGAACCTTGCATTGGTTAGGGAAATGATTCTGTCACCATCCATCGTTATCAACAAATAGGCCCCATTAGAATAAACCTTCTCAATCACATAAGGTCCTTCCCATTTGGGCTCAAGCTTTCCTTTGGTTCTTCGTGAGACTACTATGGGTGTTCTAACCATTAGTACCAAGTCTCCCTTTTTAAAGGAACGAAGCCTCACTCTTTTATTGAATGCATTTGCCATCCTTTGTTGGTAGATCTCCAAGTTCTGTTGAGCATTCAACCTTCTTTCATCCAGGGTCTCTAGCTCAGCCAACCTCACTCTTGCACTTTCATCTTCATTAAGGACTCTTGTATTGCCACTGCAATGATGGTATTTGAACCTCAAGTGGTAACACCGCTTCTCCTCTAAAACCAACGAATAAGGGGTTGCTTGAGTAGGAGTTCAGACGAAGTCCGATAAGCTCACAAAGCTTCTTGTAACTTTTCGTACAGCTTTTTGTTCTTATCCACCATCTTCTTAAGAATTTTGCACAATGTCTTGTTGAAAGCTTCGCCAAACCATTGGCAGTGCATGATATCTTGATGAATGGTTGTTTTTGATTTTGTACTTGGCAAATAACTTGTTCAAAGCATCACTCCCGAATCATTGTCCATTATCCATGATGACACTTTCGAATTCAACCTCAGAAATGATATGGGTTCGATGAACTCGGAGACAATCGTGCTTTTTATATCCTTTAAAGCCACTACCGCCCATTTTGAGAAATAGTCGAGTGACTAGGATGTATCGATATCCTCAAGATGGAGGTACAAAGGACCAATAATATCCATACCCCATGCCGCAAATGGCCAAGAACAAGTTGTTAAATGTAAAGGCTCGGGGTTGGTGGAGAAAGTTCCCATGGAATTGGCAGACTTGGCACCTTCGAGCATAATCTATGCAATCTGCAATCATAGTTGGCCAATAGTATCCCAACTGCTTTAGTCAGATATGTAATTTAGGACCACTTTGGTGTGCCCTATATACACTGCATGTATTTCGCCATTACCTCTTGAATACGCTCCTGCTATGCATCGCATGTACATTCCATCCAAAGACCTTTTGTATAACCCATCCTTCCACGAGGTAATTTGGTAGCCCCACGCCTCACTTCAATTCTTTTTACTTTATCTTGGTAGCCTACCATGTTGGAGGTAAGCTATGAATGGTTCCCGCTAATCTTCCTCGTTTTCTCCTTTTATGGTGACGACCAAAATTGGAACCAAGTCAAAAACTTCTTTTAAAGGTTGTAACACCCTTCTTTCACCTACTGTGATAGTAATTGTTTTGCTATCTAGTAGGGTGAGTGATGCAGTCAAACTTGCAAGTGAATGAGCTCGAGCATTTGTTCTTCTCTTCACGTGGAAAATATGTGTTTTCCTCAATCAAAGCAATTGATCACCCTTTCATGATATGAGATGAGACTTGTTTTCTTAACAATGTATTCTCCACGGAGTTGCTTTACCACCAGTTCCGAATCTCCATAAATTGAGAGTTCTTCAATAGGAATTTGTAATGCCAATTCTAATCCAGCAATTACAGCTTCATATTCTGCCTCATTATTGGAGCATCCTTCACGCAAGGCGAAAGAATGGCTGATTATAGCATTGTTTGGAGTCACAAACACAATTCCAATTCTAGCTTTATTGTTTTTAGGATTTTCTTGCTTCTTGCCATCTGGACTCCTTGAAGCTCCATCAAAATACATCTCCCATCCTTTCTGAATTTCTATTTGCATAACCTCTTCATCTGGTAAATCAGTTACTAGAGGTGAGTCATCAGGTATAGGATGTGCTGCCAAAAAATCTGCTAGAGCCTGCCCCTTTACAGCTCTTTGGGGAACATATTCAATTGCGAATTGTTGGAGAATTACAGCCCACTTTGCAATTTTTCCTGAAAGTATGGGCCGTGAAAGTATATATTTCAAGGGGTCTGCTCTTGATATCAACTTGACTTCGTGTTCCAAGACATAGTGCTTTAGTTTTTGTAAGGCGAACACCAAGGCAAGACATGTCTTTTCGATAGGAGAATAATTGGCTTACGCTTCCAACCAAAGTACGACTCAAGTAATACAAGGCATTTTCTTTCCCATGCTCATTATGTTGTGCCAACAAAGGTTCTCTAACTAACCATCCAAGGTCGTTATGTACAACAAAAGTGGTTTCCCTTTTATTGGGGTCATGAGTACTGGAGACTTCAAAAGATACTCCTTAATATTATTAAAAGCATTTTGGCACTGCTGATCCCATTCAAATGGAACACCCTTTTTCATCAGTCTTGAGAATGGCAAACATCGACCAACCAAGTTAGAAATAAATCTTCTAATATAGGCCAATCTCCCTTGTAGCCCCTTCAATTCCCTCAAATTTTGTGGAGGAGGCATTTCAGCAATGGCTTTAATCTTGGTAGGGTCAATTTCAATCCCTTTGTTTCGAACCACAAACCCTAGAAATTTTCCTGATGAAACTCCAAATGCACATTTTAGTGGGTTCATCTTGAGTTTGTACCTCCTCAAACGTTCGAAGATTTTTCTCAAATCTTTCACATGGTTTTCCTTTTCCTTTGTCTTGACGACAAGATCATCAACATAGCATTCGATGGTGTCATGGAGCATATCACCAAAAATTACGCTTATCGCCTCTTTGATACATGGCCCACATTTTTCGTGCCAAAAGGCATTACCTTATAGCAAAAGACTCCTGAGTCCCGAATGCGATCATTTCTTCATCTTCGGTGCCATTCGGATTTGATTGTATCCTGAGTATCCATCCATAAAAGACAAGGTTTCATACCCAGTAGTTGCATCTACAAGAAGTTCAGTGATGGGCAAAGGGAAGTCATCTTTAGGACAAGCCTCATTGAGATCACGGAAATCAATGCAAACCCTGATTTGACCATTCTTTTTCTTGACTGGCACTATGTTTGCTAGCCAGGTTGGATATTTGACTTCCCTGATGAACCTTGCATTAATAAGCTTGTCGACTTCAGCTTCAATTTGGGCTGTAAGCTCTGGTCGAGTGCGCCTCTGAGGCTGTTTAACTGGTCGTTTCTCAGGGTGAATTGCAAGCTTATGGACTGCAATCTCTAGATTAAGACCAGGCATCTCACTGTAGTTCCATGCAAATATGTCACGATACTCCCTTAAAAAGGAAATATATTGCCTAGCTTCTTCTTCCTTTAAATTTGCACTAATGAAGGTTGGTTTGTTTTCTCTTTCATCACCCAGATTTACCTCACGAAGGTCATCCACAGTGGCTTGACCTCCTGCTCAAATTGTTGGTGCGAGTTGAGCTTCATCTTGGTCAACATCTTCCAACACATCTTGAGTGATAGTCATGTTTTATCGAAATTTTTCCTCATCCCCGATAGCCTAACGCTCGTCTGGCGGTGATAATACCTTTGCTAGACAAATGCCTCTCGCGAAGGTGTTAATGCAAAGACAAATGGTGTCATTGTTCTTGGTATTTTTTCAGGATCTAAACCAACTTTCACTAACATCTGTGTAATTTCTGCACTGAAAGTAGACTTCTCAAAACTCGAGATGTTTTCTTCTGGCACTTGTTTAACTTTCACTTTCGCTCAACATCTCCAAGTGAGTGGAATATGATGGGTTTCAACCCTTTTCCTTTAGAAGGGACCACAATTTTATTATATTTCTCCACATAGGTGCATTCGTCCTCCTTAATGGTAACGTGAACTCACCCTTGAAATCTAAAATTGATTTATTGGGGCTAGAGCCTTTGCCCCCGCTTCTTTCGGACTTTGGCACATATCGAAAAGTTCTTTTGTTGAAACCGGAGTAGACACTAGAGCTTCTTTGATATTGAGTATCTTGACTTCTTCACATCTTTTCCCTTTCTTTGTGAAGTTTTTGTATAGAAGCGAGCATCAAGATAGTAGGCCTCTACTTCTCCAAATGGATCATTGTCACCACAATTGTCCCTTTTTGGGTGAAGGCAACGGTACTTAATACATTGGTGATAAGTTGACGGCACTGCATGATGATTATGCATCCATGGTCTCCCAAGCAAAGCATTGTAAGAGGTGTCTACATCAATAACCAAGAACTCAGTGCTTTCTTCAATATCCCCAAACTTGGTTCGCAATTCAATTTTCCCCATTGGGCGTTGCTCGTTCTGATTAAATCCTTGAATGACCAAACGACTTGGGCGAAGTTAAGAAATTCGAACTCCTAACAAGTTTAAGGCCCTCCAAGGCAGGAGGTTTACCGCAGATCCTCCATCAACCAGAATTCGAGAAATTTTCACGTCATGGATAAGCCCAGTGATAAACAAAGGCCGATTATGGTCTATCATTTCAGCACACATGTCTTTGTCACCAAAGGTTACCATGGCCATGCATGTAGTTGCCTTCTCTTGATTTCTACCCTCGATTTCTTTGTGGAAATCCTCTGGCTTGGACAGGGCATATATTAAAAACTTTCGAAGTTCTGGAGACATTTTCAGTGCATCATATACACTCAACAATGCTGGAATTTTCTTTAGATGAGCTAGTACATCATATTTCACTTGCTCTTCCTCCAGTAAAACCTATGGAACTTCTGACGTTTGAGGGTCTTGAGGATTTCGTAATTTCCTCCGATAGGTCAAATAAGTCTGGTATACTTCAAAGAATCGCCTTTTGTTGACCTCAACTTCTTTTATTCCTCACTTATTTGGACCATGTTAATCGTCCAAAGTAGGATGATCATCATCATCAGCCACTTCTCCATCTTCCTGGAGCTGCATTCTTCTCCCATTTCTTAGGTACCGGGAATCACGCCTATAAAAGCATTGAGATTCTTCAAAACCATTCTTCATGGCCTCCCAACTAGGCACCACGACTCCATCGAGGGAGCAATACTAATCAAAGGCAATCCTTCTAAGGAAAGGGGAATTGTTTTAGGCAAAGTGCTTCATTTTGAAAGCTTTCCCCACATCGCTTTCAAAAATGCCTAATATGAGGATCTCCATACCCCTATAGGACAAAATTTGGGAGTTCAGATCCTTCAGGAAATGGTGTTTGCTCTACCCATAAAGGGAACAAATCCCTTGGGCGATAAGTGCCTATCTCTCGAAGGTTAAGGGCAGTTTCAATCTTCTCATCAATTGTGTCTTCTATGAAATCATATGTTTGAGAAGATGTACCTTCGTCATCCAAATGTTCTGACATCTCAATTTCTATTGGCCATGGTTTATAAAATGTCCTATAGAATCGATCAGCCATGGTGTCCCAATCTGGGATTGAATTAGGTGGCAGGCTGAAGTACCAATCTGCTGCCCATCCTTCCAAAGAAAGAACGAACTGCCGTAGAAGTAACGCCTGACTTTTTACTGTGTTTCCACATTGTGCAAGGAAACGAACCAAATGGCGCCTTGGACAACCTGTCCCATTATATAAAGGAAAACGAGGTACTGCATATCCTCGTGGGAACTGAACCCATTCAACCCAATTAGGGAAAGGGTGTCCAGAAATTTGATTTCTTTCAATAATCAAATTTTGATGGGCTTCAAAACCCTCATCTTTCAAAGAGACTGTTACTTTTGCCTGATGTTCTGCTTCCCTTCTAGCTTCAATTTTTGCTTTCTCATCATCACCTGGATTGCGAATGATATGTATTTCTCGCTCTTCAAAATTTACATCCACAGTGATGACATTACAGGGAAAGTCAAAGTGGTCTCTTGATACGCTTTCTCCATCGTATGTCCTTGCTGGGTATGTGTATGGTGAACCATCAGAGAAAAGTCAAGTTCTATCTTCGTTAGAATCCTCAACTTGAGATGACTTTGCTTGTTTACTTGAATGCTTCCATACTTCATCATCGACATACACCGCCATTCACCTCATCATCTTTGAAGTGTAGTCGTTTTCACCTTTTTCACAAGCTCGTAGTCGACCTACATCCTAGATCTCCTTGTTCATTCTCCTTACATATTCGAGTGCTTTGATAGCACAATGTGGTACTTGGCGAATATTCGGAGAAAGAGCTTCTAGTATGTACTGGAGAAGCCGTGTATATTCAGAGAGGGGTGTGTTCGAGAAGCTGGTGTATACTCGTGAGTCAAGTATGCGATAGGAGATGTAATGCAATCTCCTTCCTAACTTTTGAACCAACTTCACCTCATCTTCCTCATCATCACTTAAAACAATGATGGTTAGGCAAGGGCCAAAGTAAACTTTTCCTCCTTTCTTTTATCAAAGTATGTCCGCAACTCCTGATTGAAATTTTGAAGGTAGAAATTCCTCCAATGTGATCGGGACAAGAGGACCTTGCTCTAACCGGCCATCGTGGACCAATTTCTCCTTTTTCCTTCTTTGGGTTCTTCTTTCGCTTTCTCTTACTTACTTTGGTTTTTTTTTTTCCTAGAAACTTTTGTTTTTGCTTTTGTAAACTTTTGGCCTTTGTGTTGTTGAATCAACCACACTTCTAGCTTTCACTGTGGCATTTTGTTTCTTCTTCATGCTTTTTGACTGATAAACAACCTATTCACCTTCATTATCATTGTCGATAGTGATTGGGTTAGCAGATGCTTTATCTTGAGGAGGGAGCTCGATAATCTTAGAGTCCAAAAGTTCTTGAATTTTATCTTCGTAACAAAGCACTCTTTTATCAGATGGCTAATGAAATGATGGTAGGGACAATACTTTGGATCGTTGGTCTTTCCTACCTCATGTGGTCTTTTCACCTTCGGGAGAGCAATCAACTTTTGCTCCAACAGATCTTCAAATAGGTCTTCGACCAGATCATCCATGAAAGAATATTTCTTCTCCAACCTCTCTTTCATAGTCACCTTTTTAAATTCCTTAGGCTTTTTAGCCCCTACTACAACAGGACCCTGCTTTCTGGTTTCGATTGTAGCTGCAGTCGAGGACTCAACCCTTTCAACGGCCCTAGGCCTCCTCCGTTTAGCTAGATGGAGCTCCATATCATGAGCTTTAGTGCATAGATCATTAAATCCTTCAAAAGTTTGGGCCATAAGAGTAGAGAGCTCATGTCGGAAGTTGTTAAGGCACATCCGAATTAACTCTAATTATGTAAACTTTGAGGACAAGCAAATGTCAAAGTCGCCATCTTGCAATGAAATCAGAATGCACTCATTGTCACGTTGCTTGGTCTCAATCAATCGGTACTCCAACTCGCCTTTGTGTGTTGCAGAACTGTTTAAGGAACTCCTTCACCATGGAATCCCAATTTAGGATTGATCCCTCAGGAAGGTTAGCATACCAAGTAAATGCAGAACTTTCAAGTGACTGAACAAATAGCTGCAGACACAGGGCCTCATTATGGGCTATTGGCCCGCACCTTGAAAGAAAATGAGCCACATGTTGTCTTGGATCTCCTGTTCCATCAAACATTTTGAAATCTGGTTGGGAAAAACCAGAAGGGAATGGAACAGCATCTACCCATGCTGGGTAAGGTTTTGTAATTATTCGAAAGTTCTCATCATCTTTTTCTTTGACTTTCTTTACTTGTCTCCTCACCATATCATCAATCATGGCCATGAGCATTGGATTCATACCACCACTGGTTAGATCGGAGTAACAAGGACCATTGCCCCCTGGGGCTAGTGTGCTTTGTATGTCTACGGATGTCCCCACAACAGGTTGTGTCATTTGTTTGGGTGCATTTCCTGGTCCTGTTATTTGGGCCTGCAATTATTGCATTTGCTCCAACATAGCAGCCATTTCCCGTTCTCTTCTCTCGAGTTGTTCTTGCAGGGCCACCACTTTTTCCTTGAGACCTTGGTCTTGTTGGACCTGCGAATTTTCACCTTCTTTCTCAACCTCAGTCATCATAACTATGACTTTGTTGATATCTTTCAATTCATTGTTTCCAATATTCGTTGAAACAAACAAGATAGAATCATCTTGTTTGTATAAAGGATTATCAACCCCCACAACATTACTCATATTTGAAGCACCTGACTGCGATGCTTTGTTTTGAACCTGGCGGGTTATGGACCTTGTTACAGACCTTTTCTTATTCCATCCATAGATAGTTCAACCAAAGTAGAAATATTTCCCAAGGGTTGTACCCTCCTCCACCTTCGATTTTCCAACAAAGACAGGACTTTCAACTTGTTTTTGGCGTTCATCTATCGAGAGAGCCCTTTCAATAGCTCCTATAACATTTGTTGCCACTTGTTCTTAGTTCCAGTTTTTAAGGCCTTATTTCTTCTTCGCTTTTGTCTTTTGAAACCGGACCGATGACATATCAAGTCGAGGCCCTAGGGGCATAGACGGAACCGTTATGCTTTTGCAAATTCCTCGTGAATTTTCAAAGGCTCCCTACATTTTTAGAGCGGACCAATTGATGTTGATTCAAGTCCCGTTGGGCCAACAGGTGTTCCTTATTCAAACCTTGTCGGGCCAACGGATGTTCCTTATTCTGTTGGGCTAATGGGTGTTCCTTATTCGAATCCTGTCGAGCCAACGAGTGTTACTTTGGCTCTTGAGAGTTGACTGAGATTTGGTTTGACCGATTTTGTGCTCAATGTAACTATCGGTTGTAGGCAAATCGTTTTTTCAACAACAGAGGCCTTTTTTCCATCAACAGGAGTTTGGGTCATTACCCTCCTTCCAATGGCCCTAATGATGGCCATGTTTTTAGCAGAGGCTTTCTTCTGGGCAAACTCCACCATTTTAATAGAGTCTTCTACCCTTTTGAATAGTTGGGTCACAACATTTTTTGTTGCCCCCGTTGAAACTGCAACAAAAGTCATAGTTGCAAACTGATTATCTTTGCCTGAATTAGAAAGCTCTTCATTCGGGCTGTGGCCCTCACAGTTGCGTACTGCTTTTACGCTTTCACATAGTCTTCAGTAATCTTTCTCAAACTTTCAACTTTCTGGAGAAGTGTGACTTTCTTTGTCACACCAGTTACCTTCGGGACAGCCAAGAGCTTTCGCTCCGGAGCCCCTTGGGTGATAGGGGAAAGAAGTGCATCTTTCCAGGATTTCGTTGGTTTTACCTTTGGGACAGCCAAGAGCATTTGCTCCGAAGCCCCTTGGGTGATGGGTGCTATCTCCACCCTTGGTGATTTCAAAACCACTGGATTGTAGGTTTGTCTCTTGACAGTTGCTTCAGCATTCCTATAACAAAAGAATACATCAGTAAGTTTCAACTATATATATATATATATTTTGTTCTTCAAAAGATGGGAGGAGAAATATGTCCCACTGGGCGTGCCAGAATTTGTAGACACAAATTTTAAAACATGAAGTGTTTCAACACATTTCAAAATTTATGTTACAAATGTCCACTGTTTAGTTTTTGGACTAAACAGTGTTGATTATTTGAATAGCAGGTTCTTATTTCCGATCTGTATTTCAGATCGTTAATTACACATTTTATACAAATGAAACCTCCGATTAATGAAGAACAAAATAAACAACAAAAGACAATTTAAGAAAAATAAATATTTTATTAAAATTGTTATGGGTTTTGAACCCTCGAATACAAAATACAATTCTGGGTTTGGAACCCTTTAACTATTCATCGCCATTAGCGTAGGCTCTTCAGTTCTCTAGCTTCTCTTCTTCTTTCTTGTAACGATTTCTTTAGCTCTCAATTTCTTTCGCTCTCTCTGATCTTTTCACTTCTGATTTCTTCCGATCCCTCGTCTTGTGTGATGATCCTCATATTTATGGAGGGCCATCAAGTGATAGGAATGCTTCATCTTCAATTTGAATTTCAAATTGAATGATAGCGCCATTTGCATTTTGAATAATAACGCCATCTGATCAATCGTATATTTGATTAGCCATTTGAATTTTGAATAATAGCGCTATCTGGTTAATCGTATATTTGATTAACCGGATTGATCTTTGGGATTTCATCCTGTGTGGTGTCCTTGTCAGAGGTTCTACAGGTGTCATCTTTCGTAGGCTCCACGTGTCATTGTTGAGATACAACGTCGTTTTGTTTATGTACTTCAACGGATCATATTGATCTTTTTTAAGAAGTGATTACCTGCAACCTTCCTATCGTATGCTCCATACGTGTCATAAATTTAGTTAAAATTTATGTGCCAACAATGACGCTTGTGTTTTCAATTTTGAGTGGGCGTTGTCATGAAAGTGAATTCTTTTAAAACTAACTGTTTTTGCCCAACTCTTTTGAAAAGTTTAAATGGTCCAGTATGAAGTAAGAAAAGTACTTCTATAAATCACTATTCCTAACCAAACTCCATCGCTGACAACTTCTCTTAGAACAGATTTGAGAGTAAGTTAACTACCCTTTGGAAACTTCCTTTTAGATGTTCCTTTTTTGTTTATTTCTATAAATTTTGCGACTGCAAATGACCTTTAGTTTTAAAAGTGTAAGTTTTGTATTTCTAAAGATTCATTAAACAGTCCTTGAAAAAGAATGTGCTATGTTGTTGTGAGTGGTAGTCGGCAGATTGCACAAATGATGTTGAGAACAATTGGCAATGGTAATGGTGATGGTTTTAAAAATAATGTGCCTCTCCTATAAACTATCCAACACTAGTAAAAATTACCCATTTTTCTCTGCAAATTCTAAAGGAAAAAAGCCCAAAATAATGAAATATATTACATTGGTTGAGTTACCTCTGTTTCAAAAATCGCATATCTTTTAGGTGAAATTATTTACATATTAGTACCAGTATTATCTTTTTTTATAGGTATGGTACGAGTAGAATGGGTAAACTGATTATGACCTAACCCCAATGACCAAGCAAATGTCATAACAATTTGATTATATGATTAATCCTATCCACACTAAAATTGTAAGGTCCAAGGACAAGCATTTTGGACTTACAATCCTCCATAGATAATGCACACTCCGGCAGTGAATATATTACCACCTTTGAGGTTCTTTTCAGTAACTAAGATGCTCCCATACCAGCCCTGAAGTGCCCAAACTCCATAGCCAATGCCAACACTACCAATGGCCATTCCCTTCAACAAACCTTGTTTGAACCCAAGCTTTAAAGTCGGTTTCAATGCAGCTGAATAATTCTGTGCTGTCTTCTCTTCTCTGACATAAGAATAGACCGTTCTGACTGATGACAGTGCTTGCTCCGCTATCCCACCAGCAACTCCGTAAGCTTCTTGAATTTTCTCTCCAACATCAGATAAGAGCTTTCCATACACTAACCCTGGAATAATTAACATTAACAGTGCAGGGATTCCAACAATGGCGAGTCTCCAACAGAGGTACAAGGCAGCCATTTGAGCTGTGATGAACATTGCTATGTTCATCATGAAGTTTGGAATCTGTTACAAATGTCAATGCTACATCAACTTAGTAAAGCTTCAAATGAGGTACTTATAAATAGTTTAACTCTATTTTGAAGTGAGATGTATTGAAGTTAAGGGACCTTTTGCTAATAACTCCTTGTATGACAAGTGTGTCAGTTGTAATACTGGTAACCACTTGGGATGTCATGGAAGCTCCTTGAAATGTGTCAAGAACCCAACTTCTTCTCGCAGGACAGCTTGCAAATATCTAGTGCGTGAACACGATGTTTGCCTTTCTGCAGTGCGTGCCCAGCAGAATCCTTCTGTTTGATACAAAAACAATTACAAGAGAATTTATGAGGGTAGAAAATGATCTAAAACATAATACAACATAAGTTAGGTAATATGGATAGTTATTTATGCTAGTTTCTGATAAACAATTGGTCTGTTGGAAAAATAAAAATCAGGAATTTGCATCATATGATAGAAATGTAGCAGAAGTGTTAAAATTCGTGTGCTGATGTATTGGATTCTATTCCATGAATTTCTGAATTTAACACAGTTTTTATCATATTTTCTTCTGACCCGTTGTCTTTGTTAATCCCAAAGCATAACTGCTGTTTAGCTTGGAAAGAGAGTATTTTAGCCATATAAAAATGTTTACCTACTTCTTCTGACCACAAAATTTTTCAGATTTTCTTGGGTGGTACTTGGAATACAACTTAGTCTCCTAGTTTGAGAACCTACTTGAGAACAATTTACTGACAAGCCAAAAGGTAAGAGCATGGTTGAGATGAGCAGATGAGCTTAATTATGTCTGCCTTCTCATTATGATTAAATGAAACATAGAATGTTCATATTTTATGTTTATTGTATGCATTTTATGCAGAAACACATATAAAGTGATCTTTCAGAAGGGAAAAGAATTTGAAAAGCTTCTTCCCAGATCGTTGATGCAAGGAATCAGGAAAGGGAGCATCCCAGAGAGACAACATTATCGAAGGTATCTATATAGTTTGAGCAGTATATATATCCATGGACTGAGATTTCTCAAAATTTAAAGTCATGTTTAGTATAGCTGTTACACTACATTTGTTTAGGCAGAAAAACTTTTTCAACAGAAAATAGTTTCAAAGGAAAACTTTTTACAGAAAATGTTTTCCAATGTTTAGTTGCGATCTTGAAACTAATGTGCTAGTAGTTATATTAGTGGCGGTGGTTGTGGTGGCAGCTGTGGGGTGGCGGTGGTGTTAGTGTGGTGGCATGACCACGATTTTAGTCCGAAAATTGTTTTCCATATTTCAAAAATGGAAAATGTTTTTTTGCCTAAATAAGCTTGTTTTCTGTTGACCACGAAAACGCTTTTTGTTCACTTCGCTTTTCATGCGCCAAATGTTAGAAAATGCGGAAAAAGTTTACCAAAAATTGTTTTCCGCCAAAACAAACGGAGTGTTAAATGTTAATATACTTGAGGCCCTATGGACTACTGAAGACTTCAGCCTAGCATAGCTCTGTTCATCATGTGTCTTGAAAAGCACTGACCTTGTTTCTTTTACTAAATCATGGCTTTTACTTTTCAGCTTGGTTCTTTCACTTGTTCTTACAATACTGTGAACTCAATTCTTCATATTAACTGTGAATTTCAATCCGCTAGAATGTTAAAGCATTTTCCTTAATTGCACATATAAATAGATAATGAAACAAAACTTGCTTCCATATTCCACACACTTGAGTCCAGGCATGGTTAAGTAATGTTGTTATTATGTTTTGTTGTATAGATTACACAAATATTACATCGCCTCACAGCAATACATGGAAGGAAATTCAAATTACCTAGAAATCCACCAATACCCACACCAATAGCAACGTAGAGCAAAGACACAGCATACTGCAAAGTGAACAAAACCACCATTGTTTTATTAGATATCCATTTCTAAAGAGAAGATGGTTAGTCATAATCCTAGCTAGTAAGTTGATACTTATTACTAGATAGATGTAGATCATTCACTAAAATTATAGATTTTGGAAAATGTTTTCTGCTGAAACAAATGGAGTGTTATCTTGTAAAGAATATCATTAGAAATGGTCACATTATTGGTGAAAAGATACATGCTTTAACTGAACTTTAACATTAGTTCTTAAACTAACCTTATTTATGACTTTGGGAGTGAGAGAAGTAGCAGCAGCATAACCATTCATGAGGTTGGCTAGAACTAGCATGATTGCAGACATGCATGCTCCATCTGCAACACATCCAATTGTTCCCAGTGCCATCAACAACATGTCCAATCCATCTGAGTGCTTCAAAACCGTGCGTAATGAACTGGGCGGTATTGTCTGTACACTTCCCTTACGCTTGCTCTTTAATCTTTCATTGCTTTCTATCTTCTGATCGATCTCTCCTACTATTTCTGCCATACCTGCTAGTTTCCACCATGTAAACACAGAACTAGTCTGGATTTATTGAGGAACACTGGCATATATGTACTACTAGTGTCCACACTTGACTCATTAACCATGCAGCTTGTTTGCTTGTGTTTTCTTTTTTATTTTTGTTTTCTGTATTGTTTTTCGAAAAATTCAAAGCTTGTTTGGCGAGTTTCAAAAACTTTTCAGGAAATTTTTTATATATTAAATATTAACCCTTTTCCTTTTTAAACACTAAAAAGTTATTTTGAATTTTCAAAAATTGTTTCATACAACAATAAAAATGATATCAGTGGGTGTTTCCGAACTTTTCATTGTTTCATTTCTGTAACACAAAATCAAGAACTGAAAAATAAAAAAGGAAAAAGAAAACAAGCAAACAGGCTAGTATTACAGTGTCATTTTTATTTTTTGCCAACAGTATGACGTTAAGAAGTTAGTAAGACCTCACATTCCTGACACCCAAGTGCCCTCTCAAGACCACTTGGGCCAATGCCTGGGGCTAGCTAGTATTACAGTTTACTTAGTGAATTAATGATATTGTTCAGATCACAAGTTCACATTTTCAGTGATTTTAAGATTAATGAACAGAACTGCTTAGAATTATCAATATATCTATCATCCCATGAACATCAAATTGTCACATATTTGGCCTGTGCCCTTGAAAATAATACTCGACATTATAATATTTAATCTTTTTGATAGTGCAGGGTTACAAGGATTGGATGCACATTATATAATCAACATTTTCAAGGCCAATATTATATTAGGTACACGTCGTCTCTCTCTCTCTCCTTTTTATTACATAAAGCTAGAGAACAAAGAGAAATGCCAGTTTATCATGGAGTTGGGATCATCTAAGCTTGTACCATGCATCCAAACAGAACCAATTATGTAAAATGTACTGTTCCCCATCATTTTCTTCAGATTGATCTTAAACGGCAAAGATCCAAATTTTTGGTAACCATTCATTTGGTCCCTTCTGCCGCCTGCCGCCAGCATGATTTCACTAGGTGTTGGTAGTTTAGCTGAGATTTCGTGGAGGCTAGAATAGTAAAACTTGTTCTTCTTTTTATATTAAATGTTCTTTTTGTTTTTGACTTACTTCCTCGTACCCATAATTAGGCATGGTGTCTGGGGTTTTTCTAGGTGTCGGATTTGTGGGGAAGTATTTTCTGAGTACTAGCATGTGGCCGAGGTGACACCGAAGTGTCAGCCGAGGTGCCACGTGACTTGATAGTTACGCCGAGGTGATCTGATCTCGGGGTGCCGAGGTTATCTCGAAGATATCGGGCCGAGAATATCGATAAGGGGCGAGTCCTAGAAAGAAGAAAGACTACAAGATGGATAAAGGTAAAACTCTTAGGGAGTCTATCCTTATCTCTTGAAGAATCCAAAGTGGATCCGAAATTGGAGTCCATAGAAGTGAGACTTCTAGTGGGACTGGGATAGAGAAAGTTAAGCTATAAAAGAAGGGCACTCGGGTGGTCTAATGCATAATTTGTAGTCTTGGATTGAATTTTAGCACTTGTTATCTTTGAGAGATCTTGACTTGATCGTCGTGCCGGGTGGAAGAACCACCGGAACCTTTTCTTCTGTGCAGATTCTGAGGGAGTCTACTCTGCTGTGTTCTCTGATGATTACTAAGGAGGCGGTGTGATCGGAATATCACTCACACAATTTGGCGCCATCTGTGGGAACGAAGAAGAGTAGATGGCTAGTAACACGAGAAGGAAAAGATTGGGACGACGCCCCATTCCGGGAGTGGAAGACCCGTCGACTCTACTGGCGAAGAAGGAGACCTAACGAAGAAACTCGTGATCGAATCACGCAGAGAAAGCCGTCGGACAAGATGGTGATACATCAAAGAAAGCGGATGAGGCAAATACTATAATGAGGATGACCTCGGACTGGAAAGACAGATGTTTGAGGAGGGATGAGGAAGTAAAGAGATGGCAAACAAGTTGGCGGACCTTCAATCGGTTAAATCAACTTCATGATGTAGAATAATGTCATGCACAGCCATACCCGCGCAGACACACCAATGCCGCAAAGCGCCCGTAAAAAGGCGGAGAGAAGTCCTCAAGCCCTCGACACGGGAGTGGAAGGCACTCTTGCCGACCCTCCAGGGAAATCGGCCGAGAAGAGCCGAGAAGAGAAGAGTCCCGAAGGACATATCGCGAGAAGGAAGCAAACCCCAAAGAACATCGGCATGTTCCAGGGCGGGTATTGTGTTTCGATGCGTCCTGCGGGGAAGGATCGAAAAGGGGCCACCATGAGGCCGAGAGTAGTGCGCCGAAAAGGCTGAAGTCCAATGATAGCCGGGCTGTAGGGAGAAGTAAAGAGGACTTGAGAGATTACCTCAAGAGGAAACAATGAATGCCGGGCAAGTAACTTCCTGGTTAAGCCGAGGACTCCATTCTCGGCAGTGGATAGATTCGCTGCTAAAAAGATTCAATATGAGGCTCGGATATATGATGGTAAGTCGGACCCCTAACTTCCATGTTGGATTATTTTTGAATTCAATGGCATTGTGCTGGGAACGAGCCGTTGCTCTGCAAAGTGTTCCCTTCATCCTTCGGGGAGATTGCATCAGACTGGTTCCACAAACTACCGAAGGGGAGCGTGAAGAGCTGGGAAGGCCTGGCCGAAATGTTTGTGGCCAGGTTCATAACAAACAAACTGCAGCCATTAAGGGTGGATGCATTGATGGCCCTGAAGATCGGCAAAGATGAGAGCCACAGAGCTTATGCAAAGCGGTACTACGAGGTGTTCAATCGAATACCTGAATGCAACCAGGAGGTGGCGGTCGTCTCTTTCAAGAACGGCCTGAAGGATGACTGTCCACTGCGGAAGTCCTTGGCAAAAACCCTGCCAAAGAGTATGGAAGAGCTCATGGCGAGAATCGAGAAGTATGCCAGAGCCGAGGAAGATACGTCGGGGAATAGGGAGACGAAGCAAAAAGAACAGGCTCACTTGAGCGAGGCCGAGGTAACAATGGACGTAACAAGCAGAGCGAGTTGAGGGCTAAGCAAGCAGTGGCAGCAGTGTTCAATTCAAGTTCAAAAGTCCTTGATCAAATTGAAATCGGCCCTACTTGGCAAGAAGAGCACCAGAGAATTTATGGAGAAACCTTGGTAGGCGTTGTGCCTACCACAATGAGCGAGGTCACCTTTCAGGGTTGCAGAGCCCTTAAAGCACACTTAGAAGATCTAGTGAGGCAAGGTCATTTAAGAGACCTTGTGGATGAAGCCAGAACCAGGGAAGAGCAGGCACGATTGCCTCAAGCACCAGCAGCCCCGCCCCCCCCAGCGCAGCAACCACAGGCAGGTGGACCTCGGGTGGTTAACGTGATCCACTCAAAGGTGAATGAAAACGACATACGGGGGGAGACACAGAGGGTGAAACATTTGCAGCACGTCAACCAGGTCGGACTGAAAAGACCTCGGCCTGAAGATTGCCAAGGACCAATGATAACCTTCACAGAGGCCGACCTTGACATGGTTCAGCACCCGCACAATGATGCCCTGGTAGTATCCTCCGGGTTGGGAGTGCGGGTGAAACGCATCCTGGTTGATCAAGGCAGCTCCTGCGACATCATGTATGTCAGATGTTACAAGGAGTTAGGCCTTCATCCTGATGACATGGAGCAGTCGAACGGCCCGATGGTCGGCTTCAATGGAATGCCGACATGGCCTTTAGGCGTAACAAGCTTGGAGGTACAAGCTGGCACGAAAAAGATCAAAACAAAATTCATCGTGATCGACACGCCCTCGCCTTACAACATCATCTTGGGGAGGCCGTGGTTGCATGCAATGGGGGCAGTCCCCTCGACATTGCATCAACTGCTACGGTTCCCAACAGAACATGGGATTGAGGAAGTCAGAGGTGATCAGTTGCAGGCGAAAAATTGCTCCATGGCAGCAATGAAGTTAACCTGCAGCATTCGGGAACCAGAGAAGGTGGAAGTTGAAGCAGAGGACATGAAGGTCCTAGATGATGTCGGCAAGGAGCCGACCGAGAAAAGTGAAGAAGCATTGAAGAAAATCTTCGTCCAAGAGGCGATGAGAGCGTTTCTTTCTTCTCGACGCAGGATTAGCCGAAGAAGAAGAAAGGAGTTGGAAGCCTTTCTAAGGAAAAATATTGAGGTGTTCGCTGACACCATATGAAATGCTGGCATTGAACCCGAGGTCACATGTCACAGACTCAACGTTGTGGTCGGCCAAACTTGTGATACAACGAGCGAAGACCGACGTTGATGCAGTCGAAGCGATGGAAGAAGAAGTAGCTGACTTCTAGAGGCGAGGCCATCCGAGAAGCCAATTATCCGATATGGTTATCAAATACCGTGGTAGTAAAGAAGAAGAATGGCAAGTGGAGGGTGCGTAGACTTCACAAATTTGAACAAAGCTTGTCCCAAAGATGACTTCCCTCGCTAAAGATCGACCGGTTGGTGGGCACATCCGGACATGGAAGGATGAGCTTCTTGGATGCATATAGGGGTATCACCAGATAGCCATGTACCCCAGGATGAAGAGAAGACGGCGTTCATCACCCCAAAGGTTTGTATTATTCTGAGTCATACCTTTTGGGTTGAAGAACGCAGAACAACTACAAAAGGTGGTGACCAAGATGTTCAAACACTTGATTGGCCGAATCGTAGAAGTCTACATTGATGATATGGTCGTGAAGACCAAGGAACCAAGGATCATCTTCTTGACCTAGAAGAGGTCTTTGACATACTCAAAACATATCGGCTCAAACGCATCGAAGCGCGTGCTCTTGGCGTTTGAGTCGGATCCGAAGTTCTTGGGATACTGGTGACTAGAAGGGCATTGAAGCCACCAGATCGGATCAAGGCCATTTTGGAATTCTGAGTCCGACATCGGCTAAACAGTTCAAATGCTTCTTGGAAGGGCCCTAAACAGGTTCATAAGTTAAGTTCGGACAAATGTAAACCTTTTTCAATCGGTGAAAAAAGGCCACGGATTTTCTATGGACGAAGAATGTGAGGCCGCTTTGGCCGACCTGAAGAAATATCTCACCTCGGCTCCAGTCCTCTCAACACCTCAACCTGGGGAGGAACTGTTTTTATACTTAGCAGTTTCAGAGCACGCAGTAAGTGCTGTGATAATCCGAGAAGAAAAGGAAGAGCGATATTGTACTATGTAAGTAAAACCTTGGCCGACTTGAAACAAGGTATCTACCATCGAGAAATTGATCTTGGCCTTGGTAATGGCCTCAAAGAAGCTAAACCATTATTTTCAGCTCACAAGATAGTGGTTACGATAGAACACCCACTCAAATCCTTGCTTTTAACAGGAGACTTAAGCTGGAAGAATAGCAAGATGGGCGTAGTGTTGGGACAATATGACTGGAGTTGGTAGAGAACAACGATAAAGGGCAAGTCTTGGCCGACCGTGGCGAATTCTCACGAGTACATCGAACATCGCTCCGTGGCCGAGATGAACGATATCGAACAAAGAAGGAGAAGCCCAAAGGCTAAGGAACAAAGGAAGGAAAAACTCAGACCCTGCAGCATTTACATCGGGCACTCCTTACAACTTTTCGTTGATGGGAGCTCACACCGGCAGGGGACAGGAGCAGGAGTAGTGTTAATTTCGCCTGATGGGGAGATTTTGGAAGCGATCTATTATTTGGGGTTCAAAGCCTCAAACAATGAGGTGGAGTATGAAGCATTGATTCTTGGACGGAAGGCGATGTGAAGGCGAGATGAGGTAATAGTTTTTGTGACTCACAACTTATAGTGAATCAAACTACGGGAGAGTTTCTGCCCGAGATGAAAGGATGTCGGCATACGCATAAAAAGAAGTCATCGGTTGGCGACATGTTTCAAACGCCGACTTCTTGAGTTGGCCGAGAAGATAACAACCACGCCGAGCGTTGGCCAATCTAGCAAGCTCAATGCAAGCCGGAAAGACGAGGACAATAATGATCGATTACCTATCGTGGCCAGAGCATAGTCACCACACACAATGCAAGAAGCATTATGTGTGGACATGGGACAAAATTTGGATGGATGCAATTGTTGCATTCTGAAGGAGGAAAGCGCGAGGAAGATCGAAAGGAAGCACACAAGGTCGGTGAAGTCGGCAAGATTGACTGACGAAGTATGACATCTCTACAGAAGATCCTTCACTGGACCTCTTTTAAGGTGTGTACACCCTCTTCAGGTCGAATACTTTTTGTATGAAATTCATGAAGGAGTTTGTGGAAGCCACGCAGGGGGCAGATCGTTAGCTCATAGGGCCATTACCCAGGGGTATTGATGGCCCTATATGCAAAAAGATGCAGAAGCCTATGTGAAGAAGTGTGAACAATGCCAGGGGTTTGCACCGTTGATACATCACCATTCTTGACCTAAACCATTTACCCTTTGGCCATTTGCCCGATGGGGCATGGATCTCGTTGGACAATTGCCCCAAGCAAGGGCGTGAAGTACCTCTTGGTAGCAACAGACTACTTCACAAAATGGATAGAAGCGAGCCCTTGCCAAAATCCGAGATGTGGATGTGAAGAACTTCATCCGAAAAACATCATCACCAGATTCGGATTCCAAGAGCAATCGTTGCGACAACGGAACCGCAGGTTGTGACAAACTTATCAAGAATTTTGGCATAAAGTTCAAGATAAAGAATTACTTTTCAACACCAAGCTTTCCCCAAAGTAATGGGCAAGCGAAGCATCAAACAAAGTCATTCGGATGGAATAAAGAAAAATTATGCAGCAAAGAAAAGTTGGTAGGCGAATTGCCCAATGTGCTCGGGCATATCGGACTACGTCGAGAAGATCAACAGGGGAATCCCCCTTTGCCATGGCATATGTACGAAGCGATCATTCCATTGGAGATTGGCATCGAGGATCGAGAACACGAGGAGTTGAAGCGGGTCTAATGATGTGCTCTTAGCCCGAGATCTGGACTTCTTGGAAGAAAGAAGAAGAAAGTCGCAATCCGACTTGCGGCATACCGATAACGACTTGCCAAAGCTTACAACAAGAAGGTCAATCCAAGGGATTTTCAAGTCAACGACCTAGTCTTGAGGAAAGTCGTCGGCAATAAGAAGGATCCCAGAGAGGGCAAGCTCGGCCCAAACTGGGAAGGTCCCTACAGAATCACTTCGGTGTTAGGAAATGGGGCATATCGGCTCGAAGATAATGAGGGCAAAGCATTGCCTAGACCATGGAATACTTGTAATTTAAAGTTTTTCTATCATTAGATATTCTTTGATTTTTTTGCCGATATGATCAATAAAATCTCAGCAGAATTTTTCCGAACTTAAACAACTTTGCATGATGATTGTTTTTTGAATAATGAGAACCCAAGAGGAACTTAGGTTCACATTGGGGGCAGAGAGAAGACATTAGTAATGCTTAGCCGAAGTTAAGCCGAGATAAATTCCTTATCTTTACTTGTTGAAATTTGTAGCAATTTACAAGTTAAAGTTAAGCTGAGATAAATTCCTTATCTTTACTTGTTGAAATTTGTAGCAATTTACAAGTTAAAGTTAAGCTGAGATAAATTCCTTATCTTTACTTGTTGAAATTTGTAGCAATTTACAAGTTAAAGTTAAGCCGAGATAAATTCCTTAACTTTACTTGTTGAAATTTGTAGCAATTTACAAGTTAAAGTTAAGCCGAGATGAATTCCTTAACTTTACTTGTTGAAATTTGTAGCAATTTACAAGTTAAAGTTAAGCCGAGATGAATTCCTTATCTTTACTTGTTGAAATTTGTAGCAATTTACAAGTTAAAGTTAAGCCGATATGATTGTTTATCTTCACTTGTTGAAATTTGTAGCAATTTACAAGATAAAGATTAATTGAGTTTATATGCTTTATACTAGTTAAAGTTTATGGCAAGTTTACAGGTGAAGTCCTAGCCGAGATGAATCTTCAGGTAAACATGCCCGAGGTATGTAACCCCGAGGAGATGGTGCGAGGGAAGAATTATATGAATCATGCGAAATATTCTAAGTATACAGAAGCAATGAAGAATTAAAGACTGAAGCATAAAGATAAAAACAATTGTATATGAAAAAGGCACATCGGCCACGAAACAAAGTTTACATTGTTCAGAAAACAAAAAAAAGTGCAAAAGTTAAAGCAAAAATAAAAACTAAGTTTCTTCAGCCTCAGGAGCGGTTTGAATCTGGACCTCGGAAGTCTCTGGAAGAACAACCTCGGTGTCTTTTTGCACTTCAACCCCGGCCTCCTTATCTGCCGCAATCTCGGCGTCTATCTCGGCTAGGGTCTTCTCAACACTTCCCTCAGCTAGAAGAAGGTTGGACAATGACTGGACTGGTTGAGTTTCCTCGGGTACCTCCTCAACCTCATCACCCTCTTCGTCTTGGGTTAAGTTGATAACCTGCTCAGTTGGAGGAAGGGACTTGGTCTCCGTGGCACCCTTGGATTTCCTCACCAAGGCTTCAGCATTGTCTTCCTCTTCATCTTCAGCCGAAGACTCAGACTCAGATTCTTCAGTCTGACTTGGAGGAGGAGGGGGAAAAGGCAAAGGGACAGCATCAGCCTTGCGCCATGGCGAGTCATCTAGGATGTTGACTTTTGGCGAGGACATCCAACCAAGGAAAATCCTGTTGCATGCCCCCCTGACTGGAAGCTTGTAGTCTTCAGCGACGTCGGCCATCCTGGTCAGAGGCCTTTTCGTCTGACCTTGATTTGGCTGACCTTGGTGGCCAAGGCTTCTTGCAGTTCCTTCTCGGCCTGGGCCATTTTTGCCTCGGCCTCTTTCTTTTGTTAGCCAGCGTTTTTAATGGCCAATGACCTCGGCCCTTTCATCGACCTCTTCTTGAGCTGAGTTCTGACCTCGGCTTGGTCTTCTAGAGTCTTCATTTTATTTTTGAGATTTTTGTTTTGTTTACGGAAGCGACAAACTCCTTCTCCATCTCGGACAATTTCTCCTTTGCTTCAAATGCCTGCATGGAGAAGGTATGGGCGTGTTGAATGGCCTGAAAGTTCACAAGACAGAGGTTATCACAAAATATTGCAAAACTTTACAAGTATGAAGAAAAGTGGCAATAAGGAAAATTATCAAATTCAAAGACTTACTTGGACGGAGCGCTGCAACATGAGGGCGTAGTTCTCGTATTCGTTCATCTTGGCATTATGCTCAAGATCACCCTCAAGGAGGACTGCAATACTGAGCGCCACGCCGATGTTGATGTCAGAGGCGCTTTCGTTGGCGTAGACGGGCCGGTTTTCAAGTGTAATTTTGGGCTCCCAGGGAACTTTGGGAACCCTGGACCCCGAAGTCGTTGCAGACGACGACCTCGACCTTTTTGGCTGAGTCGACCACGATGCATTTGGGCCTCAGCAGATCTTTTGGCGGATGAAGAAGTGGTCTTCACAGTTGAAGTTAGTTGGGAGATGGGCAAAGCATCTTCAACTTCAGCCTCAGTAGCTTTGGCCTTTGGCTGGGCCTTTTTGACTTTTTTTGGTTTTGATGGAGGCACCGTTTGAGACGGCACAGCATCCACGTCGGTTGGAAGGTCGGCGAGGAGATCTAGAACAACAAGCCGGCGCACCATCTCTATTGTTTGACAAGTCGTCATGACGCGTTTTCTTTACATTCTTGGGATCAGGTATTGGGCTGAAGTGGATGGAAGATCGGCTGGGTCAGAAGTGGAACCTTGATCTGTCCGGGATGTAGATGTGGTTTGAGTCGTGGCAGTTGGTGGAGAGGCGCTCTTCTTCTTCTTCTTTGGAACGTCGGCCAAGGTAGACTTGTATGTTGGGATAAAGTTCAGCAGGAGCGGAGCTTTGCGTTTATGGATTGGCAGGTCCAAGAGCTTCTTCAATCCTTTCCCAGGGTAATAGGATTGGCGAAAGTCCTTGGGAGGCTTGCGAACGTCTGCAAAAACACAACATCGAAACAAATTTGTTGGAAAAATTGTGGAAAGCAACAGTTAAGCGATTAACGAGGATCTTACCCTTGCCCTCCTTGACCGTTCGAGGAAGAGGAAGAGATGAACTTCTTCATCTGGGCCAAATTCCAGTTTCGAAGCGATGAGATAATCATCTCCGGCCTTTGTTGGAGTGCGGAAGGTCGGCTACAATCTTAAACTCTGTGGACCTCGGCTTAAGGTAATAGACATAACCTTTTTCCTTAAGGTTCAAGGCACACATGGTGTAGCAGTATTGGATGTCGGCAAGAGTGATCCTAACACTCTCCTGCCGAGCTAAGGCTATTATACCATTAAGCGTTCTATAGGCGTTAATGGTGAGTTGCATGGGGTTGAGGGTGTAGTAGTGGAGGACTTCGCGGAAGAGGGGATCTAGGGGAAACCGAAGTCCATATTGGACAAAGGCTACAACAGGAAAGGGCATGTTATCGTTCTCAGGCATAATGGAGTCGTTCTCCCCAGCTAGCCTGAGGTGAACATCGGCAGGGATGGAGAATTCTTGCCTAAAATACTCTAGTTTGGTTGGGGAATTGACCCTATCTCTCCACACATCCATGGTTTTGGTATACAAGTACTAGGCTACAGAAACAGTTTACTTTCAAAGGGTTATTGGGACCTCGGCTTAAACCTAAGTATATATTGGTGAAGTTGGTTTCAGTTTTTCCTAAGGATTGATGGATCTATAAGCAAATCCCAAACCTAGATCTCTGGCAGTATGAAGAGGCGAGAAAATCTGGAAAAGAGAAAAGCAAGAGCGAAGCAGTTCAAGAACACAAAGGGTGGAAGACCAAGAACAAGAGGTGCAACGATGCAAGTGTGCATAACATGTGCAAGAATCGGGGAATAAAAGGCGTATTGATGAATGATTCACAAATTAAATACTAAGCGAGAACAACAATGGCAAGAAATTTGGGGATAAATCAAGAACTGGAGGAGAAGCTAGTTGCTTACGAGAATAGGTGAATGGGAGTGAGCTCGCCGAGGTCGGATAAGCGGACCTTCTGATGTAGCTTCGTAGAAATGGCAAATGCAAGACAGTAGCAGAGTCGAGAGCTGTGAGCAATGGCGGACCAAGCGAAGAAAGAACTCTTTAGAGAGAGAGAAAGCAGGAAAAACTTGAATGCAAAAGTGAAGAGGAGAAAAGAGAGACAAACGTTTTTGTCAAAAGTGAAGCGGTGGCAAAATAAGGCAATTATGCCTAGAATTGCTTGTCGTCTGCAGTATAGCGAAGGAAAAGACGGCTTATGGGCGCGTCACCAGCGCGGATCAATGAGGGTAAAACGCGTTAGTGTAACGGTTGAAAAATGTTGCATGACAGCTCATGCGCGAAGTAAGATTGATCTGAATTCTTATTCTAAGAAGAAGACATATCGGCCTGAAATGAATGATCTCGGCTAGAAAGTTCTTAAGCCGACATACGAGAAAAAGTTCGAATATAGGTTCCATCACCTCAGAATGCCGAGGTAATAGAACCTAGGGGCGATTAATGGGAAGTATTTTACGAGTACTAGCGTGGCGAGGTGACACCGGTGTCGTGAGGTGCCACGTGACTTGATAGATACGCCGAGGTGATCTCGGGGTCCGAGGTTATCTCAAGAAGATATCGGGCGAGAATATCGTATAAGGGCGAGTCCTAGAAAGAAGAAAGACTACAAGATGGATAAAGGTAAAACTCTTAGGAGTCTATCCTTATCTCTTGAAGAATCCAAAGTGGATCGAAATTGGAGTCCATAGAAGTGAGACCTCTAGTGGACCGGATAGAGAAAGTTAAGCTATAAAAGAAGGGCACCCCGGTGGTCTAAGGTATGTAATTTGTAGTCTTGAGCGGTAATTTTAGCACTTGTTATCTTTGAGAATCTTGACTTGATCGTCGAAGTGCCGGTGGAAGAACCACCGCGGAACCTTTTCTTTCTGCAGTTCTGAGGAGCCGTCTACTACTGTGTTCTACAATTTGGATTACAAGGAGGGATGTGATCGGAATATCAATCACAGAAGATTCAACCAGTTAGGAAAAACCTTGGCAATAACATTGACAATTATGTAATGACTTCATTTTAGTTTCTTCATCTACACATTTGGTTATATATGCTTAGTGCTTTGTGGAAAACTTTGTATTGTTAGTATTGAAGTACGTATCTCATCTTGGAATGTATGTGTGCCACATGCACAAAAATCTTGTTTTCCTTGTTTAGACACTATTTTGGGCTTCATTAGTTAGTAGCGTGATGTGCTAGACAAATATTCTGTCCATACACACCATTAGTAGATTAAATTTATATTTCAATAATGTCTTTTAATGAAATGACCATTAAGGACAACATGTGATGTATTCTATCCATTTAAAAATTTTATATTTAAAAATATAAAATACTCTTTACACCCCATCATCCATATAGGCTTTAGGGTTTAGGATTTTAACATATAAACATTGTATTTCTTCGTCATTTTCACCACTAACATACACTCAAGATGTCATTCATTATCAATTAGCTCATTTCATTCTTTTCTCCATTATACTTATTTTTCAAACTCAAAAACATTTTTGCCTTTGAAGATTTAGGATTTAAGAATATTGAAATCAATTAGTTTTGAAGATTTGCACATCATAGATGGCCTTGAGATAGTTGGTTCGATATAAACATTGAAAAGCGTTGATTTGAACATTGAAAAAAAGTTAGTTTGTGACTTCATTTTTGTGGTTTTTTATCTTGTTCGTATGTTAGGCAGGTGAGTTTGTTTGTCGTGTTCGGATAACCAGAGTTGATTTTTTACACAATGTTCGATTATTTATATTTGAACAAAACAATTTTGTTCAAATTATTAAGATTGACCAAATATTAAATGTTCATACATAAAAAATTGAACATTTTAAGTTAGTTTGGTTAAAATAAATTAAATTTTTATTCGTTGTTTAGATATAAATTTTTGAACGCATTAAGTTTGTTTAACTTTGTATTCTTGAACATGACTAATTTGATGAATTTGTAAAAATTTTTTTACAAAATTATATACCCACCCAACGTAGCAATGTTAAAACTAATTGTGTTGTTGACTACAAAAGTGAATTTCACTAAAGAGGTATGCTAATGTTTCATCATCTTCACCATTATATACACTCATGAATCAAGGGTGAGAATGTCAATCTGAAATGACAACGAGAGATGAGAGTTCAACACCGATAATGAAATCAACACCAATGAAAATAGAGGCTGAATGAAACACTCCGTCGGTGATTTGAAATGACGAGACGACGAGAGTTCAAACCAATTATGGAAATCAACACCGGTGAAGATGGAGGCTGAATGAAACCTCTGCCAGCGACGGAGATAAAGACCGATGAAGATAGTCTTTGTTCTGAAGATTGTAGAGATTTTTGTTGTGTAGTGGTGATGATAGAGAGTTTTTGGTTTGTGTAATGGTGTGTATTCAAATAGTTAGTGGTGTATTAATACAGGGTTAGCAATGGAAAGTTAAGGTGTGAAATAAGATATTTTTAAATCCTAAAAATTATTTTGTGTGTATACTAAGCAATTTTGTGTACTGAGAGTATTAGTGATGGGTAAATAGAATCATCCATATTCTATTAATGTGAATGTTCATATCGTCAATGTGTAGGGGTCCGGCCTATGTCGATTCTTGTGGGTGCCCGAAAAAATACAAGTCGGGCCGGGGCAGGCCTGACCTATTGACAATGTGAATATTCACATTGACATGTTAACATTCACATTAATAGGAGTGTAAAATTGGTCCGCGTCCCGTGCCGGCGTGAAACCCGCCCTCGGCCTATGGGCGGCTCGGGCGGGCCCGGTCTGGCCCGTTGACAATGTGAATATTCACATTGACATGTTAACATTCACATTAATAAGAGTATAAAATTGGTTCGTGGCTCATGGACGGCCAAAAGCCCGCCCGCGGCCCGGGGTGGGTCCGGTCCATTGACAATGTGAATATTCACATTAACATGTTAACATTTACATTGATAGGAGTATAAAATTAGCCCGCGCCTCGTGGCTGCTCGAAACTCGCCCACAGCTCGTAGGCGGCCCAGGGCGGGCCCAGCTCGGCCTGTTGACAATGTGAATATTCACATTGACATGTTAATATTCACATTGATAAGAGTATAAAATTGGCTAGCGACTTGGGGCGGGCCTGGCTCGGCCCATTGACAATGTGAATATTCACATTGACATGTTAACATTCACATTGATAGGAGTGTAAAATTAGCCCGTGCCTCGTAGCTGCCCGAAACCCGCCCACGACCCGTGGGCGGCCCGGGGCAGGCTTGGCCATTTTTTTAAAATTCTTTTTAATTTTTTCTACTAAAATTTTATTATTTTTCACAAAAAAAGGCACTATGCCTCGGCGTGAGTCGGACCTCGGACCGAGCCTTGAATGGGCCTTAACGGGGCCGATGGGCGGGCCGGGCTTCAAAGTGATGGCCCAGGCCCTAGCCTAGGGTCTCGGATTAGGCTCGAGCCTGGGCCCAAACAAACCTTTCCCGGGCGAGTTGGGTCGGCCCATGAGCCAAAAATTAGGTCCGTGCCCTAGCCACGGCACAAAGTGTCGGGCTTTGGGCCGATGGATCGAGCCTGGGTCGGGCCGGTGGGCACAGGCTTAGCCTCAAGCTTAGGTCGGGCTTGGCGGGCCTAGTCATTTTTTTAATGCTTTCTAATTTTTCTACCAAAATTTTATTATTTTCCACAAAAATACATTGAGCCTCTACGGGTTGGACCTCGATCGAGCCTTGAATGGGCCTGCGGGCGATGGGCGGGCCAGGAGCTTCAAAGTGATGACCTAAGCCCTAACTTAGGGTTTCGGACATGCTCGGGCCCGGACCTAAACAAGCCTGCCCCGGGCTGTGGGTGGGCTTCGGGTAGCCCACGGGCCGCGGACCAATTCTACATTCCTATCAATGTGCATTTTAACATGTCAAAGTAAATATTCACATTGTCAACAGGCCGGGCCGGGCCTACCTCGGGCCGCGGGCAAGCTTCGGGCAGCGGGCAAATTTTACACTCCTATCAATGTTAATGTTAACATATCAATGTAAATATTCACATTGTCACGGGTCGGGCCAAGTTTGCCTCGGGCTGCGGGCCAGTTTTATACTCTTATCAATATGAATGTTAACATGTCAATGTGAATATTCACATTGTCAACAATTTGGGCTCGCTCGGGTGCATGTACAGGCTGCTTAGCCACTATACTCTTATCAATGTGAATGTTAACATGTCATGTGAATATTCACATTGTCAATAGGCAGTTAGGCACTTCGCCTGGCCATGTGGCGCGGGTTTGGCATGGTAGCGGACTAATTTTATACTCTTATTAATGTGAATATTAACATGTCAATGTGAATATTCGCATTGTTAAGGTGCGTAGGTCCGCCCGAACATGGCGGGCTTTTGGCCGCCCATGGACCGCTGAGCCAATTTATACTCTTATCAATGTGAATGTTAACATGTCAATGTGAATATTCACATTGTCAACGGCCGGACCGAACTTTGCCGTGGACTGCCCATGGGCCGTGGGCGGGTTTCACGCCGCCAGCGGGGCGAATTCAGCACTCCCTATTAATGTGAATGTTAACATGTCAATGTGAATATTCACCTTTGTCAACAGCCCGCCTGCCACAGTGGGTTTTAATCAATTTTACATTCCTACCATTGTAAATTTTAAAATATGAATGTTCACATCGTAAAATTGCTAACCGTTCAAAAAATATTTATAAGAGTATTAAAATTAAATATAAAGGCATAAGTGTCCAAGAAAATAGTGTAAATCAAGAAAAAAGACTTTATGGAATAAAACTATACATACATGAGACTAAATGGGTTAAAAATTTTCTTCATGAATTTCTTGGATTAAAACACTTATAAATGGGATTTATCAATAATTTTCCCTTTATAAATAGATGAATTTTTTGGTCCTTTTATAATAGCTTGTCCATATGGATAAAATAAATTAGCGCTTAGATGTTTGGCCAAGAAAAATCCAATATTTGATTTTCGTCCAAAACCCATATTCTAATTATCTTGGGTGGGTTTGAATAGTTCTATCTAATAAAAATGAATAATTTCATTTCTTTTTTCAATTCCTAAATTAGAGAAATGTTACGTATCACTATTTTTTTCTCACTATTTTATATGGTTGCCTATATGGATATGGGTCAGTTTGGTGTAACTTTTATGATAATCAGTATGCAAAAGTTAAAAGCATCACTTTCAATTTCTGGATGGGTTTGGCTTCTCTCATATTCACATCTCAACAATAGAGAATTTGAGGGGCTCATGAAACCCACCACGAGTCCCGTTTCAATGATTCGAACTGTTCATTTTGTTGGGTCTTCAATATATATTATCTAGGAAAAAAAATTAGTTCGATTCGATAATTGTAACATTTATATTTTACCACATTTCTCTCTGAAAAAATAAATAGTATTCAAAATATATTTGTTGTCCATTTTTTCAAAGAAAAATGTGATAAAATAAAAATGTGATGATTATTAGATTGAATTGATTTTATTTACGAATAATATACATTGAGATTTCTATAAAATGAACTGTTCGGATAATTGAAATGGGAGCTGTGGTGGGCTTTACAAGCCCCTCAAATTCTCTCATGTAGAGATATGAACATGAGAGAAGTTCAACCCTTTGAGGATAATCATTTTTTTTGCTCCAACTTATTTAAGTTATTTTTACCTAATAAATTGTAAGCATAAATTATATTAAATAATTGGACACAAATTACATTTTTTTTTTTTTTTGGCATCAAAGAATATCTTAATTGGTTCCCGTGTTTGAAGATAAGGATTGGTAATATAAAAGGATAACATATAGCAGTTCTCCCTAAATAAAATTCTCAAATTATTTGATTGATTATGAATTTTCTTTTTTATAGGTAATATAAAGATAATTGCATGGTCATGGACGAAGCTTTATGTAATGCATAATTCCTTTTTTTTTTTTTTTAATTTTCTTGTAAAATTCCCAATTTTTCTTATCTATTTAGAATTTTTCCTATATGTTCAATTTTTTTCTCCTTATCTATTCAAATATTTGTGTAAATTTTATTATCTTTTTCATTTTTTTTCTTATTTGTTGAAATACCAAGCCAAACCAAACCAAATTTTATTATTTGTTTAAACTGTGATATGCATACAGAGAGACCTGATCGCTTAAATTTTTTCATTTGTTCAAATCAAATTCTCATAGAAGAGAGTGATATGTTGAAATACACCAAGCCACTATCCGCTCAAATCTTTCTATCTTTCTCTCATTCTTTCTCATTATCTGTTGAAATTTTCACAACAATAACATTCAACATTCATCCTATACTATTTGATTTAAACAAATCAAGTCCACAACAATAACATTCATTCATTCTATGTTATTTGATTTAGGCAGTCAAGTCCAGAGATAATCATATTTGCACAAATTAAGGCATTGCGATGGTATTTGTGAGGGGGTTGTGTAATGTAGTGGCGAGAAAACAATCAAACAACCCTAACAAATCCTTCTAAATCGTGATCAATAACCATCAAACATATATTGTATATATTAAAAAGTTATACCTAAAAATAGGCCTCAGATTTACGGAACTCAGGCTCGATGATGATCGATCAATGGAAATAGGCTCGAGATATGGACATAAGCTTTGATGACTAGATTTGTAAATTAAAGGATTGATCAAATAAAATTCCTTCATACCCTAGTTCCAAACCCTAATTCCATCAAATTCTTCTTAATTTTCTTGAATTTAAAGCACAAACACACACATATATACACACAGAGAGAGAGAGAGAGAGAGCAGAGAGGAAGCAATGTTGATCTAAGAAAACCCTAACTCCTAGAGAAGAGGAATCAATGTTGATCTACATTTGAAATTCAATTTAATCTATCTATAAATAGAATTTAGATCCTCATATAATCACAACAGCAACGTCCCTAATGGATTTAACCCTAGAGAGAGAGAGAGAGAGAGAATTAGAGAGTGAGGGGAATCAGTGAGTAACTGGCGTATGCATGTAGAGAGAGTAGAGACATTTTCTAGTAAAAAAAGCGGTGTACTTTCGAAACCCGGAAGCGGGAGAGAATGAGATGCTCATCAATCACAGGTCATAATATCACCATAAATCTCATTGAGCTCAACTCAACTTTATGCCCCGTGTATTCGCCTTGAATCACTTGGGATTCACTTCTGTTCCCATTAGACTCCTCTTTACGCTCCAATCGAAGACAAGATCCTCTGACGCCCTCA